>CM056996.1:90718542-91122667 GCA_029891345.1 Dryococelus australis | reverse complement strand
TAGTGATTTAGAGAATCGAGAGCTTTAATAAACCGATCATGATTAGGCCGCCTACAAAATCTGGCCGACAGGGCAACACATCACGTGGATTTATTAACTTTGAATTTATGTACTATGTAATTAAAACACTCATATCTCGCGAATTATTAATCCAATTTCAATGACCGATAACGTCTTGGATTCCCCTTACAATTCTTTACGAAATGATATGTAAATGGATACGATTTAGTGAGTAGTTGTCTAAGCATTTAACCAAAATTCTCAAAAATGAACTTTTAATAACAGTACTACTTGTAACACCTTAATTAATTGGAAACACATTTCGATATAAAGAGATTCTCCGAAAGTATAGTAATATGCAATATTAATTGCACCTAGTGACAAAATGAAGGCAAGAGAAAACGAAAATGAAATTATGGATATATGGTAGGAACCTCTATGATGATAATCAAGAATGATCACGAAATATGCAAAAGTTAAGTCTTCTGCATTATACGCGAATATGCAAGAACAGTTTGGAAAACAAGTAACACCAAGAACAATAAAACTATTAACGAAGAGCACTGAGAAACTAGGTTTAGGAACCTAATAGTATAGCCGAATATCGAACGTTTTACTTATAATGGTAATGTATCTACTTTGCAATTATAATTGTTTGTTCCTAGAGTATATAAAATATTCCCCACGCAAACTAAAACAGAAATTGAACACAAAGATGTGGCCTTGATTACATCTTTTTGTCAAGCCTTCACTTTGAACCCAGTGCTACACTCTAAATTCGGATCAGTGGTAAACCATTGATTCGCAGTGAAATTCAACCACTCGAATCAGTGCAAATGGCTTCACTTAAAATCAGTGGAAAACCACTGATTGTTTCAGTGAAAAACATTCTCTTATTGAAGTAGTAACGTGAAACAATTTCACTGAGTGAATAAGTGACGGCCGAATGCAGTGGCGAATTAAATATTGATTTTGTTGAACTTAGCCAAACAATAGTACTTGAAATAAACATAATTATGATAGTTTAGTATTTATATTGAGTGATCTGCCGTAATTTAAAGAAGTAAAAACAATATCGGAGGTGGTCGGGATTGAACACATACACCATTTCCATTTCGCTTTTAGGCCGTTACCTTACCAAATGTGCTACCAGGTTGAGTTAAAAATTAGATCAAATTATATGTCTGATACTTCTTATCTAAAACGTTAATATTTAAATTGTATGCCCTTACTTTTTGTATGTGGTTTTATTGGTACTGTTAGTATTGTTAACACGAATACTATGTATGAGTGTACTCTCTTCACCACACTATATGCAGCTTAACCTTCAAACAGAGCGCTGTGGTGATTACATGAAAACAAGATGAAAGCCGTAAAAACGTAATGAAAGGCTGATTATCCATATTACCTCGTAAAAAGGTGTTTTGAAAGAAGAAACACATTCTAGACAGTATTTTGTATTGGGTTTATTAGTTTATTCATTGTTATTTCACTTGACACACATTGTTGAAAGGGCATTTTTAAACATTGTTTGACGGCCATTTTTACACGCTGTTTATCTGATCGATCAGTCAAAAAACAAACATGAAAAAATTGACTGATGAATAAGTGGAAAACGTCACTGAATCAATACGTGAGGTAAATCTGACATGTTTTCACTGATTCATCAGTTAAATTTACTGACGCGACTGTTGAATCAGCCAGGTACTGCTGAATGATTGTAACAGTGACATTCTCCCTGATTCAGATTTAGATTGTATTTGTAGCGTTTTCGTGGTATAGGCTATTCATGGTAAAATGAGCACTTCTGAATGCTCAACTTAAGATCTACTTGTATGCACGTTGGGTATTCTTTCTCCTTATGTAATATTAACATTGTCATTGGTCTCATCACTTTATTCATGCGTTGGTCAAGTGAAACATTGAAATTATTAGAAAAGTTAATATTTAACCAATATGCTCATTTTTACAGTTAGATGTATTTTTAAAAAATCAGAAAGCGAAAGAAATAATTTAAATGATCAAAAATTGTTACCTAACACTCTTTATTCGATGTTAAGATATAAAATTATTCCCCAGCAAACACGGAAAATACGTGCCAGAATCGGGCCTGTAAAAGCTAGCCGACAAACTCTGGCCAGCCGATACCGGCCCGCTGTCTTATGCCGGAAGCGGCCCGAAGGAAATAGGTAACTGCTAACTGTTGGCCGACAGTGTCGGGCCAGCAAATGCTGGATGTCGTTACGATGCTGGGCCTGCAACGGCTTGATGTCGCTACGATGCCGGGCCTGCGACAGCTGGGTGTTGTTACAATGCCAGGCCTGTGACGGCTGGATGTCGCTACGATGCCGGGCCTGCGAGAGCTGGGTGTTGTTACGATGCCGGATCTGCGACAGCTGGATGTCGTTACGATGCCGGGTCTGCGACGGCTGGATGTCGCTGCGATACCGGGCCTGCGACGGCTGGATGTTGCTACGATGCCGGATCTGCGACAGCTGGATGTCGTTACGATGCCGGGTCTGCGACGGCTGGATGTCGCTGCGATACCGGGCCTGCGACGGCTGGATGTCGCTACGATGCCGGGCCTGCGAGAGCTGGGTGTTGTTACGATACCGGATCTGCGACAGCTGGATGTCGTTACGATGCCGGATCTGCCACAGCTGGATGTCGTTACGATGCCGGGTCTGCGACAGCTGTATGTCGTTACGATGCCGGATCTGCGACAGCTGGATGTCGTTACGATGCCGGGTCTGCGACAGCTGTGTGTCGTTACGATGCTGGGCCTGTAATGGCTGGATGTTGTTACGATGCCAGGCCTGCAGCGGCATGTCCACAAATATGTAGTACAACAATGAAAAAAACATAACTTTTCTATTAGACATTTTAGTAATAGTAATCTCCTCTTTACATATTTTCATTTCATCGACTTGTCAACACATTATATTATGCTAAAACCTTTCGCTTGTTGAGTGTGGGGACCGAACTTAAGGCCTTTGAGTTTACAGTCCAGCATGGCGTTAGTTGCTGATATTCTCCAGTAATTTAAAATATATCACGAGACAAATTATTATAAAGGAATGTATACATTTCATGACAATATAACAAATAATTTTAAAACGCAGATTATTTAGAAACCATTTCTTTAGAGGCTTGCAAACAAATAAATTTTGTTAGTTTTTAGTATATCTGTCGGATGGTTGTACCAATGAAAATGATCTCAAAGTCAACAAATGACATGGGCTACCACGTGACATATATAATCACGAAAAAAAACATGCTAACGGTTAACACAATGTCTCAAAAAAGGCATGCCATTAACAGCTAGCTAACATCTTGTCTATTCAAAACACTTTCCAAAAGATTGTCGGCAAAAAGACATCATATTAATATCTTTATTGTGATAGTCTTGTCTCGAAAATGTTACCGGGCCGGAATAAATAAGATAATGGCCAGCTTACCGAAAAAACAAAGATTCTTTACGGGAATCGGCCCAGAAATATTTTAAGATGTTTGCAACATGTTTGCTCTGCAATATAATATCGGCATATTTTCGATGATTTCCGTCTGTTATCCTAAAAAATACATCGGGCCATTGTATTTTTCTAACGGCTTGCAATCTGCCTCAGAAAAGACATCACGCCGTTGTCAGATGGCTATCTTCTGGCATTGAAACGACAGTTGCCAACAGTTCAGGTATCGGGCCGACACTTTGCCGACAGGTTGTGTTTACTGGGTTTTCATTCATCGTTACGAACTTTATTGGACGTATGTCACTCAGGGCGCCCGTTAAAATATATGCAGGTAGGAGCAGTGACATTTTCTAAGGTTGATTTCAAAAGTGTTCACTTTATCGTGAACAACCTTTAAAATGAATGGAGCTCCAAAGAACGTCAGTATGTCTTCAATACCAGTTAAATATTCTCATACAGCGCGCCAGTGTAGTGAATCTGACGATCGCCACTGCCGACCACCGCAGCAGACACGGCTATGAAGTGCTAGTAGTGCAACGTTGCCGCGTTGACAGATGGTCAGGCCGTAGGATGAGAAAGAGGTGGAGGGGGGTGGGGGCTAGAACGTTAAACATTGTCCTCTGCTTTTTTTACTATAGTACTCAAGTGTCGCGTCTCCTGCGAATGTTTCTGCCATAGAATTATTTTTATATCAACTAGGAGTGCGAAAAGAATAAAATTATGGAATATGAGAAACTGTAAAAGAAATGACGAAGTTCAATAATAAAATTTATTTCTTTTCCTATGAGTAATTAATGTAATGGCCTCCATTTAGTCCTGCGCTATAAATTTTAATAACCACAATTACACAGTGCCAGAACAACAGAAAGTCATCAAATTATAGATACATACAAACATGGTGACTATCTTTTGTGGTGTGAGCAAATTCAGTGCCTTCAAAAATGGTGTATTTTAATTTCATACAAAAGCCAACTTGTAAAGTATGGCATTGGAACAATAAAAGTAATGGTTAGTGAAATTTTGACACAACGAAACTAAACGTTGTTTAGAATCAATTGGATACAATGTAAGTTTAACCTGTGAACAACAAGTGAAGCACCTAAAGAAAAACTGATATGGAATTATTTAAGAGAAACAGAGCTACCTGTAAAGCTACACCCAGCCATCGACAATATCCACCACAGTTCTCGTATGACAGTATTCGAACCGTGTTCATGTGTGTTCGAGGTTCAGATGCAATGCCGTGGGACTGGCTGGTGCACTTATCACTAGACCACCACATCCCCTTCTTGAGCAACCACGGAAAGAGCAGATAATAAGTTAATAAAGTATATTTCCATTTGGAAAATTTCCTTGAATAAAGTGATTTATTTAAATTTCTGAATCTTTATATAGTTGGAAAATATTTTTCATATTAACCAATGAAATAATAATGCAAATTATTATTGTAAACACTTTTCGTTCCACTCCAAAAACATTGTCAAATTAAACTTTCAAATCTTAAACTTAAAACCTCAATGCTTTGTTAGAGAAGGAAATTAATTAGAGAAACTTAATTTTAATTGCAATTGTTATTTTTAACATATATTTTTCAATACGTCTACGACAAATTTAAGCACCAGCATTAAGAACACATTATATTCTGCAGTTTTATGTTAACAACACTAGTAGCCAACAGTAATGATAACTATTATTTTATAGACCATGACATAACACATGCAAAACTGAGGGCTACATTTAACATCTGACAAAAGCGTGATGTAAAACTGCACAGTATTCTGTACTGTCAAGCAGTACCACAAACTGTCAATATAATATATTTGTCGCCATTAAAATGCTCACTATTTTAAATATTGTAAACTAAGTGTTTGGGATAAACGTACATGAAGTAAACGTGCATGTGAGTAATCGACAATTAAAAATTAATGCCGGCGACATACCGAGAAACACTTTCACAAAATTTTACTGCGTATAAACTTCCTAAATTAGCTTTTATATGTATTCCGTTCCAATGTGATAGCTGCTTACCGAATGTAGGTTAAATGCTAACTGTTCACCTATAGATAAACTTACGTTATGTGCAGCTCTACTGATCCTTTATATTCGTTATTAGTCTATACCGTCAGAAATGAAATTTTTTATCTAACCCTAGTCATGGAGGGATCTCACTATCCACAATTTCTGGCAATATACTGTACATTCGTAGTAAAATTTACACATTAGGGGATGTAATATTTAATCCTATAATTTCTTGTAATGTTCTATACCTCCCACAAATAGGTCTGCATTCACGAATACGATGAAATAGTAGCATTTCCTGCCTGCAGTTCGAAAGTAACCCTGTATCTGGAAGTCAGCCTAACAGTCATTTTTCTTGCTCTATTTCAGTTTACATTCTTTCGCTACTACAAGGTAAATGTTATCATACCATTCACTAGTGACAAATCAGAAAATTTATTCACCAATTTTTTTAAAACACTACATTTTTCTAAGTCTGTCGTCTCCTACAATCCCACAAGTACTTGCTGCTGACAAATTTATCTGGAATAAAACCGACTATCGTAAAGGGTAGGTTTTTTCCGTTTGATTGCATTCCTGAAAATTGACGCTCTTAGCCTGTACAGCCGCGATGTTGTACAGAATTCATTGTCTACAGAATTTGTCTGTAACTGAGCACGATTGCGTTGAGGAATTACTTGGCCTTGAAGGTTTACAATATTTTCTTTACATATAGTTTTCATACTTTTTCATAGTTGTCACGATAAAATGGGGTACACTGTTGTGCGTAGTTTGTATCTCGTTGTTGTTGTATATACATATCGTGTTTAAGTTGTGAATATATAATTTCGATTAATATGTCGTATCACGGAATCAGCTGAAATGTATGAGACTCACGAGTTTCATTACAATTTTCTACAAAATGCCAAATCGTAACGCAGATATCAGCACAGAAGAAGAATTAAACTAATATATAGAACATTTGTTTTATCCAATTGAAGATAAACAAAATACAATCTACATTGATGTTTGTTGAAGTACGGTTTATTTTACTCCAAATTAACCTACTCTGATCTAAAACTCCGTACTGCTGTTCATTTTCGTGTATAGGAACTTAGTGCACTTAAGCATCATTGTAAAAATATGGCAATATATTATTTAGAGAAAAACTTTTTAACCAAGTAATGATTTTTCAAACATTTAAACTAAAGACAAATACACGACACTATCAATACAAAATTCAAAACTAAATCAGAATTAACATTAGAATGCCATAAAACTGTTTATCATCTTCATTTACTCTGTCAAGCTTAAAACTCTAGAAGGAGTACTGTGTGAATGCCCGTATGAACGCTTAGGCAAGCTTGCATCTTCTGATGCTGCCTTCGACTGCAAGATGCTTCAAGTTCTGAATATTTTGCCAACATTACTTAAAAGAACTCACCCCAATCATGTTATGCATTGAAATAAAATGATACTGTGAACAATGCATATAAATCGTCAGAAAAGTAAATATTATTTCCGAAACTTAAAATGGCAATATTAACTTACATAATTTTTTTTGTGTGAATACAGCAATCTGTATTGTCGTCGTGCTTGCTGAAATTATTTACGTGTAATCATAATGTTCTTAAAAGAATGTGGAAATTGTCCACATGTTTTTAAATACAGCATTGAATAATGCTTAGGCTACAATTTTTAAAAGAATGTGGCAACATACTTATAAGTACACATTTAATTCGTATTAGTGGAAAACCACTGATTCGCAGAGAAATTAAATTGCTCGAATCAGTGAAAGCATATCCTCTTACAATCAGTGGAAAACCACTTATTGTTTCAATGAAACAATTTCACTGATTGAATACATTAAAACCAACTGTGTGCAGCAAATTAAATATTGTTTTTAGGATTGTTAAAGCCCTAATATGTATATACAGTGACGATCACAAATATTCATATGTTCTGTTCCATTCACGACGTCTGTACAATAAGCAATTATGTTGACACACACGTATGCGTCCAGCTGTATTATGTATTCCATTTCATCAACTTCAACAAATAAAAAACATTTCTTATAAAAGAAACAAAACAATATATTACACAAATGTAAATAAATGCACGTTTTCCGAATCAGAGATGTCCATACACCTTCGTACGAAGAACAAATGTTTTCGTACATCAACATAAACAAAATAAATTCTCCATTAAATATTTAGCATGCCCTCACTTTTGCTTCAGGACGCTTCTCAAATGCGCTGGCATTGACTTTACTACCGTTTGCATGACACTGTGAGGGATATTGTTCTACTCATGAAGGTTTTTCTCATTCAAGTCCCACCGTGTGCTTGAAATATTATGTTTTCATAACCTTATGTTTAAGTATGCCCAAATAATGTTCTATTGAATTTAAGTTTGAGTGTTGGGGTGCAGTTTATATTACACGAGGACAATTATACAGCAGCCATATTCGTGTTGCACAGGATTTATGCTTAGTACCATTATCCTGGTAAAATTTGCATTACTTCATAAAGTTGTACGGGATTCATTAGAGCGTATGAAAATATTTGTTATTTTTAACAGTTTGTATGAATTATTTAGGGTTCAATAATGTTTGTTTTTGTAAGACGTTATTTTATGTTTTTGTATGTATGGACTCTACGTATTTCTCAAACCTACAATTTACTGAACCGATACGCTTTGTTTTATTCACTTTGATTTTTGTTTGTAAACCTTTCTTGCAAAATGTCTGAAGTATGTATTCAGAACAGCGTGGTTTTTGTAAATCTTTGATAGGCACTGTATGTCTTTTCTATCTCCCACTTCACACACACAGGGATAGAATGCAGTCAGTTTAACTGTACAACCCCCTTGCCAAGAGCTTTTATTTTGTAAGTTGGAGTGTTTCTGTCTACACCGTGGTAGCCTGAATTTTATAGGCCATTCACGATAAATTAAGCGCTTTTGAAAGCCCTTTTATCTGGAATATTACTTTAGCCTTAGACTTTAACATCAAAGTGCGGTAGAACATACACACTGTGTTTATTACGTACATGGCCATATGTATTTAAAAAGGTGGTTATAGGTTAAAAATGGCTGAAAGAAGTAAAGTAACTAATGCCTCAAAAGTGCTCACTTTACTGTGAACAGTCTTTATCAGATATATACGTAAGTCGGCATGCATGCTAGAAATAAACTATACGTGAACTGATCTCTCGCTTTCTTTATGACGCAAAAACGAGCCACTTCACTTTAAATGTATTTTCGCCATGTTTATGGCAGATATTTGCTTGATATCTTGCCCCCGTGGTCAGGGGCGATTAAGATGCCTTTCCACTCGCCACGAGCCTCGTAGCGTGAAGTAATGGGTTGTCGAAAGTTCTAGACATTGACCCAAATGGATCTGTACACCTGGCAACCCTGTGAGTTTCTCAATCTCTCTACACTCTTCCCTCTCTATCTTCCCGTATGCTAACGACGTTTATGGCGTCAGTTCAATTGCAGTGACATTCGGAGTTTACAATGGTTAGTATTTAGAGCATCCTATTAGAGGTATGACCTCACCAACTTTTTAAATCTGCATTTTTAGTAGATATTGCTATAAAATTGTCCCGTTAAAATAATAGTCTGTTTTTTGTCTCTAGGAATACTCACATTTTAAAAACATTAATTTTATTTGTTACATTAAAAAAATATAGTATCGA
Organism: Dryococelus australis; assembly: GCA_029891345.1. NCBI lineage: Eukaryota > Metazoa > Arthropoda > Insecta > Phasmatodea > Phasmatidae > Dryococelus > Dryococelus australis. The sequence continues at coordinate 91,113,498 of CM056996.1, read as the reverse complement.
ATTCATTACCATTATTTTTGTTGTACGAATCTTGCCAGAGTTGTTGGATTCAAATTGTTATCTCAAACAAAAATCAAAATAACAGGAATCACTATTTCCTTATGTTAAAGCTGAAAGGACAAACAAATGTAAGAAGAAGCTTGTGTTGTTATAGTCAATAAGAGTAGATGCTGTTCATGAGCGCCTAGGGGTAATGGACTGCATTCAACCATTTTTAACACAGTGTCTAATTTGTACTTCATTTCTACCCCTTCGAAAATCTTAAGCAAACCATTATATTGTTATATAGTTAATGTTGCTCAACCCTAGCTCGTAATAACGTCTTCTATGGCGATTGCCAAATATTCTTCGATTATCTCTCAAAGTACAGAATATAGTTTGTGTAAACTGATTTGTGTTGCCTGAACATTTATAGTTGTAATGCTACTGAAATATTTTCAAATGTGAATAAAAGCTCAGGTTTGTTGGGAGACAAAACATAAACAAATGACCTCACCAGTGTTATAACGTGTTATTTTAGCAGTTCTCAACATGATTCGCATGTTTATATTTCTCATAGTTCTGTTTCCAAGAAATCAATTAAATGTTACTATTCAAAGATGGTTACTGTGCATATGGAATTGGTTTCATATCCCAATTTACTCTTCATTGAAAATGACGTGTGAGATTATTAACTGCGGCATAAAGTGTAATAACACATTATGTACGTACAGAGAACCTCATAAGAAATCAAAACATAGCGTGATATATTTCACTGATTATTTAATTATTGAAACTGTTGGGATTTAATAAATGCTTGTTGAGAATATATGAAACTTTTTTTTTGTCAGTGAGACAAGTTAATTTTCATACATACTTTTTCGTTTCATAAGTTCACAAAACATCATCAAGAACACATTCGAACCTTCATTTTCTTAGGGATTTGAATTTGGACAATTTCTGAAATAGGTTTTAGGTATTTATATAACCAACCGTTTAAAGCAAAGATCATGGCTATATCTTATCGAGTTACTGAGCTATTGATGAGTTTTCCTAACCACGTTTTACTTATTTTCATCCCCTAAAGTAATGACTTTCAAAAAGTAACCTACATTGAATTTTTAGGCATTTGTATAGGTAGCCTTTTGAAACATACAAATTAACAATATAAGGTATCGCTTTAATCCGCGATTACGGAGACTTCGATAGCATATTTGAACACTTTTCACCCTCTTAATGGTTACATTTTAAAATAATTTTATATGTTATCGTTTAAAGTTAAGAGCATAGCGATATCTCATTAGGTCAATAAGATACTGAGTGATCCTCGAACATATATTTTACCACTTTTCACCCTCTCAGATGTTGAATTTCAAATAATCCTGAAATCAGTTTTGTGGTATATGTACAGGATAAATTTTTAGCTAAAAGCACAATCATACCTCGCAGGATTAATCAGCTACTGAGAAGTCCTCAAAAACATGCTTTACCTCTTTCCGCCCTCTTAGGGATTAAATTTTGTAAAATCCTTTCTCAGTGGGTGCCTACATCCAGAAGGAAAGCCAACACTACATTTTCAAACTTTGCATCTAGTCGTTTTGTCTGTATATTGGTGAATGAGTCAATCAGACGGTAACTTCATTATGTACACATATATTTTAATTCATGAATTGAAAATAAATTTCTTGTTATTGTTGTAGTTCGACGGTATAGTACATTGTTCAATCCAATGTTCACATTTTGCCAAAACAGAACATCACTTATCCAAATACATTTACATCAACAAAGTGTCAATATCAAGCAGCTGCCTCAAATCCTACATGATGACATGAAGACCATGGAAGGAGGAATATCATAAAAATTTATCATGAACAGAAATTTACTTTTACCTTCATTTCCGGTTCAAATATAAGTACATGCTGTATATCATCCTAACATGTGCGTCCAGTGCAAGTCCTGTCATATTATGTTGTTTTCAGTTATGCAACATATGATAAACATTTAATTTACCCGTTAAATTATATTTGTTTTGACGATTTTAATACAGGATTCACGAACGTGGCTCTAAGTTACTAATTATAGATTACTAATAATCTGTAATTTTTGGTTCTGTAGCCGGTATATCTGCTGGCGTTTGTGATCTTGGATTTCTTATATTTTCACCTTTAAAATTCTAAAGGAAACACTAAATAAACAGGCAATTCTACATCGAGTTCAAAGCATATCAAATAAAAATAACAAAAAAAAATCTTTCCCTTGCTTTGCAATTACTGTTCAATGGACATCATCTTGGAATTAGTTTTTTATTGCGCAGTCAACGAATAATTCAACAAATCTGGAACCCTGTATGGCAAAAGCTTAACTGATGACTAGTAATTTGTATATTATATACTTATTCATTAAAATGTATGTAACTGTGATCCCCAAACATCGTCTTGCAGGACAATGATGATTATACCCTTTGCGATTCGAAGACGTAATTTTAAGGACTTGAGAAGAATTCGCTTGCTGCATGTTAACCTTATTGCCATTTTGCGGAAGTGGTAACTGTGAGTAAAATTGTAGCTCTGAGAAACGTAGCGAACTGTAGTATCTATTGTGTATACAGTACATATTCGAAACAGAAATATCAACTATTAATCACTGTATTTGGGTCTGAGAGACGGTAGCGAACAGCGAACGTCACTGTAATCCATGCCATCAAAATGGCAGTGTATCACTTAGATCTGCGAGGGACCCACGTAGACAGGCAGGCTGCTACAACAGCCTGGCCAACTTGACCTCCGCCATCTAACTACTGTATATGCACTGGCACCTGCCTTGAGCTCTGTACACGTCACTGCGTGTACCGCCCATAATCATGACAGCACATACTGTATGTTTATTTACGTAGTCTGTATATTGTAAGTTAGGGAATCGCATTCCTGACTTCCTACACTCCACACAAAACTAAACAATCGTAAAACAGGGGACGTGTGAATTCATCGTGAATATAAACATAAATACGATTTGAACATGATTACATAATATATTGTCCCCATGCCAGAGATCAGTAAATATTTGTTGTACGGTTTGCGAAGCAAGAAGATTACTCATTACCGCATGTTTTAGAGAAGGCAACAAAAGCAACACAACATTTTGAGAGGGATTCCAGTAGCGATTTTTGTATGTGGCGATACCTAAATTATCTCTCAAGCGGAGGCAAACTTTCTTCCGCCAGACTTATAATTCTCATTGTTTTCTTCTGCGTTTGAGTATGAAGCATGAAGTCAAACTGAATATTTTAGTTTAAACGGTATCTCATTGCATCGCTGAGCCAACAAAATGTTAAGTACATATCATTAAGCTATATTCTTTAAGGAAAAACGAAAATAATGATATCCACAAAGAATTCTCTGAAACCAAGCCAAGCGAGGAAACCTAACAGGGTACACCACTAGTTGTACGAAACACTTTCTGAATCCATTTAAACATTAACAAAAAAAATACTTTATACTCAACTTATAATATTTAAACCATTTATTTATTTTTTCTTACGAGAAATTTATTTTCTGTCATAAAGAATATATTTCGAAAATAGTTTGGTGCTGCTGTATTTAACGGTTGTTTGATAATTCCAAATAAAGGATTTTTCCACCATATTTCCTTGATTAACTAGAAACGTTCAATTCAATTTAACTTTAAGCTACTTTCCTTGGGGGAAATGGGATTATGTAATCACGCAAATGTCTGTCTGTGATGTACTGTATGTCGGCTCATAATAACATTTGAATCCGTGAAACATATTTCACCATATTCGGTTCACATATAAATTAGTAATTACACCCAATTTTACAATGTTCTGCCAAGCCGTTTGCTTATCTTCAAAACGGTTGCTATTTTAATACAATAGGGTACTATTTCATATCTGGGGAATTATTTTATTAGGTAATACCAAATATTATATTTTCACAGTTAATCATGTACGTATTTAATCTAGGAAGGTACGTTCTTATTGGTTCGCCATTGTGGAAGGTAGCACACCATAAAAACAATAAGCTTTTAAATTATATCTCGGAAATTACACAATAGATTCCTGCCACATTTTGCAGGTAACTAGTACCTTTAAGGCATATAGTAGACCACGGTACTTTATGCATATAAGATTAATTATGAACTTATTTTTAATTTGATTTGATATGAAGAACTTGTGGCCTAAAAACATTGAATATGTCAAGAAATAACCAATTTCGTTCACCATTTTGTAATATAGCGCAACACGAAAAAATAAAATTATTGTATCGTAACTCGGAAAACAATCTACACATTCCTACCAAATTTGACAGACAAGAAGTACGCTGATATGAATTGATTTGGTCAGGCATTTATTTTTAAATTGGTGGCAATATAGACATTTTGAGTACTAGACTGTCTCTATGAAAAGATGTGACCAATTTCAACCAAACTTTGTATACTGCATCTAATATTATGTACGCCATGTTAACATATGCGATTTAAATGAGTAAGAAACTTGTTTTCGACATGGTGACTATATCAATATTTTAGGTTCATTTTGTATACAGTGTACCATACTGTTTGACTAATTTCAACCAAACTTGGTGTGTTGAACGTATCACCTACATGTATTAAACATGCTGGTACATTGTCTCTTTTGTCCGCCAAATTGTAAGGTAGCGCTACACAACAATATATTGTGTCAAATGTCGGGAAACAATAAGCCTATTACTATCTGATTTGGCAAACCAGATTCACCACAGTGATCAAATAAACATATATGTTTTATGTGGGTCGGTCACTTATTTTTAAAATGGCGGCCATACGAACATTTTGATTACTTATCTATAACCACGGAACCGAGTAACCAAGGAGCGAAAAAACAAAGAGAGGGAAGGGGGTGAGTGTCCCTACAATTTTGAAATATTGCACAATGTACTAGTGAATGTTATCGGAAATTCGGAAATTTGATCCAAATAACACAGCACATTGAAAATTAACATTCGAATGAAATGAGGCTTTATCAGTGCTTTAAGCAAAACATGTTATACACTACAAAATATCTGGATGAATTACTTTCTGGGCCCATATTGGTAGGTTAAATGTTGTTAAACATAAAATAATACAGGAATTATCAAAGTCATTCAGCTTAACTTTCTTTATATCGTTGATAAAGTGGGTGTATATATATATATATATATATATATATATATATATATATATATATATATATATATTAGAGTTTAATAGCGTGCATATTTTCAGCCATCAAAATATCGACACCATGAATCAAAACATTTTTTGTAGAACATTTTATTCTCTACGCTATTTCCCATGCAGAAAAAATATATTGTAGCTCTTTGTTAAAAACTGGATAATTTTATTTAATCGGCAACCATTTTGAAATGAGAGATATTGTACAACTAAAATTCCCGAGGGCATCTCGCTTGTTTTCTGACAGCTTTGATAAGTTCAAGTGCCAGATTTCAAAACTTTATAAGCTAGTTCACATAATCGTCCTAAATGTGTATATTTTCTTCGCTTTATACGATAACTTTTACAAAGCATGGCTCTCGTGGGAAATTGAAGAACAGTGGTGAAGGAACTGTATATGGCCTTGTACGATACTGTAGCCCAAACATAATTATGTGAGTTGCACCGTTTGTTTCGCTGCTGCATGCATCTCCGACCTGAAACGTCACCTCCTCGCTCGCTTAATACAGCAGTAGAAATCGGTATATTTGATTACCATGGCTTTATTGGGCAGTCTGCATTAAAACATTTGACATAAAATGACATAACATTTGATTTGGATGGAAGTAGGGCCCCTGCTTCTACATGGCGGTATTCAAGGAAACAAGATTACTTGCCTTTCTTGCTGACTTAACGAAGCACTTAAATACAAGTGAAATAATATTAGTGCGAGGCTTTGCGTTTCTCTTATTGCTTTTACAGAATAAAAGGAAAAGCTATTCCTCTGGGAATACCAGCTCGCCAAGAAAAGGGATGTGTATTTCTATAATATTTAATCGTTTATAGGAGCTGTTGTGTTGTAACGATGAGACTACTCGCCTCGCACCTCGGCAAACCAGGGTCAAATACGTATTTTCGTGTGCAGGAAACATGGCGGGTGTTTCTGTTGGCCGGCGGGTAGTGTCGGGGTACTCCCGATACTTAGTTTTCTGTCGCTTCTCCATCTATACCTCTCTTCGCCACCATTAGCGCTGAAGACCTTAGTTGTTAAGCGCCGCTTACGTCTCTCTCATATCACTGGCGTTAACTTAAGACTGTTTCACCTGCATACAGTATTTCACATCTACATTGATCGTTCAAAGAATTACGTTACATTGTTCATCTCAATTCTCAATTAATGGTAATTTTGTATCCATCGAATATCATATGTTACTTGCAGATGTCACTTAGATATGACGTGAAATACGGGTTTTGTACGTGCCTTACGAAAACTTTCCTATTATGCCTACTATGTTTTAACTTGCCGACTGAATTATTATTATGTTCGGAACCATGATTCTTTGTAGAAGACTTTTTATTTTGAAACTCGTAAATACTCAGCTTCAGTTAATATTTTGGTCTGTAATACACAGACTCAATTTCCCTTATTAGTGTTAATACCTCCAGCCCTACAATTTAATGTTTGTTGAGAAAATTAAAACAAATAATAAAAATGTAAAAGAGAAGATTTGACATGAAAAATTATACAGGATAAATTACAATGCACTTGCAGTGTATTACATTACTTATTCAAACTATATATTTTTTACTCTAATGTATACATGTAACTATGAATAAATGCATTATTAAAAACAATATCAACATGTTTGCAACCTAACTTTGCTTTCCAAAGATATTTTTGCACGAACAAATAATGAAGTCGATTTTATTTCTTAAGTGAGTATTTGTTTGAGTAAATAAGCCTAGTAGACGTCTTTTTATACAAGGTATGCCTAATACGAGACAAAATGAACAAGCAGTCAGGTGGTGTCCCCCATTCAACCGCTTCATAGTCCGCCTGGCTGTATGAGGTTCCCACTGCTTGTAGCTTGCACTACTGTCCGCGCCAGACATCGAGGCCCTTGAGCTCCCTCGTCCGGGCGGACGGGCGCTGCAACGGGCGGAAATTACTAACGGCACGGTTATCTATACTCTTTACTAAAAGCATTTTACAGGGTATCCGTTGGATGATTTCACACTAAGGCCTGGTTCAGTTCACATTCTTACCGATCACGCCAAACGAAGCTGTCCAAATGTAAACAGATATTCAGCATTGCCGTTTTAGTGCATGGGTGAAAGCTCAGTTTACGAATATAGGATTACGATGTAAATGCACGACAAGGAACTAGGAGCTAAATATATTTTTACTTTATTGTTTGGTAATCAGAAAATGTTACAAATATTTAATGAAACAGGCACAACTTTAAAGTTATCTCAGAGGTACGTTTCTGAAGGAAGGACTGCACATTTTTTCAGCACCTTGCACATAGAGACGATGACGCATGTGATGGGCGTGCCTGGGTCGTCCTTAGCGTCTAGCCCTTCTGGACAAAATACGTTCTGGTAAGCGGAATGCTTAATGAGCGAGAGAAGATATTTGGGCGACTCTTAACACCAAGGTCTTGAGCGCGCTTGAGGTTAAAGCGATATGAGTATGGAGCAGCGCCTAAATGCAAGGGCGGGGGAAATGGGAGATCAGTGAGAAAACCCGCCGACCAGCGGTTCACCACGGTGGGAGGAGAGTAGTCTAACCACCACACTACCGTGGCCCCAAGAATGCTTAATGCTCATTATCGGATTATAGTTAGGTCTTATGTACACAATGACGTCGTAACAGCAAATGTGTACTAACACACTAAAACCAAGCGTGTTTAAGTGTATTAATATCAGCGCAACGTTTTGAACGTCTATGTCTGCCTTAAAGTGCTCACTTTAAAGAATATTGTATTAACAGGAGTAAAAACAATGTAGCTGATGAACGCAGTATAAAAGAATAGCCGAAAATATTACTTTGCCATGCCATTAACTGAAGATAATGCAGGTAAATTATCTCTAAACTTTAAGCGCTAAAAATATTTCGAAAAGAGATGACACTGCACGCTCAGTTGCAGGGATATTTGTACGAAAATGACTGAACACTTTTCAAATGCCCTTTAAGATTGTTTGATCTAGTTACGGAACCGACATGTATAAGCTCACTCGACCAAGTCCGGGTCAGCGTTCAAGAAGCAAGCTACTGTCTGCGCCAGTCGTTGTGGCACTTGTATGAACGTGGGTGCGAGGCTTTGTTGGGGAGAGATGAAACAACTACGTACGCGGCTCTGGCTTTGTAGCATCCGACTTAGAAACATTACTCCAACACACACAGTTTAACTGCTGATTTCGATTTCAATAGATGTCGGTGAATGTTTAGGAACATATAAGAAGGCTATTTATAGAATTGAAAGGGAAGTAGTAAAAAGTATGAGTAGGTATTGTGACTACGAGGCTAAATAGGTATAAGTGTTAACGCATGCCGATCAACAAAGCAGCTGATAGGGTTGCCAACTATTCTGGCATCAGTAGCAGGTCTATCCAAAGAGTTAATGAAGGTTTGTTGTATAATAGTCCATATATATATATATATTCACCTTGTTTGATATCACGAGTGCTACATATGATAATGGCATATACAGATTCGCCATACTGAAAATCGCCTTGTTTGAGGACACAAGTTGCACCTAAGTCATACATTTGGCAGCTATAACTTCAGTGGATTGAAAACGGCATACAACTATTCATACAAGAATTCTAAAGCATGTTGTATTAAATTGCCTTGATAGAGGTCAAACGAAGTACATATGACATATATTAAGAAGTCATAACATCAACTAATCCAAAATGGCAGCCAACAATACTTACAATGCTTATCAGAGAGCTTAGGATATAATGTATATTTTATTCTTGAACAGGATTTTACCTACGCCTGCTAAATTATAAATGGCGTTGATCATGTTATAATCATTAAATGTGATGGTAGTAGTCTGTAATGTAATATGCTTGCTGACTTTTATGTATTTTTCTCTAGTTTTTGCTTTCACACTCATTCAAGGTCATGGAGTCACGCTTCAGGTCACTTGCAACTAATATGGTGTTAGTAGTTAGTAACGTAATATTCATGTTGACTTTTGTGTATTTTTTCTCGAGTTTTTGTTTTCAAGGTCATTCAAGGTCATGGAGTCAAAGACGAGGGTACCTATATTCAATATGTTGGTAGTTGTGTGTAATGTATTATGCTAGCTGACTTTAATGAATTTTTTCTCGAGTTTTTGTTTTCAAGGTCATTCAACATCATGGGGTCAAGGTCTAGGTAGTCTGCATTTTATATGGCGGTACTATAACACACACATGAAACATGCAAGCACTTTTATTTAACTTAATTGACATTTGGATACATACATCCATATATTAAATGTATCAGGCATCAAGAAGTGTTCACTTTAATGAAAAACATTTATTTAATGCGAATATTTTCCTCCGAAATATATTTAGTAGCTCGCTAAATGTGTTCTATTTAAGTTATTACTTTTTAAAGGTGAATATCTTGAGTATTTTTAAATTACCTTAGATCTTTCAAGAGACTATAATCACTCCCGCAGATAATATTGTAGTCATTTCGTCTTATAACACTTTAATAATCAATAACTATTTCCTGTAATCCAAATTTGGTTTCGGCATGTTGGGTAATCATCACGGTGCATGTAAATAGGTGTCTACTTTATGAACGGAACAGAATTGTTTAACTTTTCCGCATTATCATCACATGGAACAGGAAACCTGCGCGGATTATTTTGAGGACAAGCTAAACTTTACACACTTATACACATAATCCACCTTTGCATTGGATTTCAGTTAACAAGGATCACACAGGAATGTGTGAAGCAAATACGAAACTTGCGAGGAAAGACGTTTCGAATCACGTGCTGTGTTTTTTGGAGTAATATTGGCCACTTACTGGAGAAGCACTCAGAGAATATACAGTAGTTGATCGAGTATTCATTGGACTGTGAAGTCTAGACTTCAGACCGTTGATTCCGACACATTTCATGGTTTCTAATTATCTTACATATGAAAACATGATTTTACATTATGTATAATTTAATATTTTTGGTCATTATAACTTTATGTTTTCAAAGCTCTCGTGTGTGTTGGCAAAGGGATTAATAACGTAATACCTCATTTTGATTTTAAATTATGCATGATTTTGAAGTAGTTTTTTTCCAGCAATTTAGTGTGGTCTGTTCAAATTTATAATTTAGTATTTGTTTCTCAGATCTGATACAGGCTATTTCACCACTAATTTACTTTAAATGCAATACATATAATATGTTGGAATATATTCGGACTTAACTGAACTGAAATAAATATTATTCGTGTTTTGTATCATTTTTCCTCGAAAACCATGTTTCCTGCAGCAGTTAGCCACCTCCACTCCGCGGCACATGACTGTGACTTGGGAGGGGACAGCCTACCGAACATATCCGAAGTGGGACTTAGAAATATTTTCAGCTACACGAGATCGCTCATTTTTTGTGACGAGAAGTGTACAAATGCCCCCACTTACAACAGAAGCCACACAAGGAACGATTTGCACTTGTCAAGGAACTCAAACTATGTTCGAACTGTTTGCAGCCCTCGCACCAGTGCAGAAACTGTCCCTCAGAAGTCTCATGTTGTCACTGCAAGTCATGGCATCACCCCCTGTTGCACTTCCCGGAACCATTCACTCAAGAGGATGTTCCAGATGGATCAGGACAATCCGTAGATGTGCCAGATAGCAGCTCGAATGGTGATACAAATTCAACTGTGACTGTGTGCTCCTCATTTTCGAATACACCTAGCAGTGCTGTGGTTATGCTGTCAACTGCTGGAACTGATGTACAAGACGTGTCAGGGGCATTCCAACCCATCAGGGTGTTATTGGACTCTGGTAGTCAAGCCAATTTCATCTCTGAAAATTGCTTATCTCGCTTGGGTATTCCTCGTAGGAAGAAAATTCAGCCACTTCAGGGGCTCTCTCAGGCACCACTTAACACTGCTTGTGGTGTGGTATCTTGTATGCTAAAGCCTTGTGAACAGAGAGGGACAGTATTTTCAATATATGCTTTAGTGTTACCTCGCATAACAGGACACCTCCCATCCGCAACTGTGGACCCCCAAGCCTGGAGCTATCTTGCCATCTGCAGTTGGCAGACCCAGCCTTTGCGACCCCAGGGTAAACTGACATGCTGCTGGATTCAGAGCCTTTTCCCTACTTATTGAAAGGAAGCAAGTGTGAAGGACCGCCTGGTACTCCAGTAGCTTACGACACGCACTTTGGCTGGATCATGATGGGAAAGGTTGACAGCAGTTTGCCTCATTTGCAATCATCGCGTATTTCCTCATTCTTTGTGGCTTCCAGTTTGTTAAGCCTATTACTGGACACTATGGTGGAACAACTTGGAAACTGTAAAAACTGCCTTCTGATAAACCAACCCCATCACCAGATGATGTCCTCTGCGAATAGTTGTTGGCAGAAGGCTATGCTTGTGATGAAAATGGTCGCTACAGCATTGTACTTCCCTTCAAGAGACCAGACCCTGACCTAGGCGACTCCTATTCTACAGCACTTCGTCGTTTCCAATCACTCGAGCATCGTTTTAAACGCCAGCCAGATCTCAAGGCTGATTATGTTTCATTTATGAAAGATTATATTAACTCGGATCATATGAGTTGTACTGACCATTCAGATGTGAATTCCTGTCGCTCCTATTACATCCCACATCACTGTGTGCACAAACTTGATAGTACCACCACCAAACTTCGTGTCGTGTTTGATGCATCTGCGAAGGCCAGTTCTGGTTTGCTTTGAATTATGTATTGTTGACTGTATCTAAGCTTCAAAGGGACATAGTAGAAGTGTTGCTTCAGTTTCGAATTCCAATGATTGTATTTACAGGTGATATAAAAAAATGGACCATCAAATTCTGGTCTCTGATGGGTATAGAGATTACCAGCGCATCCTTGGAGGGAGTCTGAAGATCAGCCTCTCGAAGTTTACCATCTTAACATTGTTACATATGGTGTTAGCTCGTCCCCATTTCTCGCTCTCAGAGCTTTGCATCAACTAGCAGAAGATGAGAAGGGAGTCTCTGCGAGTGCTACTAGTGTTTTGTTGTCTGACACTTATGTCGATGATGTAGTCACGGGAAGTAACGATGTCACTTCTGCTGTGAATCTGAGACAGGAACTACAACAGTTGCTCTCACGAGGTGGGTTCCAGCTCTGCAAGATCACCAGTAACTACCCTGCTGTTCTACAAAGCATGTATCCAGAGTATGTGCAACTCTCGAGTACATACTACTCCTTTGATGAAGACCAATATGTCAAGGTTCTAGGGCTGCAATGGAACCCCAGCTCAGACACTTTCGGTTATGATATTCAGCCGAGGCCCCTGATTATGACAAAAAGTGGAATTCTATCGTACATAGCTCGGGTTTTTGACCCACTGGGATGGTTGTCACCATCGACACTCTTAACCAAACATTTGATACAACAGCTGGGGCTGGCAAGTGTTGACTGAGACTGCCCGGCTCCTCCCGACATTATTGCGAAATGGGAAACTATTCGAAATGCTGTGCTAACATAACCATTCCTCGCTGTATCACCCTTAGTAGTACCGACTCCGCCTTTGAATTGCATTGCATTCAACAAGTATCTTCCACGAATGTGATCACCATCCATTTGCTGCTTGCTAAATCTAAGGTGGCTCCTCTCAAAACATTAACACTTCCTCGCCTTGAGCTCTGCACTGCTGTACTTCTGGCTCGGTTTTTGCGCTTAGTGTTGGATAAGTACTCATCAATTTTGCCCCTGGAAGAGACATATGCTAGGATTGACTCTTCAGTTGCACTTTCGTGGATTAGGGCTTCACCACATGTGTGGAAAACTTTTGTCGGGAACAGAGTAAGTGAAATTCAGAGCTGCACCTCTGTCGATTGGTGGCATCATGTTCCGAGTGAACAGGATCCAGCAGATTGTGCTTCTCGTGGCCATACTCCTACCCAGCTTGTCGCACATCCTCTCTGGTTGTCAGGACCTGCCTGGCTCTGTGAAAATAAGAAGCATTGGCCACAGAATACATTTCATGATTTTAGCCCCACCTGCAATGAAGAGCGTCGAACTATTATGCTGCAGGCCACCTTGACACAGTCACCATTCCTAGAATTAATGGAAATACAGCCAAAATTAAATAAGGGAAAACTAATAGCCGCATTATATTGCAGATTTGGGCAGACAGTTGATGCAGGTGGGTCACTTACCATAGGTCCAGTTCAGTTGGATGGGATGCAAAGCGCCCTGAACATCCTAATCAAGATCACGCAAATATATTTCGCTGAAGAGTTTGCTCGTATTGCCAGGCACCAACCTTGTTCTCCATTCATCCAGAAGCTGGCTCCTTTTGTAGATTCTGAAGGCATCCTGAGAGTAGGTGGCCGACTGCAAAGGGCTGAATTGCAATTCAAAGAGAAACACCCAATCATTCTCCCAAAAAATTGTCGTCTTGCAGTGCTGCTTATTGATGAGCTTCATTTAAAGGTTTTTTTTTTTCACCCAAGGTTCCAGGTGCTGCAGTCACTGCTTCAAAGAGAATTTAGGGTGCTTGGCGCCAGGAATCTCATTCGCAGCTGCCTTCATAAATGTATACACTGCTTTCGAATCCATCCCAAACCCCTCACACCAATCATGGGATGTCTACCAGCTGAAAGGGTGTGCCAGGCCAAGCCATTTATGAACACTGGAGTCGATTATGGAGGTCCCATCTCCACCATCATGGCTAGACTTAGAAAGCATCGTGTGCCGCAGGCATACATATGCCTGTTTGTGTGTTTTGTAACAAAGGCCATACGTTTAGAGCTTGTTTCAAATTTGTCAACAGAGGTATTTCTGGCAGCCTTTAAGAGGTTCGTCTCTCGACGTGGATAATGTGCCAAAATTTACAGTGACTGTGGCACTTACTTTGTTGGAGCCAGTCATCAGCTGGAAAAAGTGCAAAAATTTCTCGCTGATGGTGACACTCGCAACCAGATTGTAGACAGTTTAGCAGAGCATAAGTTTACCTGGCACTTCAACCCTCCAGCAGCTCCTCACTTCAATGGACTTTGGGAGGCTGGTATAAAATCTGTCAAGTCCATTCTCAAGGAAATTGTGGGGACCAAGTTGCTGACATATGAAGAACTGAGCACTGTTTTAGCCCAGATTGAGGCAACACTCGATTCAAGACCCCTGTGCCCATTGTCGAGTGACCCTAATGACTTCTCTGTACTAACTCCCAGTCACTTTCTTACAATGGATCCAGCACAGATATTGGCTGAACTGGACATGTCAGTGACTAGGTAGTCACTCCTACAGCTAATCCTCCAGTCGTTTTGGAAGTGGTGGCATGTGGAGTATCTCCATCATCTTCAGCCCAAGGTTAAGTGGACTAGTGGAGAAGACAACATAGCTGAAAGCAGCTTGGTTTTGGTAAAAGACCAAAACTTGCCCCCCTTGTGGTGGAAGCTTGGTAGAATAGTAAAGCTCCACCGTGGGGCAGACGGTGTTGTGAGCGTTACTGAGGTTCGTACCCAGCAAGGCACCTTCACCAGGCAAGCTGTTAAGTTGTGTCCTATTCCTCTCAACTAGTGAAAGACTAAGAAATCCATCTGTGTATATAGAACCTGATTGTTTTGTTTTATATTTTTTGTATACTGTTAATGGGACTAATTAGTGTTGAAGTGTGGGACCTTCAAGACGGGCGGGAATGTTTGGGCCATGGGTCCGTTTGAACTAGTTAAAATTTCCCACCACATTGTGGCAACACTGTCGATGGTGGCGCCATCGGCCTGGAGAGGCGCTGCCAGAATCTACAAGACCAGTTCGCCTTTGTTTTCGTGTCGGTACGTCGCAACTCGCAATGTTTTTCGTTAAAATACAATCAACATTATTCTCGAACCCAAACAAGATGCTTTAAGTTGAATAAATGCAGTGTTTCATATATTGGAGTGCTCTATCCATCTAGCTACCTTAATCCCCCTAATTAATGCGTGACATGATCCCTTCAAGACAGGCCACAGAAAAAGTCGCGCCTTTTAGTCAATACGTAGCAGACTTATTCACGCAAGCTAACAGAAAGCATCTTAGGCTATCGATTCAAGTTACAAAAGGAATGTTTGTGACCAAGACAACCGTTATATCTAATTGTGGTGCTTTTACACTTGACAGAAATCCATTTGATACGCTCTGGAGGCCAGTTAGCCAGTGAGAGCATGGAGGTGGAATTACCGACACACGTATAGACAGTTTAAGGGATGCAGCCAATCTGAATAAATATAACTCGCCAAGTGTACTCTCTCTCTCTCTCTCTCATATTACGTTGTTCTCTCCCACTCTGTACCTCTTGCTCTGTTTTACTCTCACTTTCTCTAACTCTATTTCACTCGTTTACTCTCTCTTACTATCTCTTTTTCTTTTCTTCCCTCTAAATTACTCTTTCTTTTACTCTCTTTTAATTTCCTTTACTATCTCAAACTCCCTTACTCTCCTTATACAGACACTTTCTCACTCTTACTCTCTTTCTCTATATACACATAAGTTTCCTTGACTTGTGGAAGGCGCATGCAACTCGCGTACACCCTCCCGTGTCTATACTCACTCACCGCGACACGTCGCCTTCCACTTAAACGAACCCAGTTCGATTCCAGGTGGAGTCACCCCCTGATTTTTCCGCACGGAAAACTCGTGACGGACGATGAAGCCCCTGGTCAGCGGGTTTTCTCTGGGATCTCGCGTTTCCCCCGCCCTTGCATTTCGGCGTTACTCCTTACTCACCTCGCTTCAGCCTCATCGGCTCTCTACACCTCGCTCATAAGAGCCTCCCAAATCTCCCAACTTAACAACTCTTTTTTTCGTGTCTCGGACTCCCTTACTTTCTTTTACTGTCACTTTCTCCCTCTTTCTCTCTATATATTACTAAAGGTAGGTGTTTTTCACGAAAATATTTATGGCTATGCTAGACTTCAATATCCTACGTCCACAAACACAACTTCCTTTGTTTATTGGTCGCGTGTCTACATGAGAAGAACTATTCTCATTTTACTAGGCCAATCAGAATAAAGTACTCTGATAATGAACATCCATGATTTGCGGACAGACACTTGAGGCACGTGATATTTAGAATCGTCCAACCACGAAAGTGCATATGAACAAAGGTGTTTTGGATAGCAACTTGTCTTGGGATCTTTTCGCGGAAAACACCGGTCTCTATATTTTACGTATACTTAGTCAGTCTCCTTGACTTGTGGTAGGATCATGTGACTCGCGTTCCCTTCCGTATCTACAGGCGCCACTGCGACTCAGGAAGGTGCCACAGGTGTTTACAGCTGTCGGTGCTTGAGCCGCTCTTGTCGGTGACGTCCATTGAAGACTCCAGCAGGCCAGGTTCTTGTCGGTCGCAGGGTTCTATTGTGCCCGTGATTGCGGAAAGGATGTAGGTTGATGGGAGGAGGGGGAGAGGGCGAGATCCCTGGATCGGAGGAGGCGTCCGGCGCCGACAATGGGGCGGCCAAGCTCGCGGCATTTTCCTCGCCGTCACTTGTTGCCGACGTCGCGTCGTCCAGCTTCCTGACGCCGCCGCGGCGACGCTTCCTATCGCCCGCCGTCTCGTCGTTTGTTGTGTTGCTCCTACAAGGAACACGATGCTCTCACGTGAACAATATCGTCCGTTATTACAAAAGCCGGATTTAGAATAACCCGACAGTCCGACAAAACAGCCCCGACACAGACGAAAATTTTTCATCAGCCTATTAGGAGCAAGGTCACCCCGACAAACGCAGCCTCGACAAATGTAGATACTATTATAGACTACTTTTGTAGGGCATCGGACCGGTCGGCCTCACTTGGAAGTAGAAAAACAAACAGAAACATAACCTTACAAAACAAAATGTCTTGCGGATTTCAATACTGTGGTAAATTTCACATAAAATATAGGCTATGTTTTTTTTACGTGTAAATCCTGATTTTCTTGTAACAGAAAGTTAATGAATTGACGAAAATAAATATTCGTGGAAAAATAACTGCTTAAAAACCAAAAATACTTCGTTTACTAAGTTATCAAAACAAAATAGTGTACAATGATTTTCCCGAAAGTCACGCAACACTTGTCGGAAAGAAACTGTCAGGGTATTGAAACCCCGAACTAATTTTGGTACCGGAAATGGTCGGGCTGTAATGTCGTGTCTGACTGTCGGGTAGACTTCGTCGTGGCATTGTAAATCCAACATAAGAGACCTTAAAAAATTCGCGAGTTCAGTGACCTGTAGACTAGACTCCACAGTTTTATGTACAAATTTGCCGATGTCAACTGCACATTGGCTGTATGTTGTCAGAGTGGAAGGTAACGATTGGAGCTGTGTGTACCAATAGCTTAAGATATATAGACACACGGTGTTTTGAATTCTAGCTTGTCCTAAAAGTAATCCGCCAATTATTCAGGTATTTATTCATTACAAATAGTTAGGGCCACCTGTTTTTCGCGAGAAGATTTACGTGAAGTATAGACTTCAATCGCCTATGTGAACACTTGCGGTATTAATTTGACTACCGGCCTACGATCTTTGTGTGAAGATTGACTGCTACATGAATGAGCCAATCAGAATGTAGTTTCTCCGGTACTGACCTTCCGTGGTTCGCGGGCTGACAGAAAAGACCCGTAACAATTCAAATGATCCAATCACAAAAGTGGTTCTGTACTAAAGTGTTTTGGAGCAAAACTTGTCCTTATAGCTTTTTGTGAAAAAACAAGTGCTCCTACGAATAGTTTTCAGTTTTAACATGTGGTTTCGTATTGATTCAGATACCAAGATTGCGCTCGTGCTAATTGGTATCAAAATAAAGTAACAGCGGTGTTTGGGGAATCATGCATTTGTCTTACCATATATTTTGTAATGCGGACGACTGTATTTGTTAAGTTTCTTACGTGATGGACTGAGAAAATGTATTGAGAAACGTGTTCACAAGAGTTCTATATTGACTTTTCAAGGTAGCAGCAGGCCTACTTTATGCTACTTCATTAAAAGTTTTACAGTTACTTTTGAGTGTTGTGTGCTTCCGAATAGCATTTCAAGAACGAGCTATCGAGATCATTTTCATCCGCTTTCGGTGGCTATTTGAGCATTTAAAGCTCAGCTTAAGATCAACTTTTAACTTTTAAGCCTTTTTTTGTATCCTTTCGGCATATGTAAAATGAGCACTGTCATATCCTCTCTGTCTTCATTTATGTGTCGATGTAGCCTAGCTGTGAAGTTAACAGTAACATAACAATGTTACTAATACAAAAATTTATATTTTGTACAATCCTTCGATGAATTTAACTGCAGAAATTCTTCATGGACAACAAAATTCTCTACAAATCTCTCACACAGTGCCAATTTAACCATTCCTCTCACATCCGTTGTTTCATCACACTTGGGTCAATAGAACTTTGATTAATTAACTATTTATACCAGTTTCTTTTAAAGAATATATGTATATATTTCGTTTCCAGACTGTGATGAGTTGGTATGCGGAAAAGAGCTGACACTTTGTACAGTTTGTGATTGACTGTTATTCAAAGGCGCCATGAACACACGCTGTTCATCTACACAATCCTATAGAAAAATAAATATATCAAATCTAAATAGCTACTATTTAAAGGGAAATGGAGTACCTATACATCCCGTGTAATAGGGTGCACAAAACATAATATATCTGCTAAACTGGTATTTGACATTTTATCTCTTATGTATAGTGCTTACCCTATTGTCTCGTCAACAGCGGGTCTTTAGAGACTAAGACACACAATAGCACATTTGGAGAAAATTGTGAAAGGTATGCGCCATGGCCTGTGATAATGAACCTAGATTGGCTTGGCAAACTGAGAGAAAACAGAAATCAGGATGGTAGGATCGGAATTAGAACCCGTATTATACATATTCAAAATTAAATACCTAATCGTTTTGTTGCGAGAACCTGCAGTTAATACTATTTTTTTATAACTAATTCAATACATATTTTACAATTCCCACAAGAACACAAGATTTGCCAAATTTAAGATGATTGTTTCTAAATGCAACAATGAGCTTTTGAATGTAGATAATACTGATGAAACCTAATGGAGTTATGGAAACGGATTTATGTAAACAATATCCAACA
Organism: Dryococelus australis; assembly: GCA_029891345.1. Taxonomy (NCBI): domain Eukaryota; kingdom Metazoa; phylum Arthropoda; class Insecta; order Phasmatodea; family Phasmatidae; genus Dryococelus; species Dryococelus australis. The sequence continues at coordinate 91,094,265 of CM056996.1, read as the reverse complement.
CAAGGTCATGCCATTTTCATTCAATGACCATAAATGTTAATTTATTAAATTATTTTTGAAGACCAAGCGAAATCAATTTCACCTGCAAATCCAACAAAATTCATTATAACGACATCTTAAATGCGCTATTATAACTCAACGTGTCTTGCAAACAGCAAAATAATCTTAAATAAACTTTGTGCACACCAAAGCATGCAATTCGCCAAAACTTAAAACACTAATTTCGAATTTCCGGACGTCGCTAAAGGCATTACAATAAATAAAATGAAATACTTTTGCACGAATTATTATTTGTGACATGGTGCACTATTTTAAATCCTAACCTGCTCAGATCTGCCCAGTGAGATGCGATATTGTGACTTAACAGTAGCAAACTTTTCAACTCGAATGGTGAAATAATATACACCCTAACCTGAAATAAGCTTGGCCCCATTTCTTAAGTGCCTAGGTACCTAGCGATCATCACAACTTAAACAGTATTCTACACCGATTTACGTCTGTCTAGACAAGTTGTTACCTTAGCGACTGCTGCAGGATTGGCTATCAAGGATGGTGCTGTAGGTGAAATGATGGTTTAAGTGACCAAATCATCAAAACGTCATTGATACTGGAAAAAACCTGCATATGGACGAAAACAATTAGTGTGCGAGTGTGCGATCCAAATGAGTGAAGAGATTCGAGCGGGGCTCTTAACATCGAGGACTTGAAAGCCGATGTGGGAGAAGCGATGTAAGTATGTTGCCGCGAGGGATCCCCGAGAAGACCCGTGGCATCGTCCTGCACAATTCCCACAAGCGAAAATCCGGGAGCGACCCCGCCAGGAATCGAACCAGGTTCGCATAGGTGGGAGGCGAGTTGTCTAATCACTACATAAACGCGGTCCCTGTGTGGGACAAGACATTCGCGGAAGTATAATGGCGTTTTCCAATTAATTTCACTGGGTGCGCACTCATTGAGCACTGACAACCATAAAAGGGCAGTTATCACGTGATTGCCCGACGCGAGTGCTTGTTTGTCGGCCATATTGGCATTTCAACTGCTGCACTGATGGAGACAGTGTGGCAGAAATCACACTCAGTGCGCACATTTCCAGTGCAATCTATGATTGGAACGTGAGAAATGACTACACTTGGTGCGAGTGCAGACGAACCGGGACACCCAACACTCGGTTAGGGCACACTGAGTGCAGTCCAGCCTATTAATTTTAAGACTGCGCCGTTTTAATCACGTTGTGAAGATTCAACTCCTTGAGCTAGCAGCAGCTTATAGTGAACTAGTAAATATGTGTGTAGAAGTGTGTGAAAACAAATGCATACTTTTGCATATAGTGCCTTGGATTAGCATAGGCCAACACAATACACACTGCAACTGCAGGCAAATTGGCAACAACCAAGGACACGTTGGCAATCAATTTCTAAGCTTATTGCACTCACCATAATTGCATATACATACAGACTATGCAGCAGACATATGCCAGGAAACCTGTCCCGGTCAGCATTCAGCTCCAGAAACTAGCTATACACATGTTACTTTCAATAAAACACTACAAGGATGCAAGGATCTAACTACTTGTGCAGCATTTAAATCAGAAGACCAGGTTAAAGGTGAAGTGTCAAATTGAATAAAATAAATATTTCATTCCTAAGACGCCATACCTTCACCTTCAAGCTGTGTATGACAAACATGAGGAGATACACGCAACACCTGACCAATAAAACTGAAATGAATTCACCTCACTATGTCTATTAAAAATAACAACCATGTGAGTAAGTGTGGTAACTGAAGAAATAGTCTCTCTTGTGTGTCTTAGGTACGTATTTTAAAAATAAAATGCCTTGCAGTATAAAATATATATAGTTCAATACAAATAAACACTTGTTCTCACACCTCAGTCGATTACTAACTCAGCTATCTGACTCTGATTACTCTACTTTGATTAACCTGACTAGTGATATATCAGTCAATAGAGCAAAAGAAAACAAGTTCTCAAGGTATGTGTGGTAAGCTAAGGAAGTATTATTATTTGAGAGCAGCTACAATTTTGCATTCAATTCCACATCACCGCTGCATAAATGTCAGTGTAGGTGATGATGTAGAATACCTTATTCCGATGCCGCATATTACCTGAAATTATACTCAGCAACCTTTATTAGGCGTTCTTAACACATACGTCTACGTTCAAAACCACTGAACGTAACATTTCCGTTGGAGTCAATCCACTTTACACATTTAAAATTCGCCTTTTAAGGCGGATCTCGGGCCCTCCTGGCCGGCTACGATAAGGATCCAACAGAGACAACATGAAGAACGGAATATTCGTTCGCCATTCCAATTCAGTGTCAGTTACTAATTCAAATTTAATGTACAGGAATATGAATTTACCATGTGTGCATTCCTTAAGTGTATAAACTAAGTGATATCAGCTGATATTGCCAACTTAACCCATTGACATGGTATTCGAAAACTTAACATAAAAAATACATGGCAATGATCATTTTATTATTTAAACCTAAGCAAGTTGGGTGTATACTATGTAAACATAAAATAAAATAAAAATATTATGTGAATATCTTGTATGCTAGGACACATCCCAATAATGGTATTTTGCAGAATAAGTATGTTTATACTCGAAATTTCCATATATTTCAAGTTAATTATATGTAAATCAGATGAGTCACATAACCAGACATTACATCGTATCACTTATTTTTTTCATGCGTTTTCAACTATGACATTATGTTTTCAAAGTATTTCCCTATTTTTTTTTGTTACGGCAATGCCATTTTTTACTGTCACCATATTTTGCTTAGTATATGCCTTGTCATGATTTTTGAGATACGCGTCTCTACACTTTTATTTGTGTGTCACTATTGAACTATTTTTAAACTATTTTGAAAACATAATTTTTATTATTTTTGTCAATTGCTACTATAATGAGTATTATAATTGTTTTCTCTCTCCGCTAAATAAATTTATTTTAATTATTGTCAGTTTTCAAGTTAATTGCCTACATTCCGAGTTTTTTTTATCAAATGTCTCGTTACATTTATTATTTTTATTTTGACGGTAATTGATACCTTTATTCTCATTTCGAACTATATATGTGTTACTTTATTAATAATTAAAGTCCATTTACCCAACACTCATTTACATAAGTTTTCGTTTTACTAAAAGCATTTTATATATTTTAAAATTTGTTTATGTGGATATGTAACTGTGTTAGTTTCTTATTTCGATTTATTTCGTTATAGATTGTCAATATTTCATTATTAAATGGATTTTCCTGTATGTTTCATTTCAATTCTGTTCTGGTTTGGGACTTTCGAAGCTTCGTTCTCAGTCTTGTTAGCGGCTTCTAGACCCGAATTTCATACTTCGCTTTTCATATGTACAGGACGTATGGTGCAGCGTAGCGCATTCCTTTTGTATCGCCGTCAGTAGCCCTCTTCAACTCGCTGTTTTTCGCCGTAGCTGTTTCGGAAGTTTTGTTCCTGTGATCAGGCAGCCAGCTCATGATTTCGTATTTAAAAAAAAAACACAGTATTTTCACGTGACAGCGGTATTCCACGCAGCATTTTTCTCACTTTGGTACACCTTGTGCCATATAGCGGCAACCCTGGTACTAGCCATCTTCATCGCCTGGTCTTTCACCCGGACATTTTTCTAGTCACTTTTCGTCTTGGTCTTTCGCCAGCATGTGGTGTCTACTACGCAGTGTGGTAGCCGTGATGAGTCCATTTGGGACTTAAGTCTTTATTTATGTGTTAAAAAACACGTTTTCAAAATCACGTAGTTTAGGAGACCAAGATGTAGTGTGGTGTGTTTAGTTTCTGTTTATTTAATTTCTGGATTCTTTTATTTTGGCTCTCTCTTCATTCGGTTCTAACATGTTATTGGAATATATCTACCCTCCTCTGGTGAGTACAGTTTTAATTGCTTTTCGCTCCATCTCGTGCTCATATATATATATATATATATATATATATATATATATATATATATATATATATATATATATATACATACACATACTTCACTCACTATTTCATTTCATTTATTTGTTATAGTGAGAGTTTCACGTCTGCAAAATTCACGTCTCCACGACTCTCGTTGGTATAAGCTCTTCCGATTTTTCAAGTTCCGTGCGTTTCTTGGTTTGCCATTCCATCCCACAAGTTTTATCAAGATGTTGTGTGTGATCTGGGTATTTCTTCCCGGGGAATGAATTCTACTGGCCACTAGTCAAGATGCATGTGGCGATTTTCTCTCGTCAATCGATGTTTGTGGACGCACTTCACTTTCTGCGAGTTAATAAGTCAGTATTAGATTTTTTTTATTTCTAGTGGGCTGTTTGTACATAACGAACTTTCTTTTCACAAAATATATTCTCAAGTGACATACCTTCTTGTTTTAAACTATCACACCCGTGTTTGCGGACGTAATCCTTTGACCTAAAATATATGTACATATTTCACTTTTCCTTAACATATTTCTATGACTAATTAAAATTTTCTTTCTATCAAATATATAAAGGAAACAGTGATAAACTTTGGTAAAATTAATAGAAATCAATATGAATATGTTACATAAAGTTTAATTCTAGCAGTTGTGGGGTTACTAATTTTAATTTGTCTGTACCCATGAATTCATACCTTTCTACACTTGCACCAATATAATTTACTACACTCTAAATTCGAATCAGTGGAAAACTACTGATTCGCAGTGAAAATGGCTCCACTTTGAATCAGTGAAATTTTTCTCATCACTAATTCAATCAGCTCATTTTTTTTTACACAGAAACAGTGTGTGTGTGTGTGTGTGTGTGTTTTTTTTCCCCTCACTGATTCTAAGTGGAGCCATTTTCACTGCGAATCAGGGGTTTTCTACTGATTCGAATTTAGAGTGTAGTCTTTTAGACACCATGACACTTTTATTTACAAAAGTTACTTTGTGTTACGTTAAGTATATTCATTATTCTGTTTGAAGGAATCATATTTAGTAATACAAATTCAATTTTAGTATGTAAGGATGCATCCTAGGATTAAGATATCGCACTTAAAATATAAATGTGTAATTAATGAATATTATCCAGGCAGAAATTAATATGATTATGAAGTTTTATATTAATATGATTTATGAACTCTGGCTCTGTTACATAATATTTGAATTATTGTTGATTAATGATAATTCTATACTGCCCATGAATAGGTATTGTTCTCACTATTAATTTTTATTAATATGAAATACGCCTCATCGAGGCTGTTTTGAAGTATCGAAATTCACTCAACAATATTATAAGGGGTTTTCTAAAGTTCAATAATTTTTATAACAAAGAATATAACGTTACTCCAGATGTATACAAACATTCATTGGTAAAAGTATTTTTAATGTTATTCCCCCAAGACTATGATTATGTGATATTATTTATTCTTTTATCGTTCATGTTACGTTCAAGATACTATTATGCCAAACTTCTTGATATTTGTTAAACAGTTTCTTATAAGATAATTCTCTTCTTTGCCATTTTATATAAATTATACAAAGTTATTTAATAAACTACAAAAGTATGAGCACACCACAATTTACGAGTTTCATTTATTTAACTTAATATGCTTTCACCTCTGGACATACATGCAAGCAAGCATTAAGTCCTGTTTATTAATTTTTTATTGAAGTTTCAGTATATTTTGTGCATTGTACGATCACCCAGCGCACACGTTTTACATTTACGCCACTTAATTTATATATTATATATTATATATTATATATTAATATCATATATTTTATTATGGTCGCACATTAGCACAAGACGTTATAAAACTGCGGTTGCGCAGTGGCAGCCAAGTGAATTCACTCGCCAACTCTTGGCCATAAATTGAACTAGAAGACATTTTAGTGCTTTGATCGGCTACAGTATAGTGCGTGAGCACGCCATTTCTTCTTTATTCACACTCGTTGTTGAAATACTGCTATGAGGGCTGTTCATGGGTACTGACAACTTTTGAAATCAAGCCTTGAAAAATGTCACTGCCCCTAACAAGTTGGAAACGTTGGAGGGACAATAGTTCCATGTAACCTTGAATCAAAAGTGTTGGATAAACGTATGTAAATATTGATTTTTATTAACTTTCGGTTAGTTTTTAATGCATTTAAGCTGTAAGAATGGGCACATTCGTAAAATATTCGTTTTTTTTAATAATTATACATTTTCGCTTCGCCGACGCATGAATAAAGCGAGCACGCCAACGAAAATGTTAAATGTGTATATGGCGGAAGAACATGCAATGTGAGCATAAGTATACCTTACGCAGGGCTTTTAAAAGTGCTAAGTTTACCGTGAACAGCCTTTAAGCGTTGTGACATAATAACGTTTTTAAACCTATTACCTCTTTTCTTCCTAGTCTGATAAGCTGGATTGGGAAAGGTTAAATACCTGCCCGATCCACCCATTCGCTGCTTTTCAACCACTGAGTCCTGTGAGGTGAGTAACCGATGCCAGTGCAGTGCGGTGCTTGAACATAGAGGCGGTGATTCATCCAGTGCGCATGCTTGTGCCATGCTTGAACTTCCCGAACTTCTAAGCCTCGAACGCAGAAATACGTCCAGCTGGACTGCGCTTGAACTGCGCTGCAAGAGTTTAAAATACTCGTTTTATCTACGAAACTATTGTACGTGCGTTCAGTGTGCTGATCTACGAAAAGACCACACGAATATTAGAAACACCATTTATTTAAACTCCTTAGAAGGCCCAAAACGGCTTTTTCAAAGTGTTGTTTCTCAAAATATACGTTTCGGATACATACAAACCTACTCAAGGGCCCTGTACTGAACAGCCCTACAGACTTTTCGCCAATAAAATAATAGGATCACCGCTAGAACTTACATAGGTACACGCAATGTACTAGATCACAGCGCGCCAGTTGAGAGCTTTGCACTTAGCGGCGATGGCAGACTTGATGCACATGGCAGTGTCGTCCATATCGCTCGGCGCTTAAATACCGACCTCGAACACGCAAAAAAAACTCTAGTTAGACGGCAGCCTTAACTTGAGGTCCTCTAAAAACAATATTACATGATACCTGCCACCGCAGTTGCGTATGTAAAAGATTTTATAGACTGTTCACGGTAAAATGAGCTCTTTTGAAAGCCCTGCTTAAAATCTACTTGCATGTACGTTATGTATTCTTCTGCCTTATGTGAAATTAATATTGCCATGGACGGTATAACTTTATTCATGTGTCGGCCAAGTGATGCTGTGAAATTATTAGCAAAGAAAATACTCTACAAAATCTGTTCACGTTCAACTTCGGCGTTAAAATAAGCAGAAAGGGGAAGAAATAATTTAAGTAATCACAGATGGTTACCTAACACTTTTTATTCAACGATTAGATTTGGATCTAATTTACCCCATCGTTACCAACTTTACTGGGCGCAAGTCAAGCAATGACTTTATTCTATGGTTTATTTAAAAAGTTCTCACTTTATAGTGAACAGCCTTTATAAGGCCTGGTGCACGAGCCGGTAAGCGAGCCAGTGTACTAGCATGGGGCACTCTCTGTTGACGCGTAGATTGTCATATGGTTCACAGTAAACGTTGGCCCTAGTCAAATTAGTGTAGCCAGTGAATCGTGTACCAAAACTAACACGTACTAATAGAGTGAGTGAAGAGATTTGGGCGGCTTTCAACAGCGATGTCTAGAGAACCGTTGAGGGTGATTCAGGTGATTATGGAGCAGCGCCGTAATGAAGGAGTGGGGGAAACGGGAGATCCCCAAGAAAAACCGTCCACCACTGGCATCGTCCGGCATAATTCCCACATGCGAAAATCCGGGAGTGATCCGGCCAGGGAGTGAACCCGGTTCCCCACGGTGGGAGGCGAGCGGGCTAACCGCTAAGCCACCGCGGCCCCACGTACTAATAGATTATACCGCTTTATAACTATTGACAATTAGAAAAATTGCATGCAAAATTATGTATTTTCAATACTTATATGATGTGAATGGTGTGAAGTCTGAAGTTTATTTTCTTGATAATTTAATGATGATAACCACAAAGTAGGCCTATAGAAAATATTTCAGCAATACCTGATCTATTAGAAGGTAAGTTCCGACACTTTAACTTTTTAAATAAAATAGTACGAATTCTATTTTGAAATAAGACTAACACATTTCCTATTGACACATAAAAAATTTTATCATTCCATTCTAATATGCAAAAGAAAACTCCTAGGTATCTGGAATGTTTAGTGTAAGCTCATTACTTTCGTCGGCTATAGTATCGCGTTGGCCGATGCAACACATCTAATCTATGTTTGCAGCACAGATCAGCATTCATAGTTATCGTGATGGTGATAATTTCTTCTCGGTTTATACACTAGCGAGTTAGAAAGGCGCGATCTTAAAATAATACCAAATAATATAATATTTATTTCACGGCGTCATTAAAAAAGTTACGTTTTGTATTTCATTAAGTTATAACTTCGTTGTGTTATTTAGAATTAAGGTCAGTACAATGTAATTATGAAAAAGTTGATTTTGTACTAAGAAAACCAGTTGTAGTTGTAGATGTAGTTTTTGTCTTGTATTTTAGATAATTATCAGGCACACTGCATCCGACATATTCAATCGTAAACTGGCTGCTGGCCGAATTTATCGAGTACAAAATGTAAATAAATAATATTTGTAAATGCAATTTCGTTATAAAGAGCTGTGCGAACGGTTGTCAAGATCAAACACGTGGGACACTACATTTCAGTCAAATTTTTAGTAGGGAGTTATTTTATTCGTTGGTTGGACTGTCCAAAAACGCTTAAAAGGCTGTTCAGTAAAGAATCTTCAGTGAATGTCAATAGTTTTCATCGATAATTTTTTTGAGTATCTTTATTGTTCCTGCCTTTTTGCATCACTCTTTATTGTAGCTACATATTAATACCGTCTAGGCATTTTTATATAACCATTTTTTAGAAACTCATGATACAAAAAATTATGTGCTGTGCGTACATAGATGAAGCAATTATCAAGCAGTATGTGGTTTTTATAAACTCTCGAAAGCAAAGAATGCTAAAACAGAACAATGCCTTATAAAATTAAAATATCTACTGACTTCATAACCTTCAGGTTGATTGTTCCTTAAATTTATATTTTTCCATTTCCTTAGGAAACAAGGTAAATTATATATTAAAGAATGTTTCATTTAATGCCAATAATGACGAACATATAGGCCCCTAAGCATCAGCCACGTTTCAAACACACGATCTTCCTCATCGTTTTTCCCAAAGTACAAAGAACAGCGCAGGGTCAAGGTAAATAACTAAAAAATCAATTGTAGGGTAAGGAAGCAGCTACCGTCGAGCTTTGAAAATAATTACATTCCGCTGCTGGGCCGTGGAAAGAACAAAATTAACAACTTTTCGCGCTGGGAATCAAGAGTGGCGGTGCGTGAACGAATTAATCCTGACTCTTCCCACTCTATCGAGGCGCACGAGACGAATCTCCAATTAACGGAGACGAATATTTAATACAGCTGAGAGCTTACTTCATAATTAATTTCATAGAAGTTCCAGAAGACTTGAAACACAATATTTCAATTACGCTGGGAATTTTCTTGAGAACGTCTTAAAAGGGTGGCACTTTTTTTTTCTCTCTTATTTTTTTTTTTTTTTTTTTTTGTGACGGCACAGAAACTGCGGCATTAAGCAACCCGTAAACCAGACAGTTGTGAACTGCGTTATATATATATATATATATATATATATATATATATATATATATATATATATATATATATATATATATATATATATATATATATATATATATATATATATATATATATATATATATATATATATATTATATATATATTAGTGATTTCAGACAGCAGAATCGTTTTACTGGATCTTCAGTTTGTGGTCTGTTTAACTACTTGCGGATCAGTGGAATGCACGGGAATTTTTTTACTCCCAGGCCAGTACAATTAACTGTATGCTGTTCACGGTAAAGTGAGCAATTCTGAGGCCGTAGTTACTTTTCCCTTTCAGCCATATTTTGTTATTTAATCACATTTTAAAATAAATATTGCCATTAAAGTAATAAACGCAGTGTATCTATTCCATCGGACTCGGAAGTTATCGTCTAAGGCTGAAATAGAATATATTTATTGACTATTATTCCAAATGAGTTGGCTTTCGAAAGTGCTCACTTTACAGTGAACAGCCTATATCAATCAGTATAAATCATCGTTTGATGAGTAAAAACTAGCAACTAAAATTAAAAATATACTTTAACTGATTCAAGTGGAGCACACTACCTGTTTCGATTTTAGAGCGTGCTTCACGTAATTATTAAATGTATTTTAAAAAAAAGTTTTTATTTGATGGGCACAAAATATATAACTGAGTAAATATTTTTTTAAATTATGAATTTGCATGGATTTGAAACTAGCATCCTATTTTTATTATAATAATTTAATGCTGAAAGCTTCATGCGATGCCAGACATAAGATGCACAACTTCAGTGATTCATAGAAAAACCAACGTTATTTAATGGCTCCATGAAAGAAAATATTCAAAGTTAATTAATGAAAGCTGTTTTAAAAATATTCCTTTTGCACGTACAAAATGTTAATAAAAATATTATTCTGGTTTCTTCATTGCCAAGGCAACCTCTGATTAATTTAAATCTATAGACACTATTAAAATATGTTTGTAAGAATCAAGAGTTGTCCAGATTTGTGTTGTAAATAAGAACTAACTTGAAATGTTATCCTTCGTTTACCAGTTGAAAATGTGATCAGGTTGTATATTCTATTCGCGGTTACTTTCAACTTTTCTGAAACTCTATTAAAGTTCTGCTTCGAGGATATTCCCTCCGCTTCATGGAAACGAAAGTTACACCAGCTGCCTATTTCATAAAAGTTACAATTCGACAGGTGACAGGTGACAGGAAATTGTCAGACAGGTTTACAAACCGACAAATGTGTATTTCATAAAAGCTGATCAGTTTACACATTTGTCATGACAAATTTGTAGAATTGTATGACAATTTGACAAATAGTTGTTTCACAAAAGTTTTGAGCTGACAGGTAAAAATCCGACAAATGTGTCAAATACTACACTATATACAGTTTTATGAAACCGATAAGTATAATCACTCGGTGACATATCTACAAATTTGTAGAACTGTCACTGCAGAAACGACAGGCAAACTTTCTTATGTAATCAGTAATTTGTAATGTTTATATAACATAGTAGTGCAATTGTGTTTTAATATTGTGTGAATTAATATTAATTGCCAAATAGCACATCCGTTTCCTCATGGATCAGATTTAATATAGAAATCTTATCAGCATTACTCGACATTCTGCAGCTAGAGTAAACAATGTTAGGAGGGTGGAATTATTATTTGTGATAGGAATCGACCGTTCAAGAATCGCATATAAGGCTGCGATCGATTATCGTAAGCGCACTTGAGAGCTATCTAGCGTGTAATAAATGAAACTTACAGTTTGACATATAATTGTCGCGTTTATGAAACTGTTATTTTAAGGCTGACAATTTAAACTTTTTTGCTTGTCAAATAAGGGGAACTTGTATTATTTATGTAACATTACATTGTCGTGACATATTGTCAAATTTGTCGGATTTGACATAATCGTCGTATATGTCGCACGTGTCACGTTTTATGAAATAAGGACCAGATGGCCAATGCACCACGTTCGTGCGCACTCAGTTACGTAATATTTTGCATAAGAACTATTTCGTACTAGGCGTCATCAACACACCTATTTTCTCCCTGTATTTACTTATATAAGTTATACACGAAATATTATAATTTATAGTTAAAATATATGCAATAGTACACGTTGACCAAAAATTGCATAATTTTTGTTAAAAGAAACTATAAAGAGGTTGTAATAAATGGTATATTTATTTCAAAGGTTTCATTCAAAAGTGCGAATAAACCGTGAATAGACTATACAAATGTTTGTCACTTACATTATGGAAATATAGCGAGGTTCTCTTGAGTGTCCGGTCCACTGAGGTTGGACTCGTCGTAGCAGTGGTTGTAACTCGGCATGCTGGAGCAGATCTGGAGGGCTCCACACGCAGAGCAGTGAGAGGCTACACAACTCCGGTACTGGCCGGGACAGTCAGTAGCAGTGCCTCGGGCGGACTACAGATGACTGTGAATGTGAGTGTCTCGGAGGATGTGGGACTGCATGCTGCACTGCCAGTTTGAGACTTGGAACTTGTCAACTGCAGCATTAGATGAATATTTTGCAGCGATATTTGTCACTCTTTTAGGTGTTGTTGAACATGCGCCATGGCAAGTTTTCCTGTTGGTGACATTTTTTCCCACATTTTTAACAATTCTACGCTCTAATTGTATTGGACAGGGCAGTTAGTCCATTTTGATTAGAGTACCTCAGATCTTGCTATGCCCTTGAACCAAAGGACACAGCAAGACTGGAATTAATCCAAAATCCCAGAAAACAGTCTGAACAAACATAATGGCTAAGATGCCAGCAGTGTAAAAATCCTTTGAGTAGTGAAGGAAAATTACTAAGTGAAAAGTATGATAACTCATTAAGTATGTAGGAAAACTTTATTATTATCTTTTCGCCTTTGGTTTACCTTGGAATTATAATATTTTTGTTCCAGAATACACTTCATCTCTATATGAAAAATTTTTTTAAGAGAAATTATATATATATATATAATATTCTTGTTCCAGAAAACACCTCATCTTTAGAGAAACTTCTCAATATTAATTTTTTTTTATAAAATACAATATTTAATATTTGTTTCCTCATAAGGAGCATTATTACACGAAAATTCTAGAGCATTTTGTGCAATATTTACAGCCACACGCAGCTGTATTAATACTTTACAATTTCTTTCCATCAAAATACTTTAGCTAACAAGTCATCCAGAGGCCATGCTAAAAACTCTTCTTATTACAAGTGAAAATTCCAATTAGAAACATTTATTTCGGTCAACCTGCACATATTTCGAGCAGAAGGTCCTTAATTTAAATTGCCCTTCCATATTGCAATTAAATTTGTCATTTAATATTACGAGATTTCTGTGAATGGCAAGAGTAAAGCAACATTAAAATTTCATCCTCCAGGCTGGGTTGACATGCCTGACTCCTAAAATTATTCATTACAAATGCATTTATTAAAATTTTCCTAGCATCCCACAGATTAGGGCAACTGCTCACAAATCGTGGCCTTAACCTCCGAGGAGAAATCATATTTTATAACCACCAGGTTCCTGCTTAAAAACTACTACTAAGAGAAACATTCTCAAGTCTTTTTTTTTTTTTTTTTTTTTTCAGATTCCTATGAGAAGAGTATTTACAAAATACTGGAAACTTTAAAAATTATGCCCTTTCAGGTATCTATCCTTACGTCAAAGTGATGTCATGACCAATAGTGCTTTAAGAGCCTGCCATTTTAATGTGGAATAATTACCGACACGTAACTAATGTGAATGCTCCCTCGAGGCCGGGCATCTGACTCCGACCGAACATTTGCAACCGGTATAAATACAAAACCATTTCAATAAAATGTTAGAGGGGTGAATAAAATTTATTACCCAATAAAAAAAAAGTAATATTTTTCTTTCATAAAATATGGAGACAACCATAATTTTCTTGCTAGTAGAGTATTGGAAAGTTCATTAGGCTCTAGAGGGGTCTTCATTGAGACAGCCAATCACAATCGTTTTATTCAAAAAAGTCAAAATATGGCACGAACTGCATCATACTTCGGCGGAACTTTCTTCACCTTAAACTGCGTGCGCTACCCAGGGAGAAGGTGACGTCACACCCGCCGGCCGGCGAGGCAGGGACACAAGCGCTCCACGCAGCTTCGTATGCGGGAACAGGAACTAACACTCCCAGTGCCAGCTAAGTTCTAGCCCACACCTGGTGCATGGGCGCTGGTCGTGAATTCATTATTAAAAAGTGCCATGAAACCAAAATCCAGCCGCGCCAGGCCTTCCCCAGTTGCAGCGTGCAGCATAAAAGGTTTGCAATTACGTAAGATAGAGTGTTTTTTTTTTCAGCAAGTCCCATATATAAGTTTTAATTGTCAAACTTCTGGTATTTTTCGTGCGTGCAGAAAACGAACTTGAGACGTCGTGTTAAACCGGGCGGGCCAGGAGACAACGAAACCACGTAGTTTTTAATGAAGCTGTCTCATTCTTTTTAGGTTGGACTTTACGTTACGTTTGATTACGTCACGTTCATTTTAAATATCATACTGTCTTTTACCACATTTATTTACATGTATAACCAGTTTAAAACATGTCTATTTTTTCACAAAAAATAAGACCGACAGTTGATGACTTTACAAGACTATGTGATGCTGTTATATCCATCCTAAAATATATAGAATTATTTATAACTGTCTAAAACGACACCTTACATAATAACGTGGAATAATTTGAATTTTAAATTTCCTCAAATATGCCCGATATCCTTCCGTACATAGTATAAAACAAAGTCGCCCGGCCGCGTGTGTCTGTGTATTCGGCTAAGGCTTCTAAACTATTTCATTGATTTTGTTGCGGTTTTCACCATCATTTAGAGAACTTCTTGAGGAAGGTTTAGGTACATAAACCATGAATATTTAATTTAAGAATAGTAGAGAAATGTCGGCGTTTTCTAATCAAGTCGGGCGCTTGCATGGCTTACGCTGACTAAACTATAAGAGATACACCAAATTAATCTACTGCAGAATTGAAGAGCTCAAAAACGTCTACATAAAAGTCCGCGACAGCATATATTTATGTTTTAACGATGGCCCACAGTAACTATTTTTGTCTTTTTAAAAATAGGGGTTCACTTAACTTACAACGACTTTTTGAACAACACAGTATTAATCCTACGCTAGTTACCTTAAGCATTTAGTGTTCATATAAACTTGATGTAAACCTAATCAACGCCGTATTTGTAAATCGCACCCGAGCGAGGCCGGGCGGGTCGCTAGTGAGACTATATAACTCGCGACATGTTGGGTTTTATTATGTGATTATGCATGGCTAGCGAAGCTGGCGTGTATTAAGTTATATTGGTTTAATAAAATATTTCATTTCAAGGAACAAACTTTTTGACGAGAAAACGTTCAATTCCAAATATGTGAAATAAATAAGAATAAATAAGAAACTCGGTAACATTCATGTAACACGGGGAAGTTTGAAGCTACATCGATTTCATGAAAATGCGAGGCGGCTGGTAGAAGTAACGCTGTATTTTGTTGAAACATTTAAAAGTTCCAACTGCGCGAAGTTTTACTACGGCCTCGAGCTTCTTTTGGGCTAAATGTAGCGATATTCTAGCAACTGCTTTTGCGAATCTCAATTAAGCCTATTCAAAGATACGCCATAATGAGGAGGCATTCACTCGCAAAACGTGCGGCTTAATTGCTTTAGCTCTTTCGAAATGTATTTCCCTTCCTCCTTCTTCCTATCACTCCAAACTTTTCACCCCTGTGCCCAGTTACTTTGGGTTTTCCCTTATCTGTTCTCAGTCCCAGTGTAAAATTCCATCCTCGTAGTTTTTTTATTTTTTTATTTATGAAGACAATCAAATTTGTATGTATAAAAATTAATGCTGTGGTTTTAATTACTTTTATATTTCAGTTATAAAACTTAATTATTGACCAGGTATTTGATACATATGGATTCATGATTTCCGTTCAGGATTACTCACGATTTTGGCTACTTTTTATACAATTTCAAAAACGTTTATTTTTACAATGTTAAAAAAACATTCAGTGGCGATAATATTGACCTTTCCTTGTAGAGAAAACAGTAACTGTGAAAATTAAGTCACTAAACGGTATAATCAAAATTACGTGATTTAATCACTTTGTACTGGCAGAGAAACAAAAATTGCATTTTAGAAGAAAATGCCAGCGGCCATTGCAGGACTTATCTGGCTAATACAAAGTAGTGAACGGAAATTACTCGTCATACGTTTCGTGAATTCACAGCTCCCGAACATATTAATATCACGCCGAAACTAACAACACCTCTTCGCGCTAACTTTTAGGTGAAAATATTCTTTATTCTGCTAAATTAGCCGGGTGTGTTAAATCCGATGCTTAGGTAGGTTGTTGCGCTTCAATGAAATTCAATATTATGCTAACATAATAATAATAAACTATTTTATGGCAAATTTAAGACATATCAAATACCAACATACCCTTGGGCACAGGTGGTAATTTTGCAAACATTGCAAAATACTCATTAAAATTAATGTCGTTGAACTGAGTAGGTAATTGTTTTCCTTTAAAATTAAAACCATATTAGTAGTTTCTCTCGAGTTAGCCATAACGTGGACTCGCGTAAAGGAATCCTTTTTTATCCAGGACCACCGAATAGCGTGATGTTTAACAGTAAATATTTAGCCACTACGCCAAGATTTTCCGTACTAAGTCATTAAGTTACGAAACTGTAGCAAAGTTATATTTTAAGATCTAGATAGATTCAAACGCGGAGAAGAAGATATTCCAAGGCGACAAAAACACACCTTAATTATAATAAATATTAACCCAAATATTTATTACACTGTCAGATTTTGTGCCGCGACGTTTAATAAGTTTCCCTATTCTTTTTTGCGATGTTAGGAGGTTTATTGAGCGAATTTTAACGTGGTTTTCTGTATTTTTTTTTAATACGCTATTAAGTGCGTTTTAATCAAGCGTTGTCTAGTATGTCACGTAAGTGCTAGGTGTGTGTTGTGTCGGAAATAGAGTTGGAAGTAGCACTTCATTAATTATATCCAAATCCCTCTCTTTTTGCTTGAAAATCATATTGTCAGCCATGTGTTTGTTTAGGTTGAATAAGCAAGGCGTGATTAAATCAATATTCGCGAGCGAGGCTAGCAGAATGTTTACATTTCGATTTGTTTACACACGGACAAAATGTTCACTAAACTTGTACTTTTTATTTAGAAAGTTTTTATGCATTGTACCTATTAACTTCACAGCCAAGTGTGCCTAATACTCCTTAAATCGCTCTCCGAATATCCCCAATCTACTCCATGATGAGTTTTTTCTGCGTAATTTTTCTGAAAACGAAGTTCCGGGTTCGGATCGTGGGTAATTTAAGTGTGAACGCAGTATTTGTATATAAGTTTACAACGTACAAAAAGGGGGAAGGGGAGAATAAAATGACCTACCAGCAAAAATCAACGAAGAAACCATGTCACAACTATGAAACGATGTAACGAGAGTGTGGGCCAGTATATGCTATTCACGGTAAAGTGAGCACATTTTTAAGGCCCTGCTAAAATTTTCCTTTCAGCCTATTTCTATCTTTTCGCCACTTTTTAATACAAACATTGCTGTGTTACTAATAAATAGAGTGTATACTTTTTACAACCCTCACGTTTGAGGGTGCAATAAATTATTTTTATTAGTGGTTAATGCTGGTTTGGAGTGCCATAAAAAGTGTTCACTTTACAGTGAATAGCCTAAACGTACATTATCCCATGTTGGAGCATTTGCATTTGACCGCAGCCCCGGTAGTGGCGCTGCAAGCACCGACCGGCGGTCGTTGACACTGGCGTGTAGTCAAAGCCCAGTACGCGTACTTAGCGAAGAACAATGCCGAGAAGACGTCAAAGACTTCGCTTTACACAACTGATGAAATTCGATAGATGACTCATGATCGGTGGTCGTATCGCCGTGTAGATCGTTAGGACTATACTGCCCGATGCTGTTGGGGGCAGTGGATACGAGAAGGTACCCACACGCGAGGGACCGGCTAAATACTGACGAGTTCGACAATGAGTCGAGAGAATCGATGGTTTGTGCGCCAGGTGGGGAGGGGTCCCATGGCGACCCGGTCCACGATACTACACTGTAAAAAATTAATATGAGAATCACCTGACAAGTGTAAGGTAATTTTCGTAAACTTGTGGAGGAAACATAGTTTTCCTTACGGGTAACGTAAAATTACCGCACTATGGAGTAAAATTCACGTACATGGTAGTGGAAAATCCCATACATGCATAGTAAAAATACCTGGTAATGGATAGCCTCGTCCATTTTAAACTATTTTATAATTGCATTTTATATATTTTTTACCTTAAAATAATTTTTATTGCTTAGTCATACAAGCTGTCCAACATGGCTCTTTGCATGTACGGTATAATTACTGCACTCTGGAGTAAAATTCATGTACATAGCGGTGGAAAATCCCATAAATGGATGGGAAAATTACCTTACAACGCGTGTATCTCTTCAGCATTGTCCCAACAGCTAAGAGCGGAACGGGCGGAAGAAACAACTCAATAATACGCTAATATTTATTGACGTGGTCACGCTGTCGTCGGGGTGTATTGAATAGCGCATCAGCCTGTCGTAAACCATGGTTTGCGCCCGCCCACCAGCAAATGTCGAGGGTTTTAGTGTAGACATTTCGGTTACTATTCGTTAGCTGATATAAGTAATAATAAAATTAACAGTACAAACACTTCGGGATATTTTAAAATATAGTTTTATTATACAATATAGTTAATTTTCCCTTACCTGTATGGGAATCCGTCCTCCCCCCATACTTTTGTCAGGTATTTTTTCCGCACGATTAGGGAATAGTACTTTACTTGTTAGGTAAATTTTCTCTACATTTAAGAGGTAATTATACCTTACATGTATAGTTTCCCTTACATGCAAGGGAATTTTCCCTCAATATTTTTTTTACAGTGTGGCCAGTGTTCGGGCTCCTGCGTGCCTTGCGGAGGCGTCTCTGCGGACCCAGCTTATATTACGTGTGCTGCCATCAACTCTGCAACAGCGGCAGCTCCGTTCGCAGTGCGTTCAGGGCAGAGCAATGTGTAAAATCACAGACTGGCAATGTGTTGTGTTAAATTATGAGTGTCTCTTCATTATGGCCCCTGATTATCATCCCGCCCGGAAGTGGAGGAGCCCTGGTCAAGGCCACCAACACAACCTCACTTATCGAACGGCACACTTCCCTCACGGCGGGCATTTTGTTCTGGGCAGCCATGGCCTACGAGGGCCGATCAGCTCTCGCCGTGTTGTGCGTGGAACTTTGACGGCCCAGTGACATGTTAATGAGATCCCACGCCTCAGTATGGTCCCATTTCTGTCTGAGATTCCAGGTGCGACGTTTCAGCAGGATAACGTCGGATCGCGTACGGCATGGGCTCCCAGGACTGCTTACACCATGTCCGAACAAAACCATGACCTGCCCGCTCCCCTGACACGTAACCGTTCGACCATAGGTGGGACCATTCGAAATTCCAGCTGCCGCCGTGCCACAGTATCCGGGATTAGGAACATACCATCTACCTCAGGACAACATCCAGTGTCTGCTGGGCTCCATGCCAGACCATGAGGCAGCGTATTTTGCAGAGAGAGGGTTTGCGGCGCATTACTGAAGCAGGCCAGACGACGTACTACAGATCCATAATGTCCTGCTGCTCTATTTTATGTTCATGTCTATTACTCATCTATAAAGTTCCAGTACTTTACCGATGTATCCTTTTGTGTGGACTGTTTTTATCGTCCGGCAGTGTATATACTAAGGAACGGAATAAACTTTGGACCACTATGATAAAGGTGACAAATGGGAGATACAACTTGCGCCATGCATGTACTAAAACGTTCTTGGCCTTTCGGGATGGCAATAAGAGACACACATTACCATCAATCAGCATAGCCTGTATCGTTTAACTGAATGTATGAAAGCATCGCCCCTCTTCCAAAGGAGAAACGATAGCTGAACTCTATAAATGAACCCGGGCTCTGTATTGACGTCCTCGCCAGTAATTTGAGAATCTGACGGCAGCGCACACACTCAAATAGTTCGCAAATTGTAACGGCTTGCAGCGCGAGAGAGATAGAGCGTGAGAAGGGGGGGGGGGGGGGTTATTTTGATGCCCGCGCTCTTTGAAGTTGCACATCAGACGATCCGCCAGAGGATTCGAAACTATCAGCCCGCTCATAACCATGCAGCTCCCGGTGGGTTTCGTTATTATGCAGTACCCGGGACCCACGCGGTGGCACATCTTTGACGGCGAGGTCCCGCGTTGTAATTTATGAAATTATTATGCACCTGTGTCAACGAAAGAGGACCCGTCAAGCAGCGCGGGTTTTCCGCGCCTTGCAAGTCGGGTCGATGTCCTTGGAGGACTATCGCACCCGCATGCTAACAAGGAGTGTGTTCGGCTCAGTCATGAATCCAGGAGTGGAGTGGATAGGTTTGGGCGGCTTGTTACCAAGTTAAATTTTATGTTATTCCGAACAATAAGGGGTTAGGGACGTAGCTGAATTACAAGATGATATGGTAGAGAATTTCTGTAAATGAGGGGGTTTATTTAGGTATGAGGCGCATACAATAACATGGTAAGGTAATATTAAACGCTTGGGGGAGTTCCTGTAACTGATATTAAATTAAATTATGTTAATATCATGTATTACTCACGCCACTACTGTGATAAACTAAACGGAAAGTCCTGCGATCGGACACACCCATTCTTCGATCTTCATGTGATACTTGCCGCTGTGGAAAAACAACGCCTCCCGACTTCTGCTAGCCTATATTGGCGCGTTGTTTAGACATACATGTCCCCGATTGCTGTTCGGTGGAGGGGATAAGTGCTGTCGTCCTTTTCGCAATAACTTGTTGTAATTCCTGGCGTCCTAATTAAAAATCTAAAGGTGTGATCAGGCAGGGATATCGAGTTAAGCCCTGATCATATCATAACAGGCTGTTAACGAGGCCTTGAGAGCCGATGAGGGTGAAGCAAGGTGGATACGGAGCAGCACTGGAATGCGAGCGAGGGGGAAACAGGAGATCCCCGAGAAATCCCGCCGACAAGCTGCGTCGTCCGGCACGAATGCCACTTGAGAAATTCCGGGAGCGACCCCGCCGGAAATCGAGCCCGGTTCAACCTTGGTAGAAGGCGAATGCTCTAGCCAGT
The DNA here is from genome assembly GCA_029891345.1 of Dryococelus australis. Classification (NCBI taxonomy): domain Eukaryota; kingdom Metazoa; phylum Arthropoda; class Insecta; order Phasmatodea; family Phasmatidae; genus Dryococelus; species Dryococelus australis. The sequence continues at coordinate 91,073,302 of CM056996.1, read as the reverse complement.
ACACCACCACGACCCCATGGACCCAGGGATTTATGACTCTTTCCAAAGAGATGTACGGAAATGGTGTAGCTAGCAACACCACGTAGGCTACTAGCTACTTACACGGACACGCCGATACGGAGTGTCCGGAAATTAAAAGCCCAAACTACGGGAGAGGATTACTTATGAAAAATAAAGTCGGAAATAATACGTATTTAGAAACCATATAGCTAAACGGAGTATTAAGATGTATGAGCTTGTAACGTCTCATTATGTAGGACATCTAATTATTATTGTTAAGCCTTACAGTGGCATGGAAATCTAGCATACGAGTACACACATGTTTATTTTGTAGAAATGCTATTGTTGTGACGTGTTCTACATATAAGTTTGTTATTCAGTAATTTTATTATATATATATATATATATATATATATTAGATATTTATTATCATATATGCAGCAGTTGAGAGGTTATTATTCATATATTCATTATTGCGTATTTATTTTCATATTGTTAAGTTTTGAGCTGCATGTTAATTTATGTAAGTTGGTAATGGTTGATAACAAAGTATTGATTATAATCATAAGGAATGCACCCTGATATAAGCCGTATGTCACCCGGGTAAATTCAAATCAGATAACCGACGCCAAATTGAGTTGCTGAAAGAATGTTCTGGTCTCCATCTTGTTTGAAATGGGTCACTAACGTAACAGGTCTCGTAGACCTGAGCTCCGTCTGAACAGCGAAAAATTATAATTTAAATTGAGTGTGACCACGGCAAATATGCTCCGTTTTACGTAAATAGCCGACACAGTATTTTCAAATAGTCTGAAGAGGGCTTAGGAGCTTTGCAACTTCAAGTATAACGCAGAAATATAAGGTATCTTATCACCACCATACTAAGTGATCGTTGGTCCAGCGGTGGAGTGCTAAAGACGTTTCCTGTTAACTACACATTTAATACAACACTTTCTTGCTGATCACACAGTGCCTGAAAATAAGAACTCGTATTTTACTCTACCGAATTTTGACATTGCTAGCCAGGAACATTTTATTCAGTGTTGACGCATAGACAGATTAAAAAAATATAACGTTTGAGTGTGATTACTATTTGAACATTAACCAAACTTTCTGCACACTAAAACATTTTTAATTTGGTACGGACCTTTAAAAACTGCAAAGACTTTAATTATGGTTGCCAAGCACACACACATAATTGCTATTTTCAACAGACATACAAAGTTTTAAATTTAATCTTCTAGTCCAGATGCTGCGTGGTATTTGTAAATATTCTGTGGTTAGAATATAAAGTTGGGAGAAGTATTTGAATTGAGAAACGATTTTGTTTGCATTAAACTCCACTTCACCCTTAGACTTCTTTGATTGATATGCTAGTAGTTAGTTTCCTTATTATTTCCCAGCAAATATTTAAAGTCTGACATACGTATTGCTGTGTGAAGGAGATAAGCTTGGATACAAGGAAACATGCTGGTAAGATGTAAGTCTGTTGATGTTTTTGTGGTGTTTTTTTTAGTATTTTGCAGTGTGTGTTCTGTCACCTACGCAGTCAGTTGTTTGTTTGCAAACCCTGTTTACATGTTGCATAATAATTACGCTTATAAATATCTCTCTAATTGTCTTCGCGTACATTAAAGAACCCCAATTATTTTCAGTGGCTAATACCCATACGTGGGGCTTAAATATTATTTCTCACACTACCTATCTTACAGTATTCCCCACAGCTCAATTAATTTCAGTGGTATCCATGCGTGGTGCTGTAATGAGCTCTAATTTGCGTGTACAAGTCAGCGCCCTATGTCCCCCCCCCCCCCACAATTCTTTTCAAGCTTTTGAAAATTGGGGTTTAAAAACTTATTTTCGTCGAATGCCTTGTAATATATGTCAGGGGATGAATGGTGGGCAGTTACCCACAGTACGTCCTACACGGTCGAATGGGACACGCCCATTTGGCGCGTTATGGAGCGTACGTGTACTAGTGGAGGGCACGTAGTTGACGTGCTGACGTATCACTTCCTGAAGCCGAACAGTGCGCACGGACCGAGGATGGCCAGCATTATGCATGTGCCTCTGCAACATGCGAATCACGAGGCACCTTTCTCCTACGGACTTTGTAAGCGATGCGCTAGGCATCCGGTGGAAATGCGTTTTTAAAAACCCAATACTCACAGACGCATGTATCTTTTAATATTGCATGTCAATACTTCGGGGAACCATTCCTCACATCTGGAGAGTGAAAAAATGCCATACGAACGTAGATCCAAAAATGCTTCGTTTCTTCACTACAGCCCGTAATAAATAACGTACAGTGTATGGCCCGCGGGTTGGATCATGTTACTAAGGAATTACATCGAAGTGTTTGTTTGCATGATACACAACTCACACCACGACACAACACCTAAAACAGTAGGAACTGTACAGAAGTATAAAACGCTTGTGGTACACTGAGAAAAAGGTTTGGTTGAATCAAACAAGATTTTTTTTGGTGCAACCAAATTATTTGTTTGTATAGGACCAATGAAATAATTTGTTGCTGAAACAGAAATATTTTATTGTTCTCATTTGGTTGCCCCAGACTGTAAGATTTTATTGGTGCAACTAAAGATTTGTTTGGCTACACGTACATTAAACGGTTTGGGCAGATATAGAAATGTTACAAGTTCGACAGAGTTTCGAAACTAGACCACCTGCGTCCGAGCGCTACGCCTTATACTGCAGTAGAGTCATAAGGTGAAAAAAGGGGTAAACCTCGGAATGAAAGTTGGAAAGCTGAAAATATGCATAAGTCTTTGTTTTCACTTTCCACAAGTTGGCTCAAAAGTCTAATAGAATCTTGTGCTCGCGAGTCGAGAATCAAGGTAGGTCAAAGGTCGCGAAAAACTTTTTTTGTAAATATCTTGTTTCCTATGCTTCAAATGACGTTTGAAGTTTTTACAAAACTTGTAGAGCATAAAGTTCTCTACACATTTGGTTTCAGGCAATATTTTATATAATTAACCGTTTTCGAGATAGAGCGCAAAGAGTGGGAAGACCTTATCTGTAAATAGGATAACGCTATGAAAAATAAATCGGTCTTAACAATGGACCATCTTCCTCAGCTTACTATAAATAAGAAATACTTAATCTCTTTCCTACTTAAAATGTAATTATAATAAATAAAAATGTAATTACAATGTATGTAAACTATTTCACTTCAATATCTTATTATTAATATAAATTAACTAAATATTATCAAAGAGACGTCTTATTTTTTAATAACATTTATAAATATATTTTATACATATGTAAATAATTTAAGTTTCCCAATAACTATAATATTTATAGTAAATAATTAATTTAATAAACTGTACTATGCACTGGATTCCACAGTTGACGTAACGTTATCCTATACACAGTAAGGCGCGTCCCACTCTTTGTGCTCTATCTCGAAAACGGTTAATTATATCAAATATCGCTTAAGACCAAATGCGTAGAGAATTTTACGCTCTACAGCATCATTGGAAGCATAAGAAACAAGATATTTACAAAAAACCGATTTTCGCGACCTTTGGCCTTGACTATCTCGACTCGCGGGCACGAGATTCTATGAAACTTTTGAGCCAACTTTTGGAATGTCAAAACAAAGATTTATGCCAATTTTCAGCTTTCTAACTTTTATTCCGAGTTTGAATCCCTTAATCTTAGCTAATGCGGCAACTGATGAAACAGGAAAGCTTTTAAAGATATATTACAAATATTGGGCAACGTGTGCAAACTAATATTTCAAGTTTTACAGCTTCAATTGTCAGTTTCTTGTTGCATTGTTTCATTAATGTGTTTATACGATTGTTAAGCATCAATAGATGCACTAAAAAACACGGTTACTATCCTAATTGTCACAAATAATACAAACAGAGGCGTAATATCCATGAATGCAATGCATGCAGTGCATGCTTTAATAAGATTCAAACACGAACATATTTCTTAACCATATACGTCCCATTTTTCTTTTAATTAAAAATAAATTTTCGTTTCCTCGCTACACATGGGACTGGGTTGCACGCCTCAGGGTAATAGTTACTCAAAAATTCGTGGCAAGGCGATGACGGGAGGCGCGCGCAGTACGTGTTTTGATAATCGATCATAATAGTTCCCTGAAACGCCGAGGTATAGCGCTGTGGTATTCTCAATATTCGTTCAGTTGGTGTGACAGCACAGCAAGCTTGCGCGAAATGTGACAAATCCATGCACAAGGTGACATTGCATTTAGCGTGCTAGCGAGTGAGTTTATATCTTTATATTAAATTTTTAGTGATTAATTGTTTCGTGTTCTACTGTTACATTTGAATTAGCATTTTAAACATTAGTTTAGCAAGATAAATGGTGACTGTTAAAGTGACATTGTAATAAGTTTATTTAATAAATCGTTTCTGTTAATGGTAAATGTTCCAATTGAAATAATTCGGAAAAACATAAAACTTAATAGTAAATTATGTTTTATGAACATTTAGAAGTAATTTTAAATTACTTTTTGTTACATTTTTAGACAGGCAAATATTAACATTTTTAACAGATTTTGAATTATTCTTGTTAATAAGAATAAATGTAACATGGCCTTAGCCCTAATTAAGTGATTTACTACTAGCGAATTGAGTTGTTTTGTGAATTTTGGATGTAATTTTTTTTTTTCAACTTTAAATTTAAAATTATTTGATTTGACCAGTGAATCTTGCTATTTGACACCTCAATTTATGTTTTTACTTTCTCTCATTTGGAATATTAAAATGGGTTTATTTAAAAATTACCTACAATCCTTTTTTTTTTTTTTTTTATAAATCCCTACACTAACGCTACATGTTACCCTAGGGATTAAGGTTTTTTTGTTATTTTCTTCATCTTACACGTTGAAGTATCTTGTCTATGATTTTTCTTGATTTTGAGTGTTAGTTATCATTTTATTTAGAGTTTAATTATGTTCAATGATGTGTCGACCTATATTGAGTGTGGTGATTTACATATTTTTTGTATTACTTCAGTGGTTCAATTTTCTTCAGTATTGGCACTGTACAGATCTCTCACACATTACTTAAACCTACGCAAGGGTATTATCTAAATCTGGAGAAGCTTTTGAGCTCAAAGCAACCCAGATGAAGGTAAGAGTGAGAGGAAAAAGGTACTAAAGAACTTAAAGACATTTCGAGCAACCTTTTATTTTTCTTTGTTATTTATTAATATTTAATTCCTCTATGCAAAGCGAAGTGCCAAAGTAAGCATGCCTTGCCAAAATTTTCAGGATATGCCCCTGATACAAACCAACTCTCGAGCTGTATTTTCGAACGAAGGCAGTCAAATGAGTGGCCAAACAAATATATACAGTCGATTCAACACAATATTTAGTTGACCGTCTAATTTTTTTTTGGCCCAACACAGAGATTTTGTTTATTCAAACACATATTTTGTTAGGCGAACAAAAGTAATTTTGTTGCTTTTCAAATTTTGTTTGCTCAACGATATATTTCGTTAGGGTAACTATATATATGGCCTTATACAAATAAATATTTTGTTCCATTTTCTCTCAGTGTACATGCCATATTTGAGAAACCACCACAAGTATGACGTGCTTGGTTGTTTACTAAAGGTTTGATAAAAAAAATGTATGAAGGATGCGTGAAAGGACTATACACTCAGCACTGAAAAGAACTTTTGACGCACCCTACAGTTTCTATGAACCCACGCATTACCTTGTTCAAGTGACTGTGTATCTGCATTATAACTCATATTTTAAAGTTAATGAAATGCAAAATTTTCGTCACCTTGGACATATTCTTAATATAATCTCGCAATCGCTCCCATCACATTCTGTAGACTCTCTTCTTTAGTTTCAATATATTTTTCAGGACACTACAACTTCCTGTTTTCATGATTTTATGACATATTTTGATACAGTGTAGCTTTTTACAGGCGAATTTAAGTTTCCCGTCCTTCTGTATTGGAGTAGCAGTTTTCACACTGACCCAGGCAAGCAAGGGAAAAGAGTTTATTAAACAGACTAAAGTCAAGAACGACATAAGTCACATTTCCTTGCTATCAGTCACCGTGTATACGCGTTAATAATTCCAGAGAAAGTATTCAAGTTCGCCAATAAAAGCACGTGTTCATTTCTGTACAAAGAGAACAAAATGGCTCTAAGATACAAAATTTTGCATCCGTTAGCCTGCAAGGTTCGTCCTAAATATTTTTAAGTGTACAGAATAGTTCTTAATTACACTGGCAAACCATTTGAAGTGGTTTCTATAATAAAATCACTTGGATATATACATATTACGTTCGGCATATTAGATCCCCAATGGAGTAAACTTCTATCATAGACATGGAAGTGGAGCTGAAATTTGCGGAAAACACTTTTCCCGAAGAATTGTCAGTCAGGATTTTATTAAAAGCAGATTAGCTAATAAGAAATAAATAAGTAATAAGATGTACGCACCCCCGGCCTAACTATCTCTTGAGACAACGGGGTTCACTACCCATTTTTTTTCAGTTGATGTTGTGCCTAGCGACACATCGGTGTTGTTGTTTCTAATTATTAAACCACGTGTTGTTAATAGTGAAAAAAAGTTATCTTGTTGGAAAACTTTCACGTACTTCACTTTACATTTAAATAGTACACACAAGCCAAGGTTCAGCCTACACTGCTGGCGATCTTCAAAATCGTTGTTTTAAGTATAAATATGTATAGCAATTTTGGGTGCCACAGCGTTAATCGTTCTGAAATGTCACTCAACTTTATTTTTGCTTCCTTGTCTGTTAAAAAAAAAAGATACATTTTACTTACTTTAAGCACCTTCTAGAGTTGAGTGGAGAGATTTGGGTGGCTCATAACATCGAGGTCTTGAGAGAAGATGAGGATGAAGTGGGGTCAGTATGTAGCAGCTCTGCAATGCAATGGTGGGGAAACGGAAGATCCCGAGAAAACCCGCCTTCCACCACCATCGACCGGCACGATTCCTCCATGCAAACATCCTGGAGCGACCTCGCCGGGAATCAAACCCGGTTCGCCTAGGTGAGAGGCGTGTAGTCTGGCGACTATACCACTGCGGTATTTTGAAATTGATAGATATAACTTTCATGATGCAATAAAGGCTGCCCCATTTTTTGATAAGCTTCATTATAACGGCCTTCGACGCCAATCCTGAGAAGACTGGACTTTGCTTTTATAAAAACTTTGAACATAAAAATACTTGTAGAGTCTTACATAGCTATGAGGTAAAGTTTGCTGCTACGATTATATTTGCTCTTATATAAAATGTTTAAAAAGTTCATTGAAAAAGTAAGTGTGCTGTATGTTAAGACTCCTTTTTCAGTTATTGAAGCTAGTATTGTTTACTGTCTCAACTCATTACATACATATGTACGCTATCGACCAAAAAGGTAATTGGGCACCTGTCCACAATGTTTGCTCGGTGGTTGTCACCCCGTTATAATCTCGTAGGGCCACCTCTTGAGGCTATAACAGCAGCCACCCTGTCTGACATGCTCTCTACGAGTGTTTGCAGGACATCCACGGGGATTCGTCGCCATTCCTCTTGCAACCATTCCATGAGTTGAACAATGGATTTTGACCGCGTCTGACGAGCCATCACCCGGCGATCCAATTCGTCCCAAATATGTTCTATAGGGTTGAGGTCGGGGTTCTGAGGAGCCAGTCCATTTGGCGAGCATTGTTGTCGGCGTACCACTGCATAGTAGCCCTTGAAACATGGCACATGGCATTGTCGTCCTGGAAGTAACACGGGTCCATTCCGTAAAAACACCACAATGTTGGGAGCATTTCATTATCCTGAATGTTACAATAGGCCGCTGTGTTCATGCTACCACAGACAAACACCAGCGGTCCTACGCCGAAGGCCGTGAAACAGCCCCACACCATCACTCCACCACCACCGAATTTCCTAGTTGGCACTATACACTCCGGCAGAAGCCGTTCCCCGGGTAGACGCCACATCCATACACGTCCATCGGACCGGAATAATGTAAACCTCGACTCATCACTCCACAGAACCGATTTCCACTGCTCCAGTGTCCAGTTGCGATGGTCCAAACACCACCTGAGTCACTGAGTTTTATTGCTTGTCGTGATATGGGGCTTATGTGCAGCTGCTCTTGCGAAATATCCAAGTCGGTGGGCCTCTGTACGCAATGTTCCAATGGAAACCGATACTCCTGTTGCTGCATGAAACTCCCTGTCGGATGGTAGCCATGGGTTGTGCCCTATTTTTGACAATTTCGCGTTTCAGGGTTCTGCGATTTCTATCGGTCATAATTAGAGGTCACCCATAACGTGCAGCATTGGCACAATGCCCATCAACCTTCCACTTACGGAGGACGAATGCGACTGTTGATTTGGGCCTGCTTACCTTCCGTACAATTGCCCGGCTAGACAGCCCACTGAGATGGCAGCTTACAATCACACCTTATCGAAGTCCGATAGCTCTGTACCTCGTGCCATCTCCTTGTCAACTAGTTCTACACAGACCTGCAGCTTATGTCGGCCACAAAAGTAGATAGTGTATAAACTGATAAATTTTTTTCACTCAGCTTACTTTCCGTGTGTTAGATTGGCACTTACCTGCATATTATATTTTTATACTAAACATTTGCAATAAAGATACAAGTTGGTTGTATTTCTGTCACAGCGTTCTTTACGAAATAAATAGTATGTGATTTAGTAACCTAAAAAAATAGAAACGCCGAGAAAAAGTCCTTTATAGAAGTTCGGCATTTTTTTGTGGGAAAAGGGGGAGGAGGGAGTGGGGACATAAAAACTTTCTTTTGAGTAGTTGAATGCGATTCCAAAAACCTGTTAAATCTTTCGGTAGGGGCTGCAAGAATTGCCAATTAATTCTTAAAGAGCTTTGGAGTTGTCGAGTTTCGTCTTCAATCGATCTTGTCCCATTTCCGGACCACTTGCAGCTTTTACATTGCCTCTCCCTCCCTCTCTCTCTCTCTCTCTATCTGTCTATCTATCTCTCTCACACACACATACATACACCTATATTCCGTTCACGGTAAAATGAGCACTTTTGAAATCAACCTTTGAATAATTCCACTCTCCGTTACTGTGTGTATTTCGACGGACTGGCATGCTGTCTGCAAATTTGGTAACGAAGTAAAAAAAATAGTTCCATGTATCAACCTTCTGTTATAAGTGCAACGTTTAAATTTATGGACAGTTAATATATTTAAATTTTTTTCCGTTTGTTTCACGTGCAGAAGTGTAATATGTCTGTTAATAACGTTTTACACTAATTAATATCCCACAGCCACATCTGGCTAACGTATAAATAAAGCTATGTGGTCCATTGCAATGTCATTGTGAGTGTGGCGGAAAGATACGAATGGGTGAGAGAAGTAGATAGTAGGCATGACTTTCAAAAGTTCTCACTTTAGCGTGAAAAGCCTTTACACGCACTCGCCATATACTTATCTAAATTGGCATCGACGATTCCGTCAATTTAGATAAGTTAAAATAAATATTTCTCATTAATAAAAAATTTAAAAGAATTTTTGCTTTTTAAAATATTTTCGTGTTATATCGACGAAAATTACTATAAAAGTGATTACTCTAAGCCAAAAGTGAGTGTGTGTGTGTGTGTGTATATATATATATATATATATATATATATATATATATATATATATATATATATACATTAATAGCCCCTACTAAAATTTTGAAAGTTTGTAAGATATCCTTTGTGTAATAACAGCTTTACAGAATTGGCATGGTATTTGTCTACATTTTAGCGTTTTTTTTTTTTTAGTATTCCAGCGTATTCCATAGGAGTAGCGCGATGTTTTATTGCAGTTACCAAACTTTTAAAGTACTACGTTTGGTGTGAACTTAGAGTCTATTCACGACCGACTTTTCCAAAGCCCTGCTAAACTTCTACTTTTGGTTACTGATTACGTATCCTTCCACTATACCTAAACGTAAACATTGCCATGTGACCTACTTTCATATCAAATGCGTTGTTTACTGTTTACAGCTGTTCAAAGAATTCTGTTACAACTGTGGCGGAGAGAACAGTATTATTTAACTTCTTGTTATTGAAGTGTGTTGGGTTATTTCGTTAAAAGTATGGCCTTAGTTGGAATAAATCTTAAAAAGGAGCAGCAAGTCCAATGAAAAGACAGTAAATTCAAACACGCAACTCGTGTCGCTAATTTTATTGTACGTAGCAGCGACAAACTTAAGGGTCCTATGTACCTGCGCGTTCAAGGTCAAGAAGCGAGGGAGCGATACGGGCGACACTAACACGCACGCCTAGCGCCTGATCGCTCCTACGCTCAAGGCGTGCAGTGTTTCCGACGTGACGCTTTACTGAGTAAACTAGATCTGTAACTGTGTGGTTTTATTACATGCGATGAAAGTACGCAGATTAAACTGCGCCCGTACAATCGTACTTTTCTCTTGCTGCTTAAATAAACTTCATAGGCAAGCTTTAAAAATGCGATATTTGACCACTTTCACGATTTTTTTTCGTCATAAATACACTTAATATAACAAAAGTAAAAAAATAGGGACATAGATAATAATTTTTTGTCTTTTCTGACATAAAGTCGTCTCTGCAGAACATTTATTTACCGAGATACGCGTCTACTCGCAAACAACGATTTCACAGAAAACGTTTCAGTACATAGGACCCTAGAAAGATAATGGTGAACATGCACACAAATAGACCTTACATATATGTCATTCTTCTCATATTTTTTGCATAGATATTTAGTTTTTACTAGGTTTATTTAATTATTTATTTACAATTTCTGTCTTGGCGTAGTAATTTGTTGGGATTGTGGCAAACATTCATGTCACAAAAAGTCAGCACGTTACACAATTCTGTTTCAAACACCTAGGGCGAAGTTACGTTGCGACAAATAAACAGGCGTATAAATTAGTTCGTCATAAACACAGTTCACGGTCAAAACGTATAAATTTCACTCGTCCAATATTTGCAATCACACAGACACACCGGGCCAGCGTTAACGACCACGAAGCAGCCAAGCCCTTTCACACGTAGCGGTTAAGAGTTTATTTATTTCTGCCGTGGAAACACAGATATATCAAACATCGTAACATGCCTAGGTAGGTTTAAAAATCACAATATGTACACACTTGTTGTGGTAGTTTGAAGTATTTTTGGAAGCAAGCGAAATTAATGCTTCGTTGCGCACACAGCAACAAAACCCCACGTCATGTAGCCACTAGCAATGTATGCCAGCCTTATATTTGCAACTCTCCCGCCATCGCTTCTAAGTATATTAAAATAGATATTCAAACATTAGAACCTCTTTGGAGTTGTAAATTACAAATTAAAAAACAATTATTTTGCTGTAACAAGTATGAAATACGCTAAAATTTTTAACATACATAATTTTCGGCTACTACTAGCGATGCGAAACTTTTCGAGGAAAAAAGATTAAGAGAGAGAGAGAGAGAGAGAGAGATGGTGACAAGCCCCGCCCAGTCGACAATTGCTTCCTCTGTCGATAAAACCAACACCGTGTCAGTAGGGTATATGAACAATATTTTACGCTGTTATTTTAAACTGCAACAATGAAATATGTTACCATCGGGACTACCTAAATATTTCAATATTTCAATATTTCAATAGGTAATGTTTAATTTACAAATAGCTTACCAAAAAAAAACTAGTTTAAAATAGTATTTTAACTGCGAACTATTTCTTACTAGCAGTTGACAACACATCGCTGCTCTCACTATTTTTAACCCTATTTAATACGAAATAAATATTACAACTTATAGATGATACTAAGTTACAGTTTCATTTATTCAAGAATACAGTACTTTAAAGTCAAGCACATTGATATAAGCTTGTGGACTACAAGTTATTGAAATAACAGGTTGACATGTTACACCTGGGATGTTAGTTGAAATGTTGATTTTCGAAAGTCTCTTTCAGTCGTGACTGGTATGCTGTTTTCGTCTCGTGAATTTTTTTTAAACAGTTATCGTTTTTTCACGTAGCGACGAGGAATGCGAAAAAAAAAACAGTCACTGCTAGTTAGAATACTCGAGTACTGTATATACGATGACTTATTAAAGAGTAGAAGCAAGACCAACCTGATGTATACTAGAAGTACTTCGAGGTATCGGTTATTTGATTAGGAATTTGCTGAATACATGGAACGAAAAAACTCACAATTATTTTTTAGCATGAGAACAAACACTCCAGTACACTGTTATTATTTTCAATTACATGGTACTCTTCTGAGTAGAGCTTGAATTTGTAAGCATAAAGGTGTTATTCCTTAAGAAAAAACATTTTATTTTTGGACAAATGCAGTAATTGATATCTACCGCTTTTAGAAATTTATACTTGAATGTAACTTGTCTTTAGTTTAATAATTGAAAATGGTACTCTTTAAGTTAATATTTGACAAAAATTGTCTAGCTATTTACAAAAAAAATGATTACACCTATATGTATTTCAAATAATTATCACAGCAAACTAGTTGAAAGAACTCTAATTTCCATACGCAGAACATGGTACCTAAAATGGCATGTCGGAAATGGTGCATAAACCACAAAATTGACAATATAATTACTTAACTCGAGTGTCATACATAAATTAGATCTACAACAGCAGCAGCTTATTAGCAATTAGTACTATAAATCGAGTCACGTGTAAGATATATAATTACTAACTCATATTGGCATAGTACAACATACAAGCAAGCCTGAAGACTTTGTTTTATTTTTACACCGGCCTTAAATTAAAACGTACGCATATGCACACATATACACACCTACACAAGGACACAGGAGATAAAATAAATAAACAACAGATCTTCAAACACATTTTATTTTTTGGAAATACGTCAAAATGCGTGGTGGCTTCAACAATACTTCATAATAAGAGTTAAGTGGAATTGAAACATCTGTTTCATAGAGTAATATGTCAATGCATCCCTGCCGTATTTTCATGTCCATGGGACTTTTATGCATTTGTACTGAGAAAACGAAATCTGTCAACAAAAAGGAATTCTAAAATTCTACGTCGAATTAACCAAAGAATTATCACTTTCGTAAATATAAACTTATGTTTAATTTCGGGGGAAGGGGAGGAGGAAATGGCTTAATGAATAAAATCAAAAACGGTTTCTTTTACATCATATATCCAATTAACTAACTGTAACATCCCCTTACTTTTTCGCTCTTAATCACCTTGCATTATCGAAATATTAAGCAACCTTTACGATCCCTCGGCGCCAACATTTCCGCTAACATTCAATCATGCATTAGGAAACTAAGCCGTTTCTGAATATTGGCACTTTGTCGTTAGGGCAGTACGTGATAGATACAGTTGTTGAGGTGACATGGACCTCAACCCGACAGTCGGCACGAAACGACCGTAGCCACGGAAGGCAGCTTCTCGCGGCGGTCAGACGTACTCCCCGGCGCCGCTCTTGGGGTCGACGACGATGCCCCAGAAGAGCGACGCGAGCGTCACCTCGTGTCGCACGAAGAACATGAAGGGGCTGTCGACCTTGAAGATCTTGACGTCGCCGCTGTAGTCGACGGTGCTGGAGCTGACGGCGGCTGCCTCGGTGCCCTTCTCCGACACGTCGACGACCACCTGGTGGAGCACGTCGTCCACCCGGAATCTCAGGTCCTCCGACGCGCCGCTCATGTCCAGGTCCAGATCGTCGTCCTTGGCGGGGGCTGGGGACGTCGGCTGCTGGGTGGTCTCCTGCTGCTGAGGGACTCTGTCGTCAGCCGCCCCGAAAGAGTTGTCGATGCGCCACGGTATTGAGAAGTAATACCGGTGCCTGAAGTTGTACCTCCACTCGTACCGAGCCCTGTGGTCAGATCTTACCCTCCTGCGGCTCTCGACCTTCCCCGGGTTCTTCTCCTTCAGCTTGCCCCTGACCTTGGTGATGGCCTCGCGGATGCTGAGCGTGTCCTTGAGCACCATCTTGGGCAGGACGACTGTGACGGACCTCTTCTCGGCGGAGGCGACGAGGTCCCGCACGTTCCGGAAGGTAAGCGCGGCGGCGAACCTCTGAAGGTCGTACTCCGCCATGCCCTTCAAGGGCATCACGAGGTACATGGCGGCCTCGGCACGCTTGTAGGGCAACGCCACCAGGCGGCATCCTATCTTGTCGTTCTCGGCGTACAGCGTATCGAAGTTGCCGCGCATGAAGTCGACCCGCACGCTGCGACCGGGCGCCGTGTGGAACAGACCCGGCACTGTCAGCTCCGGGTCGAAGGGCGTCTCCCAGTCGCCCTTGAAGTACACGGCGTTGAGCAACAGCGTGGCCGTGGCGGGGGGCAGACCCCCAGGCAGCGCCTCGGGGATCTGGCCGTGCGTGTGCTCCGAGCTCCAGTCGTTCACGATCTTCTGCGCCCTCTTCGGGTCGCTGCTGCAACATCATACCACGCCTACCTCACACAACCTCACACATGGCAATCAGCTATAATAACAGACAACTGCGCTTATATTTTCAAAGCCTATTCCAGCTACTGGAAACTTCACCACCGACCAAGGGGCGTGACTACATTTTCGGGAATTCTACAAATCTATTATTAGTTTCTAATTTTTCGAGAGAAAAATGTAATAGTTAGATAAATCTTTATTTATACCTTCTTCTGAAGCTCTCTTTATTATTCTGTGATCTTAATTTGTTTTTAAATGAAATAACTTTCATTTTGGCTCCATTTTGCTTTTGTTTAATTAATTTATAATAATTATTATAATTTTTACAAAGTATAGTATGCTAATATTTTGTATTTGGGGTGGACACTTCCGTACGTCTTATTCCAGTGTTGTTATTATTGCTACTCAAAGTAACATGTATTGCGAACGGGCAGTCCGTTTCATGTTTAAACATTATGTAATACATTTAAATATAAAAATAATGTATGTTTGCCTTATTCACAGTTATGCTAAAATTGTGACATACTTTAGGTCTGGGAAAAGTGAAGGAAAAGAACAAGATTCCGTGCTTATGCCTTGAAGTTTTATTAGTGGTATTATTATTTAACAAAGAAGTATTAACTGCTGCGTAGTTGGCATATAATCACACCCACGTCGTTAGGTACTTGTACAAGCATCGTTTTGTTCGTACGGGAAGCACTCTAGTAAGATGGAAGAAGAAAATTAAGTAAAAATTGTTCGAAAACCAGTTAAATGTTCTGCTATAAATCAGTAATTTACCTATGACTTCGGCTTATTATTACTGAATCACGTTACAACGGGTGGGGTTCTCAGGTGTACCACACAGATTTGCATTAAAAAAAATTAATTAGCTGAATTTTCAATAAACAACACTTGAGTTACTGATGTAATTGGCTCACGTGCACAGCACAAGGTCAAAACGATATGTCATTTATATATTATGTATGTATATACATAAATATATTATTCGTTTTATAACATAAGTACACCGCTATTACTCAGTGAAAGTGTAAAGAGTTCAATACATCTAACAATATCCGTTATACTGTTTAGTAATGAATTTTACTTTCGTCTGTAGCGAAGGTACAGTGGCGGTAATGATTCTGCAGCTTTATACGCTTACTCGGTAAGAACGCAGTTGGAAGGCATGTGGTTCGGAATCCACTCCAAATAGGAAACACTGTCGCATTTTCCTCTGAGCATTGATTTATTTAAGACAATGAAAATATTGTATATTCAATTTTCAGCGCGTTTGTCCCCTCGATTCAGATTTTCTCTTCCTGAATCCACTTTTCCTCTCTGATTTGGTTCCAAAGGGCGGCATCACTTAAGCATTAAAACACACGGTCAACTAAGTGAAAGGGAAACTAGTATAAACCTCGAATCCTTGTCTGTTTACCAAATTAAAACTCTAAAGTTATAAATTTCTCAGTTACAGGCAACCATTTAAACTATGCTATTTCATATGTCGCATACGTATAAACAGTACGAAAGATCACTAAAATAAACCAACTGTAATGAATTTATTTTAGAGATAATTTATAAGAAAATAAAAATGCGAAGTTGCAAACTGGTTTTGTGCAACAATGACTATATTGATTCAACTTTCGATATAAAAGACAAAAATAGCAGTTAAAAATAAGTTATTTTTTGTCACTGTAACACTATCTGTGACATTCAATTCTTTGGATTGGACGTTATATTGTGAGATAGTTTAAAATGCATATGCTTATAAATTATTTGAATCATCGTTAGGGAAGCAGTTTTACATGTTGTAGGGATGACAGACGCGCAGTACAGTGCACTGGCGTGATCGGCGGGGACGTGTCACCTGAGCGAACTGCATGCTGAAGACAAAATCAATCCGTAACCCCGAGAGAAAAGAGTGGACGGCACATTTATCGAGCACGATACTTTTTTTGCTCTCCGCGTGCAGGCAGGGGATCGCTTTGCTGGAGGCGTACTTCCAGTGCAAATACCATCAAATACGCATGAAGAACTTCGACTTAAATATCCCGACGTTCCAGCGTATCTGGAAACTGATATGACGGCTGGGGAACTAAAACTGCTGGACAGACGGGGAACTCGTGTATGACTGTTAGATATCTCAGAATACCACTCGAATAATTGAGCCAGCCAGAACAGACAGTAGTATAGTATAGGTCAGATCGAAACATTTTTATAATATTAATAATTAGAGTAAATTAAGTTTTATTTTTATAAATTTTTTATTTATAATTTTGTTATTTTAGATATTAATTTAAAAGATTTAACTTAACCATATAAGCTTAAAAAATGTATTGTTAACTTTAAATTTTACATTCGCAATATAAATCTAAATATTAATCCAAGGAGCTTCCTTTCCCCATTTGGTTAGTTGAACATAAAATAAAAAATTCAATGTAAATCATTGGATACCCCACTTTAAAATTTAAAAAAAACATCACCTTTTCATCAATTTGAAAATAATTATTGTGATTTAAAATTAATTTTTTTTTTAAATTTAAGGCAGTGAAGTATTAAATTTTATTTTAAAAATCTAAATAATATTCTTAAATTAGTTTAAAATAAAATTTTAAAATTATTTCTTACTTTGATAACAGAGAATGTTTTTAATATAAATTATTTATAATTAAATTAATTATAATACTACAGTGGCTTTGGTCTTACACATACTATACTACGGCAGACCCTTAGAATTCACGATGATATCATGTTAATATTAAATTCATGTTATTCGTTTTGTGTACCACTTCAGGCAAGATAACTCCGAACTTGATTTCAAAATGAGGTTGAATGTTTATTGCTCAGAGATATTGCCAAGGAATTGTTATCTTTGTTAATAATGAACTTGCTTTAGTAATACTTTGATCTAGTTCAACTTAAGAGAAATGAAAGAGTTTCTTTCACTATAGCTTCCTAAGTGCAAGCTACTGTAAAACACCAACTTGGACGTTTTGAGACAGAATTTATTTATTTATTTATTTCGATTTTTCCAATAGATTTACAATAATGAAAATAATTTTTTCAGGTATTTTTAGCTTATTACTGATTAAAACATGGTGCTTGCATTACCTAAATACATATTCTAAAAAACTTAATGTAAACTTTATTAATTTGTATGTGTGTATTTTTAATTTCTACGTTTCCGAACATAGGATTTACTGTTGTGGCACTTCTGCGCAGTACATTTAAACGATTTCTTTCGATTACATGTAAGCCGAAAATTCCCACAATCTAGGAACAATATTCAAGATCTTGGCTCTTTCCTGGTTTCTGTAACACATGCTGACAACGTCACAAGTGCCCAGAGCTAGTCAGGAAATGATTAGGAATTATAATTTTTCAAACAGCGTTGCAACACCGTATTTCCTATAGACTTGAACAACGATGTCAGTCAATTATTTCTTACTTCTCTTATGTGAAAAATTACAAATCTGAAAAACAGGTCGCATATTAGTGGCTGTATGAAAGTGGACAAATTTGGGGTCTTGAAAGCCGATGAGGGCAAAGCGAGGTAATAATTATGCAGCAGCGCCGGAATGCAAGGGCGGGGGAAACGGGATATCTCCAAGAAAACCCACCGACCAGCGGCATCGTCCGGTACGATTCCCACATGCCAAAGTTCCGGAGCGACCCCGCCGGGAATTGAACCAGGTTCGCCTAGGTGAGAGGCGAGTAGTCTAACCACTACACCACCCCGGCCCCATTTAGAGATATATACGTTTTTACAAGGAACAATAAAGTTTTTCAGTGGTATACACTCACACTGAGAAAAAGGTTTTGTTGTATCAAACAATATTTGTTTGGTGCAACCTAATTATTTGTTTGGAATATTTTGTTGCTGAAACCTAATTATTTTGTTGTTCTCATTTGGTTGCCCCAAACTGTAAGATTTGGTTGGTGCAACTAAAGTTTAGTTTGGCTACAAGTACATTAAACAGTTTGTGCCGATATATAGAAATTTTACAAGTTCGATCGAGTTTCTAACCTGGAACACCTGCGTTCGAAGCGCTACTAACCTCAGCTACTGTGACAACTAATGACGCCGGAAAGTTTTTTAAGTTTATATACTGTAAATATTGGGCAATGTGTGCAAACAAATATTTCAAGATTTACAGTTTTACTTGGCAGTTTATTGTTGCATTATTTTATTAATGTATTTATACAATCGTCAAAAGCATCAATAGATGCCCTAACAAGCACGGTTACTATCCTAATTGTCACAAAATCTAAACAAAATATTGAGCTGTATTTTCGAACGAAGGAAGTCAAATGAATGGCCAAAAAAATATATTCAGTATATTCAAGAAAATATTTACTTGACAGTCTAATTATTCTTTGGACGAACACAGAGATTTTGTTTATTCACACATATATTTTGTTAGACGAACGAAAGCAATTTTGTTGCTTTTCAAAGTTTGTTTTCTCAATAATATATTTTGTTACGCTAACTAAATATATATTTTGCCCTATAGAAACAAATATTTTTTCGGTTTTCTCACAGTGTAGGAAATTATTCGCAATTTTACCAGATCAGTGAATATTTTTAGCAGGAAAAAGAGTGTGGTGATTTTTTCCCCATGCATCGATGGCAGCGTAACCATGCACAGTTTCTAAAAAAATGAGTCAGTAGCGAACCCCCCCCCCCCCCCCCCAATTTTTTTAAAATGTTATCGACGCTAAACATTCCTATATTCGCAACCTGATACGTGGTACTATTCCCATAAAACTTTTATAATCCACTGATAAGTTTACTCTTTTCTGATGCTCTGCTTAGGTTTTGTTTCCAGGCACAGATTATGTTTCCTGCCGCTATATATCAACCAAAACGTTATTATTCTTCCTTCCTAGAAAAATTAACAAAAAGATGCTTCAGCATACACATTGTTTATGCTTTAATCTGAGAATTAAAAAAAAAAAAGAGACATACACCGTAAGGAACAATGAAAAAATGTTTTCATCAGTGCTGCCTGAAAATGTTATTACTGATTTCAGTAAGACATATTTACTTTAAACGTAGCATTACCAACTCGAGTTTACTGAAATTTTGTATGTAAAAATTTCTTATTGATCATTTCAAACACAGCATTGCTGTCACTGCTATTGTTGCATATTGAATATGGAATAAATAGTATAATTTACAAAGAATATATATATATATATATATATATGTGTGTGTGTGTGTGTGTGTGTGTGTGTGTAAAAGTTTGATTAAATCAAAATAGAATACTTCATTGTTAGTAACAGTTATTTAGTAAATGATTTATAAACAAAACTGCCGATTATGTTAGATCTGAGGTTATTTTCTAAAGGTTTATTCCAAAAAAGTGCGAAGACAACGTGAATGGATAATATGGGCCAGTCGCAGTAAAATGAGGACTTTTTAAATCAACTTTTGAAAAATGCCACTGCAAATATTTTAACAGGCACACTGACTGGTGTTCGTCCAGTTAAGTTGGTAACGATGGAGTGAAAGTAGTTCCCTGTCTTAAAGTTGAATAAAAGTGTTAAGTAAATATTTATTAATACTGGTATTATTTCCTTCTCTCTGTGTTTTAATGTATGTGAGTGTACCAATCCGAGAATTGGTAAAATATTAACTTTTCTAATAATTTAGCTGTGTCACTGGGCCGGCGCTTGGATAAAGTGGCCAGGTCCTTTTCATCCGCAACATGTAAAATTGGCGTTGAGAACTTAGTCTGTATACAAATAGATCTTAATCGGGCCTTTAAAAATTACTCAGTTTACCGTGAATATAATATTCAGGTTTAAAAATTCCATTTCAGTTAAGGACACTTGCTAGAAAATATTTTGTAGTCAATTCACGGTTACTTCCAACTATTCTGAAGCCCTGATAAATTTCTACTTTCAGGCTATTCCTCGACTTCGTGCAAATAAAACTTAACAAAGCCTCGAGATCTGCACAAAAGGGACGACACACCGCATTCCTGAGCACCAAATTTAATAACATTTTGCATAACAACTATTCCTTTTTCTAGGCGTTACCAACACGCCTATTTTATCATTGTTTACATTCGTATTAATTTTAAATGATATATAATTTACATATAAAATATAAGTGAAAGTTTGATTTAATAACAAATAAAGTACTTTTACGTTAACAGAAGCATAAAACGCGTATGGTACATGGCACGGTTGTAGAAGACAGGTCTGGACAATAGCTTGAAAAGTTGACGCCCTTACTGGCCCATTTAGTTCGTAAACTCAGCCGCAGAGCGCTGCGATCGAAGTAGTGATGTTTACATGGCTAGCATAGGGAGGGGAATTGCAATTTTTTCTTACAATGGGAGAGTGACGTTCATATCTCTATGCTGTTATCCCTGTACCTGTAATCCCTGTAACAACAGTTTGCTTGCAGCGATCTGCGGCTACTGCATGAACTGAATCAGTCAATAAGGGGGTCAATTCGTTAACATTGTTAGATAGGCGAGTGTCCAGACCTGTCTTCTACGGCCGTGGTACATGGCATACTTAGGAAACAAACAAACACGTCATGCATGGGGTGATTCAAAAGGCACGAGGATACTGCGGATAGACTATACAGAATGTGCCGAGGAGAGAGTAGACGCACCTGAAGTCGAGGGGTAGGAACTGCAGGTTATAGAGCTGTGTGACTGCGTGCACGTAGCTCGGCCTCATCTTGAGGTCCGGCTGGACGAAGAAGGCGCTGGCCATGTGCAGCATGTAGCCGTCCCCTTGGCGTCCCGGGGAAGTCTCCAGCAGCCCCACGAGCCCCCCCAGCTGGCGGTGCAGCTCGAAGGGGTCGGAGGAATTGCCCTCCGTCGACAGCAACCACTCCAGCTGGTCGCGCGACTGGCCCTTCGCGCCCAGCAGCAGCTCTCCGATGGCGGCCGCCACGCTCAGCGGAGACACCACGAAGTTGTCCTTGTCGTTAACGTGCAGGAATAGCTGCAGGACACAGAGCCAGGGTGAGCGTTCCAGCTGGGCACTTGCCAGTTTACATGCCCCTCTATTGGGTGAGTGTGAGTGAAGATATTTGGGCGTCTCTTAACAAGGAGGCCTTGAGAGCTGATGAGAGTGAAGCCAAGTGAGAATGTAGCAGTGCCGGAATGCAGTGGAAGGGGTGGGGGAGATCCCCTTGAGAACTCGCCGAAGAGCGGCATCGTCTGGCATGATTCCCACTTTCGAAAATCCGGTAGTGACCCAGCCGGGTATTGAACCCGGTTCACCTTGGTGGGAGGCGAGCAGGCTAACCGCTCAGCCACTGCGGGCCCCGCCTGGCTGAAGGTACCGTATTTTGCATACCCGAGGCCTTGAAGCAAGGGAACCCAAGGCATGATCACCACGCCTCACCCTAGCCTCTTACATGCAAATCACTGAACTCGTGCGGCGTCTACCCGGCGATAACTCGCCTCTATGAGAATTTCATTGGTGACCATTAATAGTCCATTCACCGTCACTTCCAACTTTTCTGAAGCCCTGCTGAAGTTCTACATTCACGTTATTCCTCCGCTTCATGCAAATACAGCTTTAACCAGTCTAGAAAATCCACAGGAAAGAGCAAACGCACAGCATTAGGGCACACTCATATTAATAACATTTTGTACGAAAACTATTTCTTACGAGGTATTACCAACACACATATTTTCCCTCTGTTTTTATTATTCTAATTACAAATAAAATATTAATTCGTATATTAAATATTAGTGAAAATTCGTTTCGAGCCGAAATAAGGTACTTTTATGCTAACAGAAAAATAAAAACGCTTGTGATGTATGGAATATCTAGGAAATAACAAAACACATCAAATATTGGATGGGTTTTTCCAAGGTTTAATTAAAAAAGTGTGAAGAAAACACAAATTGGCCATAATTAAATGTCGTAATACTAAAGGTGTGTTTTACACTTAACTATGCCTCTCATTAAGAAATGTTTTTTTACTATCAGTTCGACGTATAGGAGAGAAAAAATATCGGGAGTGATTTGAGCATCTCTTTTAACACAAAGGGTCTTGAGAGCCGATGAGTGTGAAGCGAGGAAAGAAGTGCCGGGATGCATGCATCAGACTAGGGGAAATGAGAGAGATCTCCTATAAAACCCGCCGACCAATATCTAACATGACATCCACATATTGTGAAAAAAATTTGTTTTTATGGTGTAACCTACCTGGGGAGGCAAGCAATTTTAATTGCTCAACCAACACATTCCCTTTCTTTACACCTAACCAAAACATTTCTAACAGCAAAATGTATTCTATGTAACATAAAATGTATATATTTGAATTTATTCAATATTTTTACAGTTTCCGACATAAATTTAACGAAATAGTATGAATACAAGTGGAAATCATGTTTTTCGGAGTTGGAAAATAGCGATTTCAACATTATTCTTACTTTTTAATTAAAAGGTACAAATTTTTGTAAGTTCACAGGAAAATGGTGGCCATTTTGAATCCTAACAGTATATAAGGAGTGATAAATTAATTTTTTGCTCAGTCTTAACTAGGCATCTGCTAAGGTCACTTCGAAGACGTGTGTGTGCATTGGAGTAGCATAAATAACGAAGCCAGACTACTACAGGCATCCGGGAAGCATCGACATCAACATCAAGCATTGATAATGTGAACGACATCAGACATCCACTTCATCAACAGATGTCCACCACGTCTACTACAACTCCAGACGGGCATAACGAATACTACAGCTCCATCACATCTACTACATCTCCAGACAGACATCACTACTCCTACTCCTCCATCACATCTACTACAGCTCGAGATGTTCATCACATCTACTACAGCTCCAGGCATCCACTACAATGCCAGACATCTACTACAACTTTGCTACATCTAGATCATCATCAATGCAGAATCTACAATTCATTTCATCTTTCCATCAGGTACAATGCATCAAGGTCACTGCTGTGACAATTGCGACTCTGAATGTGTTGAAATATTCAATGCCATTTTAGCTTATGGGAAGGTAAAAACGTTATTGAGTCTAGAGTGTTCCCAACTGCAAGTGTTGCCGAAAGAATTCATAATTTATTTTGTGGGCCATGCAATACAATTAGTGTCTCTGCTCCTATCTGTACATTTAAAATCCGATGAGATTATTGTATCCTATTTACCTTGTGAAGACTGTCCTTAAGCATGCCTGCCTTTGCTAATGATGAGATTTTACAACATATGCAGAGGGATTGTATGTTGTGCAGGCTGGAACAGATGCTTGAAGCTAGAATCATTCCAGATATAGTAATGGACGATTCAGGAGTCGATGAAGTAGATTCCGAGGTGAGCACTGTCATCTTATATAATTTTATGAGAGAGAGAGACTTTCTTGTAAATAGTTTGAACTCAGGGTTTCGAAAACTACCAAGACAACTCCTTTGTAATTAAGGAGCTTGCTATTTCTTATGCAACCAATGCTAATCACTCTAAATTATTATTTCTTCAAATCACCCAGACCTTGGTATTGTTTAAAACCTGAAGTTAAAATTATGTTTCAGGAACAGACTTTACAAGATACATAATCTGAAATGGGACTCAGATGACATGGTATACAAAAAAAATTCCAATGTGTAAATGATGTGTTACTCGAAGACTATTCCATATACATGCTTGGAACAAGAAAAAAGGAAAATTTAGAAACTTTAACAAATGCAGAAGTAATAAATATCAGACAATACCATGACTCTTCAAGTATTAATTCAATAGTCAAATGCTATAATACAAATCACTGTGAGGATAAAACATTCTGCTCCCAATAGTAAAAGCTAACCATTAAGAGAATATTTATACCACAATCCTACCTATGTGTAGAGATATTAATTTAAAAAAAATGGTTTGTTCCAGGTACCATAAGATTTCGAAAAATGGAGAACTTCGACCCAGAGAAGACATTCTCTACTATGGTTCCTGTCTCTAGGCAATATATACTTTCAAACACAGATGTGTAACTGAAATGAATATTCGAATTTCAAAAAAGTTTAGGAGAAAGCCTGTATACAGAATGAGTTCTGTGTGATGAAGAAGACTGTCCTGTTTTTAATACAAGGCCTGACAGCAAACAGCCCTGCTCTTTTTTGAACTTATGTTATAAAACTCGCAGTACAGAAATAACCAAAACCAGGTTTTCATTACATAAAATATAAATTGATTAGAGAATTTTATGACACTACTACAAACTTATGGACTGAAACATGTAATAATGACGAACACATCATGCAAATACAAATCAGTAGCACACTTTTAAGGACACAGCGGAATGTGGGACTGTGATGATGAAACAGTATTGTTTGTGTGTGTAAATTTGATCTAAAAATGTTGTTGTTGAATAACTAATTTTAACTGGAATAATATATGTCTATACAAAGAGAGATAATCATACAGCAGAGCT
This sequence comes from Dryococelus australis, assembly GCA_029891345.1. Lineage (NCBI taxonomy): Eukaryota > Metazoa > Arthropoda > Insecta > Phasmatodea > Phasmatidae > Dryococelus > Dryococelus australis. Next base: position 91,048,461 of record CM056996.1, on the reverse strand, counting down.
TCAGTTACAATGGAGAGGTTCATCTCATCACTTCAGTACGCTAGTGTTATTCCAGGATTCAGGCAAGTGTGGTTTCGAATTGAAGATATAGTCCACTAGAGATACAGAAGTGCAACAGAGATGAACATAAAGAGTTTTTCAATAATTAATACTGAATGTATTATGAAGAATTTGGAGATTGCATTGGACAGAAGTGTGTAGTTTATAGTTTAAGGCCTGACAGCGAATTCCGATTAGTTTTACCGAATTTGTATGGGAAATGGAAGGTGAAGAATTCACTAAATATCCATAATTTAGTAAAATCAAATATTAGTTGCAAAGGGGGTAATACTCTGAATGTGTTGTTTGCAGAGAAAAATGCAACAATGGCAAAAATATATGTAAATCACTGACCAGGAATTAACTTCACCCTATAGCATGTGGGAATGCAATGTTTTTCAAAGCAATAACATCTGGCAGACTACATAAAGGAGTGTGCCTGGTATAAAGATGTCAGTCATGGCTACGATCTTCAACCCTACAGATGTATACGAGGTCCTATAAATAATATACAGAAGGGTGTTCTTTAAACCATGATGGTTTTCTACAAGTTAATATCTGCAACAAAATAGAATATTGGTTCTACACTTTCAACAACTTTCTCTGCATTCGCTTTGGTGAAGGAATGGCATGTAATGATTGTGCTGTGAGATATCTTCACCTTGACTGTGGGTTACCATCAACATTAGAAGATTTGATAATTGCCAGTCTTAGCAAGGAAATAAGAGAGGAATGGAGATATGGAGTAATCCACTACCAACTCGCCAGACCTCACCAGGAAATCACCATACATTGGAAGGAGACCTGCGACTGGGGCATTCACAACTATATTTTCGAAGGAGGATTAGTTTTCTGTTGATGTGTAATTAATATGTGTGTGAAATTGCTAAAATCAGAATAATGATCCCAATGTTCCCTGTTTGTCCAATGAAGTACAAGAATGCATTTTAAAATTAAGTATTTGCATTGTGTAACTTACAGCTTATTATATTCACATTTTGTTGTAAAGGAAATGTGTCAGTCGGACATTCATTTCAAATGTACATATTTCTCTCAAACTTTGTCAGCATGTGGTCAACCAAATACTTATTATGCTACTTTAACAAATTGTAACAGTTCTGAATATCTTGTAAACCAGTACAGAGCTCATGTAGTAGATTGTAAGTGTAAACTGAAGGGCGAATTAATTTTAACTTCATATTGTGAGGAAGAAATTTTTTTGAAACAACTTGATTATAATACAGACACTGTTTTGCCATATAAGTATTTCGAAGAATAATCTTCATACTTTATATCATTATAGCAGAGACAAGTTTGGTTACACGTCTAATACTGTGTGTGATTCATCAAAATGTTACATACATCGAGTAATAAAATTTGGAAAATTAAAATTTATCCCTAAAACACATTTCAACTTGCAACCTTAGAGAGAATGAATTTATCAATATACATACATTGTTCCATTCTAAAACTTCTCAGTCTAGAATTGGATGTCATAGTAGCAACATGACAAATTTTCATCCTGCAAATCATTATAACTTATGCCCTATGATGCCAGGGAATTTTGCGAGAATTTACGCAAACCTGTGACAATATTTTTCATTTTAAAGTAATTTACTCTCTTCTAGGAGATGAAAAGAGGCACAAACCCATTCAGCATGGTAACAATAAGAAATGTCCAGTGTTTCATGTCAGCAAACACACCTTCCATCTAGTATTGAATATGTGTACTCTCATTATGTTGAATCCTATTCAGTTTTAATTAAAAGCATTGTTTTACATGCCCTTACTTGTAAAGATGTTTGTGTCCTAACAGACAGATTAAAACCAGGGCATAAGAAATGCTCACAGCTTGAAAGCAGGGGTCAAGAAGGGGATCCGAATCCAAGTTTAATAAAACATATGAAAAATTTGTTCATGGAAGTTACAAACAGTTTATAAAGATATTTGTTATTAAAAGAAAAATGTATTTCATAGTGTTAAAATGTTTTATGTTACCTGTAGTTGTTTTGGAGCAAGGTGTAAATGTTGTACATAAAGATTTGGATCTACTTGTATTTTTGAAATAATTTGTGTAACATGCTGTATTTGCTAGTGTTAGAAAAAGTTGTAAATAAATTGTGAAATCACTTGTGTTTGTTTACCATGAACATGTTTGGAGTAAATTGTACTTGATAATGTTAAAATGTTTTGGAATGTCTTGTACTAAATAGCATTGCAACAAGTGCATAATTTGTGTACGTTTATGAGCATAGTATACTGCTTCAAAGTTAAAATGGGTTTTTTGGATCATCCTGTGTTGTATATATTTTTGTAAATAAATATTATGTGAAATGAACCAATTTCTTAAAATTCATTTACCCTATTCCTTATTAAAAGTGAACTTCTTTTGCTACAAAATGAAAAATAAATATTTATAAAATTTGTCTCAACAGAGAGAGAGAGAGAGAGAGAGAGAGAGAGAGAGAGAGAGAGAGAGAGAGAGAGAGAGAGAGAGAGATATATATATATTCTTAAATTTCCTATTAAAAGTATGTTGCAATAACAAGAAAGAGTCTTGTAAAAATGAATCAGATAGCAAACAGACTAATACTTCATGAAAAAAAAACTAATCAGATAAAAATATGTTTCAATCTGACAAAAAAGATATATCCTGGGGAAAAATATATAATTAAATAAAGTAAGTTGTTAAAAGTTGCCTGCCTCCATAGAATTATCAGATTAGGCAAGGAGGCTCTGCATTCGAATCCTGGGTAAGGCATGGTAAATTCTAATATAGAGTCAACAGGTTCGAGACCCAGCTAAGGCATGGTTGATATAAGCTGGTTTCGACTCCTTCTTAGATCATGTACAAATATATTCTAGTATCAAACTTTCAGTGTGGGTGGATTATATATATATATATATATATATATATATAATTATATATATATATATATATATATAAACACACATACCTATGTATTTTAAGTTGAAGGCTAGGTTTTCTATGATATTAGCTAATTTGAAATTTGTTAACCATATCAACTAAAAGGACAAATAAATTAAAATGGAAAATAAATGATAGTAAAAACAGGAATTCGTTCATATATATAAAAATAGTGTTAAATTATAGCAATTAAATTGATATCACCTTGTAACACAAAAAGTTCAGATTGTAATGACAATTGTTCATGTACAAAATCTTAAAAAAACATAATGCAATTCAAACCTAATGGCTTAAAAATGGAAAATGTCAAATCCCGATATAAAGGTTAAAATACAGGTTTCCCATGATAAATTTAAAAAAAAATGCATAAAATTCTTTTTAATGTGTTAAAATGGCTAGAAAAAACATACTAAATTGTCTTAGTATGTGTTAATTGTCTATTTAATATTAATTTCAGGCAAATAGCATTAATTTTAATTTATGCAACAAGGGAGGCTGGTGAGAGTAAGAATAGCACCTCCCACCCATTGGAGATCATTTGCTCACGTGACTCCATGGGGTCAACATCTCCTACTCTCTTGTGCATGGACATCCAGTGAATTAGTCTGTAGCACCTAGGTTAATGGCACCGGTCGCCTATCCACCAACTGCTACCAGGACCTGATGCAATGGGGCTTTTCTGAACAAGGAACTCTCACCCACCAATTGGTTCTACTACAACGGCGAAAACAGCCCTTCTCGCCTGTCAGATAAGTTATCCGTGCAGTATACTCGACCACTTGCTCGACCGCTTGCTAGGCTGCTGGTCTAGGCTCCCACGGAGCTCTCGAGGGGATCACAAGCACCCAACCACCCTAATACTTTTCTGGTGGAGTAGGGTAGCATTCAGCCTGACTGATGTGGGTTCAGGTCTTCTTCATCAATCACTATCTTTGGTACAAGGGTTAAATAAGTGAATAATTTAAAAAAAATAAGTTTTTGGTATTTCGTTTAAAAATTTTCGCATTTTCTTTAAACTTTGAGTAGATTGTAGGAATTTCGTGAAATTTTCAACAAAATCATTAGACATGAATGATTTTTCTTTAAAAATTGTTACATGAACGAAATTTCTTTAAAAATCATTAGATCTTAATGATATTTCCTGAAAATCAAATAACATTGTTGCACACTTCAAAATATTTGCCAAGTGAAGTATTTTGAAGGGTGTTTATCAAAGTCTGTTAATGATGTTTGAGGAGGGTTTTTGGCTATAATTGGGTGCGAATGCGAGTGTATGACTGAGTGTGAGTATGGGGGACAAATCTTGTAAATTTCATTCCAGATGTATTTTTTTCATGTAGTTTTGAGTTTCTTTGACAGAGTTGAGAGGAGAGGTCTACTGCCAGTAGTTGCATCTTGCACTATATGGAATAGGTCCACGTCAATATCACATACCTACAGCCTCTTTCCACTTTTTAAATAATCGCAAAAAATGTAAAAAAACATCTAGAATATATTGCCGAGTACTCTGAGAAATTGTGGTTAGGTAGTTGTATAACTGAGTATAAATGCAGGGAAAAAGTCATGTAATTTTAATTCCAGATGTAATTTTTCATGTAGTTTTGAGTTTATTTAGCAGTGTTGAGAGTAGAGGTATTCCACCATCTTGCACAATATAGAATAGAGCGATGTCAATAACATCATCTATAGCCTCTCTTCACTTTTTTAAATATTTGTAAAAATATGTGAAAAGGCATCTAGAATATATCGCCAGGCATTCACAGATATTCTGATTAGGTAAGCATGGGTGTAGACGGAAGTCATGTAATTTTAGTTAGTATTACAGTTATAAGAAATATTTAAAGGAGGGATGCTGTGAGTATCAGGTATGAACTATGGAAAGGCTAAAACAAGGGAGAACTATGCCCCTCATGCCAAGTGTTAAGGTGGGAAATGTAGAAGCTCAGCTCTCAAGCTTGTTCAGTGTAAGCTAACTGGAGAAGGATGTATGAAGATGAATATATGAGCCTTGAGTATTTCTAATGAATGAAATGTTATTGAAGTGTATGTGACAGGGTGTTTTGGGTAATTAAGTATTTTTTAAACATTCACTTTTCATAGTTGAGTAAATGCGAGTGTGAGAGAGACAGAGAGCTTTAAATTTTTTTTTAAGTTTCAGAAGAATTTTACTTCTAAAATACATTATTGTATAGTTGTAAGAGTATTAAATGTGTATGTAGGTTTGCTTTAAGTACTGCATGTTTAGTTTAATGGTGTAAAATGTTTGAATTTTGAGTATTTTTAAAGAATATTTAATATATTGTGTAACGTATTTGAATTTTAGACAACATTTGTATTGTCTTGAGTGTAACAGCTTAATTTCCCTTGCTACAACTTTTGTTACTAAACTTATTTTCGAACATCATTATTATATTTCATAGTTTAAAATCTTATAATAAAATATTTTTATAGAGTAAGTGGATTGTTAAGGTGTAAAACTATTTAAAAGTTTTGGCAGTGAATCACTATTGAAAAGTTTTGGCAGTGTATCACTACTTAAAAGATTTTGATTGTGTATCACTAATTAAAAGTTTTTGATGATGTAGAAAATTGAATTTTTTTAACTGTGTAGAAATTTAACATCCTAAGATTAAATTTTTTTTCTATACCTAGATTTTAAAGTGGCCTTAAACTGAAATGCAATATCGTTTTGCTAGCCACAGTCTCCACGATCCTAACATTTGTGAAAGGTAGACGAGACAGGTCACAAAGCATGGTTAATTCATTACTGGAAATGGGCTGCGAACTGAAAATCTCTGGATGGCCGGGCTGGAGGGGAAGTGCCCAATCCCTTGCTGTCACGCATGGGCACCCACAAGCTGTCTGCGATAGCAGGGGAGAAGGGGAAGTTGTCAGGCATGGTTAGAGGGGAATTGTGAAGTTTCTCCCTTTCCCCTCCCTCTCCCCAAACACACAGATGCCTGCAGGATTTATGTGATGTGTTGTTGAATGGAGAAAGGGAGCAGGCAGTGGTTGTCGGGCTGGCACAGTAGGGGTAGAGCAGCCAGACAGTGGCACTAGCGGCAGTTTAGTGTGCTAGAGCTCTCATTCTCTCGCTAAGACAGCTCCATACATCATTTCCCCCTCACCTAGCACGTGGCTCATCGAGTGGCAGAGACCTTGGCCTGTCTATTGTGTTTCTCCTCGCCTGCTAGCTACCTGCCTCTGTAAAAGTATTCGGGCTTTGCTGTCAGGCTTAGTCACAGTTCTTGCTCCTGTCTTTCCCCAAAAAACATAAAAAAAATGTAATTAAGAAAATTATTTTGTCTAGGATGTTACTAATGAAATTATGTTTTCACTTATATTGTGTATGTGCATATGTGTGTTATTAAGAGTGATTATTTCCAAAACAAGAGGTCATTGCAATCTAATTATTGTGGTGTTTAAACATTTATATTGAGAAAACTAAAGAAACTTTCTAGTTAGGTGAAAATGGGTCAGCATAAGAGATCCTGTATTGACATCTTGCTTGAAGATCTTTACGTAAGCAATTCCAATTGGGAATCACAGGCAGAAAGACAAACAAGCTGTCGAGACAATGTCCCTTTGTCTAAGCAGACACAAGTTAATCATTTGGAGGATGATTTCATCTTAAGCAATTCTAGCATGGATTCGCTTACTCAGAGATTGTCAAAACCAGAGGATGGAAACATCTCCGCTTCCCCCAAACATGAGTAGTTAATCTTTTGAATGACGACTTATTTCTATCAGACTCGGAAGATTATTGTGATTCGGAGAGTGCTCCAAACATTTCACATCCGACTTTCTGGTAGATTAGAGATATTTCACCAAGGGAGCCAGAAAAAATTCCTTTTCTGATTCCCAAGCCTCAGCGGAAGCTTTGCCAGACCTGACTTACCTGCTATTGGCTATAGCATTTGCAGGATGACTAAATGATGTGCGGATAATTAATGATCAGTTAGAGTCTGATGGAGATTTTTCTCATTTTTTACAAAGGTGTAAGGTCCCTTCATTAAGCTTAATAATGGCATCGCCTGACCAGTTAGATTTAATGTTTCTGTAGTTGGTTAGTATTTGAAATCCCTCAAGGTGGAAGAAGGTGCTACAGAGAATTTTTTATTTTCAAAACAAAACACTCCCTGTCCTCCATTCATCCTATGTGGGTTTGATCTATGATGAGGATATCATTCCCTATCTCACAAACAGACTTGAGGAGTTTAGTGTGCGTGATTCTAGCTGGGGTCTGCAAATGTTGATGTACATGGACGTCCATGTTACTCAATATTGGCTGTTCACAATTGGTGTTGCACACACTAACCTGCCCAAGTTTATTGCTGACAGGACAGCTTGTGTCGCTATAGACTACCTGGATGGAATGTGTTTCCACTACACTTTTGTAGCATCTATGTTTCCAAACACAAAATGACCACAGTTCTGTCGACACCTGTAGTCACACAGAATATTCGGACATTTGAGGAGAACAATACTATTTCTATCAATGTCTACTCTGTGGTAGACAAAGATAGCAATATAATTGATGAAACTTGCGAAAAGAGTGGGATTGTAGTATCCATGCGTATTTCTCCTATATGCCATAACAACCACGTAAATATTTTGGCGATTCGCATGAGTGTAAATACTGCTCATTTGCATTTTGTCTGTATTAGAAATTTGTCATGGCTGGTTGGTAGTCAGCTGAGAGAGAGCGAATAAGTATTTTTTTTAAGTGTTGTCTTCAGTATTTCCAAACTGAGGAGAAATTCGCAAGTCACAGTATTCTTTGCCAGCTACAAAAGGCTGTTCGCAGTACTTTTCCAACTGGGAATAACAAGTACTTGGAATTTAAAGATTACAGTAAACATCAGAGATTGAATTTCAGTGCCTATTGCGACGTTGACAGTTGTCTGAAACCCATGTATACTAGCTTGCCTAATGATGAAACAAGTAATTCAACTACCATCAATCAATATGTTCCATATGCTTATAGCATTTTGTTGGTCTTCTCATACATCCAAGTTTATCTCAGTATATCGAATTTGAGGATGCTGATTGTATGTATCTATTAGTTGATAAAGTAGTTGATCTTACAAAATGGGTTGAAGGAATTTAAAGTATCATTGTTCCAATGAAGACAAAAAAAACCCTGCTGATGAAGCTAGGTTGGCGGCTCAGAAAAGTTGTCACACTTGTAAAGAAAAGCACAGTACAGATGGTATTGTTGTCTGATGGGCGAAATCAGAGGCAGTGCACATTATAAGTGAAATTTGAATTTCAGACTGCCCAAAATATGACTTGTTGCTGTTTTCCATAACCTGCAGAGTTACGATACTCACTTTCTTATAAAGCCATTAGCTGAACATCATGTAATATTACATGACAGAACAGTGATTATTGAAAATGCTAGAAAAATGCAAGTTATTGGAATGACCCTAGGAAAATACAAATGTATTACCACACAAAATCCCAATGGGATTGATTGCAATGGAAAGGTGCAATATTTCAAGTTAAGATTTATTGATTCATTCCAATTGATGACCCCCTCTCTGGAAACTTTGGCCGTAATTAGCTACCTGTGGAATTGAGTATCACCCACTCGATTTTTCCAGACAACACCCAGTTCGAATTGGCAAATTGGAAGGGAGTTTATCCTTATGGCTTTGTTAAGTTGCCAGACAGTCTGATGTGCAATTCACTCCCACCAAAAGATGCATTTCATAATGTGATGAGAGGCGAAGGCATTAGGGATGAGGATTGTGCTCATGCCCAAGCCGCATGGGATGTGCTCAACTGCATAAACTTGCTACAGTATGCCATTCATTACTTATGTGAGGACACTTGTTTGCTGGCTGATGTTTTTGATAACCTCAGGACTGTATGTTTGGCTCATTACGGTCTTGACCCCACCATTTATGTCACAGCTCTGTCTCTTTCATGGGACACTTCATTGTCAATGATATGTGCGTGGCTAAACTGTTGACTGATACTGACATGTGTCTTTTTGTAGAACACGGGGTTAGGGGCGGCATTACTCAGGTTTCAGAAAGACGTGCAGAAGCCAATAATATTTACATGGGTGAGGTCTTCGACCCCAGTGTAGCATCGAAATATATATCCTATTTCGATGTAAATGGGCTGTACAGTCATACAATACGGTCCAAGGTTTCAATAGGTAATTTCGGGTGGTTTGGGGCTGAAGTGTTCTGTTCATTAGATTTTGAAAACACTGTGAATGACTGAGACACTTGTTTTTTCACGGAAGTTGATCTGTAATTTCCAAAGGAGTGTCATGATAATCTGATCTGCCTTTGGCCACAGAAAATAGCGTACTCCCAAATGGTTCGAATGAGAAACTTCTTTTCACACTTGTGCTGCGGAAAATATATGTTATACGTGGGGAAACACTGAGGCAGTAATTGATGTATGGGGACAAACATGACTCTGTTCATCGCGATTTGTGCTTTGAGGAGAATGCATGGATGGCTCTGTACATCGACTTTAACATTGAGAAATGTGCTCAGACTGCGAACACATTCGAAAAATCCTTTTTTTAAGTTGATGAATAATTCCATTTGTGGAAAAACATAGCAGAATATCCACCAGGAAAGGGACATCAGAGTCATTTCGAGGTATGACACAATTTATGGGGCTGCAGAGCTGATAAGATGTCCGACATTCCAGGTGCAGCAGATTATCAATGAAAACTTAGTCCTTATCGAGATGTCAAACAGTTCTGGTGCTTTTAACAAACCTTTGTACACTGTTGTTGCCTTTCTCGACTTTTCAAAATTAACATTCTATGAATTTCACTATCAGTACATGCGTACAAAATTTCTTTGTTTGGGTTTGCATCTCTTCTATCGACACCGATTCCTTAGTCTATTCTATTGCTTGTGATGACATATAAATAATTACCCCAGATTTAAAGTCACGGTTAGATACATCCAATTATGCACTCGATAATCCGCAAGCTTTACACAAATGTTGTTGCGAATGAGCAATGTTTTCGTAATGTGAAAGGTGTAAAACCCAATGTGTTACAATCACTCGGGTACGAGGATTATCGAGATAGCCTCGAAAAATGCACAAGGGCAATGGGGACCCAACATCAGTTCCATTCGCGTGCTCATCAATTCCACACCAAACACATAACAAATGTAGTGTTTTCAGGTATGGATGATATTTGGTACACTGAGGCGGATGGAATATCAACCTTACCTTGGGGTACTATCGAATACCTCAGTAATTTTTTTCTTATTTTCCTCCCTATAACACTTTTAACACCACAATAAATTTATAGACCTCCCATCACCACACAATGCCAAGGACAACTATGTCCCGACACCACACTTGCCTCCTGTTCAACAATTTTCGCAGCTGACTAGAAACATCATCGCAGCTGGCTACAATCATCGTCGCAGCTGACTACAACTGTAAATATATAGAACTAATTTCGTCACTTATATTGCATTAAAATCGAATGCTGCTGCTCCCTGCTTGCCTAACAAGACTAGTAATATCATTAATAAATTGTTCCCTTGCCAAAGAAGAAAATCATATTCACTGTGGAAACACGTGCGTGTGAGTGTTTTGCCCCAGTCATTTCGCATCTGTAAGTGGGAAATACCAGATATGACACATACAAAAGAATGCTCCACAGTAAGTGTCTTTATAACATTCAGAAGAGTTTGTAAATACTGTAAATATTTAGGAAAGAGACGACCTACACATCACTACAGTTTGTAATTTTTTTTGTAAATACTTTTTAATCTTGAAATATCATTCAGACACTTTTGTAACAGTAGTACTAGCAACAGTAATTTAGCAATAGTAATAGTAGTTTTAGTAACAGTAGTTATAGTGCTAAATCCCAGATGTAAAGAAGGTATGTTGAGAGGTTTAGTTTGTAAAATGTTATTAACTGAATCTTAGTTTGCAGGTTGATTGTTATTAAAATTCGATTGATGAAATATCTGGTTTTTGTAAAACTAACTTGTTTTGTAAAACATTTCTTTGTAAATCTAGTTGTAAGATGATTGTTTTTAAAATATGTAGAAATTCGTTTCTAATATATTTTAATAACAATTGTGATTGAAAGGATACTTTTAATGAGTGCAGATGATTGTTGTATAGTAAATATTTTTGTGTGATACTGTAAATTACGTAGGTTTAAGTATGATTTTAAAAAAATAATATTTTATATTAAAATGTTAAAAATTGAGAGCGTGTGACTGTTTATTTTTTTAATACCCCATTTCATTAACTTTTTCAAATAATATCTTATGTATAATTGGTGATGGTTTAATAGTAGTGAAGATAAATGAGTAGGTGTCTATCAGTAATTGTGTGCTGATGACTTGTATATAAATTCAGGAAAACTGTTTGCTTGCTTTCACAAAGAAAATATAATATTCTTGACTTAAAATCTTACAATCATTTAAATTAAAACTAACTTTGAAGGCCTCAGGAGAAAATACAAAAAAAAATATGGAGAAAATAAAACATAGCTGAATGAATGAATGAAGATTTGCAAAGGAATTAGGCAACAGGTTACTATCTTGAGAGGACCTTTGTCTACACAAGTTGAAGGTTGGAGTAGGACACAACGCTGTTTTGACCAACTTTGGTGACATCTCAGAGGATATATTGAAAGTAAACCCTGAATACTTTTACATGGGCAGGTAATGAAGACCTCTGTCCCTCCTTGGCTATAAGGAAGTTTCTCCAGCTAAAACTTTCACGACTGCACTCAACAGAAACCAGTGAAAATGTTACATATTTAATTTTACATATGCACAGATTACAAGACTTCCTCTTCAAGATACAACACGATGTAATCTGGAGAAGAAGCCAAACAATATATTTAAACTAGTTATCAGATAAATATCAGTATATATCCCGTAAATTTGTAAGAGTCTGACCTACCTTCATCTCTAGTGATAGCCATGATTTCCGTTAAACGATATTATTTGCTCTCAGGTTCACACCTCCTTCACAGTATTCGTAAACTATAGTATGAAATATTTTAATTATTTTTCGGAAAATATACATTTTCGTGTGTTAACTAATTTTTTTTTCGGATCGATATACTGTGTTTGTGATAAGTAATCAATGTATGTGTTCGGTCTACGAACATACTGTTTGTGTTAACAATTGTAGTGAATTTCATAAACAGAGGATTGTTTCCCCTTCATTTACAAGTTTTTACTGTAATGTAAACACAGTTGTATATCGGCTGCGCTAGACGTATCTACTCACAGCTCGATGTAAGTGCTACACATTCATACATCGAACAGACTTATTTTAATATCATTTGGGGTAAGATTTTTTATAGGTAGATATTTTACTTATCAGAATAGATGTACGCTATTGTGTCTGGTTAAAATTGTATTCAGAGTTTTTTTACTGTAAGATATTCTCCAGGCTGAATCGTGTTAATGTGGTATTTATTCATACTGACTAGCTGGATTTCGTTTAGTGAGTTTGCACTTGACATCAGATGTTATTCACATAGTTAAAATTCTCCCTATGTAAATTATATTTCTAAGCTCGAGACTTGTGTTTAGTTTAAGACTCACATAATTGCGATTAGTAATCACGTAGTTGTTTGGTATTTCCGATTCAATGCATGTAATTTATTAATGTGTAGAACAAGTTTAAAGACTCTGAATATGCCTCATCTGTTAAATATATTCGTAAAAATCGCCTATCTACCATCGATATCACTACAAACACATCAAAATTAGAAAAATTAGAAAAATGAGACTTAGCCCACTTTTGCACTTAACTATACACCTATACAAGACATTGTAACCCACCACTCTGGTCAGTTGCCTCCAGGAACCATACCGTCAACATCGTACAGAACTCCTGCTACTCCCACTGAAAAAGAAAGTAAATCAGGAATAATAATTGTCAATACATTTAATCCTTTCAATACATTTCATCCTTTCAATTTTTGATTGGAAAAATATCGTATTAAGAAATTTTTAATCGTATTATGATCGGATTAAGGTTTTTGATCAGATAAATATCGGATGAAGGATTAGCCCTTTTTTGACTAACCCTTTTAATTAATTAGATATCAAATCTATTATACGATTAATCAAAAGTGAAGTAGAACCATCACGCCCCTACTACTTCGCTTTATAACATTTCTCTTGCGAAAAAATTGGGTTTAGAAATGACTGGAGAAACTGGAATTGGTATATTCAAGTGCAGATTTTCTTAAGGTCGTCGGATACGAAATTTGTTGAAATATTTGTTTCACATGATGTTTAACTTGTTGACATTACTTGTGACTGCATGCTCCTGATATTCATTTCTTTCAGATATCACGGTTTTTACAAAATTGTATGTCAAAATCCAAATTGGTGCATTTTTATAATGAACATATAAAAAAAATTTTTACTGAAAGGTGTCTTAATAATTAATTTTAAGGTTTGCTTTGCAAAAATTATTTTTTGTAAGCTTGGTGGAAGCTACAAATCAAAATATGCAAGAATTTCCCTATATTTTGAATATTTTTTTTACTAGCCTAAAGATTGCCTTTTATTATTTTACAGACATCTTGAATTAGCTCTTTGGAAATTCTCTCAGCTTGAATTATCTCATATTTGTACCTGAGTGGGTTTCCATTATTTGTACATTTTTTAAAACAGTAAAGTTTTGACTTTGATATTTATTTATGCAAAAACTGTGAGCTAATTTTTTTTGCGATGAATGAATAATCAATCATAATGTCTAAAAATGAATGTGAAATAACTCATTATTATGTGGCCAATCCCCCTAAATGCAGACGTCGCTCAAGCACGTTTATCGGTTTTGTAATATGATGTTTTTCTACCAAAGTTCTGCATGCTGTTCGGCAATGTAGGCAAAACAGCATGGGTGTATTCGAAGGAACGCCCGGCTTATCAAAAACCCTTGTCTGTACAGCTTGCTAAAACAGACTATGGACTGTAATAAAATCATAAGGATGTGATCAGCTAAATATGCAGTGGTCAGCAGTCAGTCGTCGCTGCAGAGCTCAACAGAATTGTTGTGGAGCAGAAATTGGACACTGCCCTCTTTCAAGATCCATATGTGTCTTTTTACACTGTTGAGGGTCTGCAGGGCACTGTATTCAGGAGTGGGGCACGTCCCCAGGCTGGGGTATTAAGGGCCAACATGCAAATTGATGTATCTGTCGTGAATAGTGTCTCTAATACACATTACGTATTTGTACAAGTGATTAAAGGCACGACTGTGTGTTGATTGGTGTCCTCGTACTTTCAGTTTGGGGACGACACAGAAACTCACTAGACAGATGAGAAATAATAGATGAGATAATGCATACAAAGCCATTAGTAATAGGTGCTGACGTTAATGACAAATTAGAGCATTGGCACTCCCCAGTAACTGATGAAGCCGGACAGCTTGTCAGACACTTTCTTCTTATGAACAATATGGATGTAGTGAATGAAGTAGGGAACTACCAACTTTTGTTTCACAGGCCCATGACACTGAGTCATGTCTAGATATTACTGTTACTAACAATAAGGCTAAGGACTATATCACTCACTGGAAAGTCTTGGATAAAAATTCTAGTGACCACAAATTAATATTCTTTGAGATATATGGTGGAAGGAGGGATATGCCCATAAATATAGAATATGAGACCAGGTATATACACAGTACAGCAGATTGGCTGACTTTCGACCGGGCCCTACTGAGAGGGTTGCAAAGAAGTCCTGAACTGCAACAAGATGATCAAGAAATAGAGTGCAGCTATTACCAAGATTAACCAGTACACCTGCAAAGAGAACCTCCGTAAGACCTCGCAAGGGCTCTCAAATCTGTCATAGTGGGACAGGGAGCTGCAGTTGGAGAGGAAGGATCTTCGGACAGAGAGAAGAAAACTGCATAGACTATGGGGAGAAGAACGACAGCAATTCTCACTAAGATACAAACAGAAAAAGTACGATTACTTTAGTAGGGTTCGGATGAAGAAGGCTATGTCATGGGAAGACTTTGTAACACAACTCGGAAATGAAGACCCATTTGATCTGGTGTATGAACTCACCACTGGTAAAACCAAAAGGGCAACTCCCACACGGCATATCAGAGTTAATGGTGAACTGGTAACAGATTTTCAAAGATCGATGGAGGTTCTGCTCCACACTCTTAGGCCTGATGACTCTCGGGATAGTGATGGGGAGGAGTGTGCTGGGAAGAGGCTGTTAATGGCAACAATTCTGGACAATATAAATGCAAAAGAACTAACCACAGTAGTATGTAACATGAAAAATGTCAAAGCACTGGAAGAGATAGGATAATGGCATAGATCATTAAAAGGTGCTATTCCAGGATCAAGAATATACTACTCACAATATACAATGACTGCCTTCGGATCAGTGTGTTTCCTGCACCTTGGAAACAAGGTTGCCTAAGAATACTTTATAAAGGCAATGACAAGAAACCTGATGACTAAATCATACCGACCACTGAAATCGTGTCTGGTACTGGGAAAAATCTTCGAGAAATTGGTCAACAGAAGGCTTATTATGGCTTTGGAGGTAGAAGGCACCGTGAGTAAGAAGCAGCATGAGTTCCGAAAAGGCACAGGAACGGACTTCGCCCTTCATGATGCCATGAAGACTATAAGAGAGACCACAACGAAATTTATGTTGGGGATTTTTTGGGATACCTCTCGGACCTTTGATAGTGACTAGTGATGTTTCAGTTAAAACAGAAGAGGTGTCCAGTGAATATCTATAAGGTCATTCAGGATTTATTTCATGATATATGGAGCGTATACTCTACCAAAACTGTGTAGACAAGGAAGATGCTAGTAAAAGGATGTCTCCATGAATCGGTCCTAGGGCCAATCTTATGGAACATATTGTTTGATGGATTCTTGGAGCTGGGTCTACCACCTGGGTGTACAGTCTTTGGATACATTGATGATGGCTTGGTGCTGATATCAGGTGAATCCAAAAGATCATTAGAAGAAAAATCAGCAGAAGTAATGGGCATGATCCTGGATTGGTCAGCAAGAGTTAAATTACAATTCTCCATGGAGAAGACAAAGACCATGCTGCTAAAGGGGAAGCTGCAAAGGCGACCAACTATGTGCCTTGGTGGGGACTCAGTTAAATATGTGCATGAATGTAAGTACCTGGGAGTTATGACAAGATGAGTGTCCTCAAGCACATTGAGTATGTATCAAAGAAAGCTGTGGTGGTTTTACATAAGCTGCAAAGAATAGGGAATATGAACTGGGGCCTTAAATATAAAACTTTAAGGACGATATACAGAGCAGTGTTTGAGGCCATTGTAACCTACAGTGCTGTGATGTGGTACCACAGGGCCGATTTGGAGCACCATAAGAATAAACTCATTAGTGCTCAAATGGCTGCACTATATGCTGTAACAAAGGTGTACAAAACAGTGCCAAATGAGCAACTCCCAGTGATTGCGTGGGTGTTGCTGGTGGAATTGTTGGTGAAATACAGGGGAACCACGGCAGAGAGAACACGGGTTGTGAGACTGTCAAATGAAGTTAAGGAAGAAATAATGGAGAACGTCCTACAAGAATGGCAGACAAGATGGGATGAGATAGAAAAAGGATAAATTACATATGATTTGCTGCCCAACATTAGAGCAAGATTGAAAAGTAAGTGGATTTGTGTTTAATATTACAGTATGCAACTATTAATGGGTCATGGCAACCTCAAAGCGAAGTTACACAGTCTGCAGCTTGTGTAATCTCCGCTGTGTAACATCTGTGGAGTGTATGACACAGTCCAGCACATGATCACAGAATATCTGAAGACCGAAGATATTAGACAATGGCTGCATGAAATTACAGAGATAAAAAGCGTTCACTCAGATCAGAAAATTTTATGACTGACAAAGCTCTCCATAAGATCTAGGAAGATTTTGCCACTAAGATTGGTAGAAGACTGGAGGACTTCGACAAGTGGAAAGGAGAGCAAATTTCCGATAACCCATGATGGGGTACTCGGGTAAAGGCTTCAATGATATGAATTCGGAGCATCTCAGATTGGCGAGGAGAGCTGGTGGCCACCTTGACAGTCCACATTATAGATAGGGGTCACAGAGTTCTTACTGAGCATTATCGATTGTGTGTACACCAACATTGGAGTAATGTAGACACAACTCTAGCAAAATATTTTTATTTATTGTTATTTCAATAATACTGGCTTTGCTTATGCAGGTTAATTCGATCGAAAAAAATGTTATGGTAAGCAATTATGGGCTGTTCACGATAAAGTGAGTACTTTTGAGGCCCTAGTTAATTTTTCCTTTCAGGCATTTTTTTTATCCTTTAACCACCTTTTCAAACAAATATTGCCATGTAAGTGATAAACAGAGTGTGAATATTCTACCGCACTCAGAATATGATGTCTAAGGCTAAAATAAAATATATTTATTGATTCTTATTCCAAATGAGAGGGCTTTCAAAAGTGCTTACTTTGCCAGGAATAGCCTAAATCAGTTTATGAAACGCAGTGTCGTAGTTTGGAGCGATTTGGTGGCATTCCTGCTCTTTAAACTTGCTTGAACTTTAATAGCATGTGGCACCTCACACGAAATGTGCGTCTTTTGAGCACGGGGTTGCTTGAAAATTACTGCTTATCATCACTAGAAAAATTGAATTTTTCTACCTGCCCGAATTTTGCGAAGAGGACGTGGTTTTTACCACATACAAACTATTTGTACTTGTTTACGATGCAGCGCGGGGTGGGCTGTCGTATTCGAGATCGTCATTACCGGCGTGAACTTCAGCATCAGTTCGGAGTATCAACTTTCCACTAGCTCTCTCCCAGCATGTTTGGCGGGCGCGAGGCAGCTTGGTGCTGTTGAGCGCATGCTAGCGGCGCTTAGAGGAACTATTGACTGTGTCGTCACACTCAGCTAGCCAATAGGCTGAGCGCCTGGGTTTTCGCACATTTGTGACATCACATCCCACAGTCTGCTTGAATGTCGGGAGTTTTGTGACATGTGATCATGTGTGCGCCCCATACATGGACATGTTACAGCTTCAAACCACTGGATTGGACAGCAATATAGTTACCGCTGGAAGAGGTAATTATTTCCTTAAACAAATATTGCCATAAATGGCCATCTGTTTTTCCATTTGCTAGTGGTATTTGCACATCCCTCAAAGGGGAATTGCCTTGTGTTTTGTATTTAAGGTGGGTGTAATCTCTGGCTCGGAATCGGATTGCCACTGCCCCAGAAAGAGATCACCCCGCCTGCTAGTTAAGTAATGTTAAACAAATAAAAAGCTTTCTGCACAGTCCTTATGGCTCACAAGAGGCAGGCACAGTTGGTGTCCTGAGTAGGATACAGGCGCCATGATGGAAAGAGAACTTTTTAAATTACTAAAATGTTGAGAATATTTAATATCACACAAGTATTACTTGGCGGTAATTTTAAATTGATCTTATAAAAATTGCTAGTCATGCGCCAAGTGAAGTATTGTTTTGAATGGGAATTTTTGTGTTTTACATGGCAGTTAAAATCTAATCCAGCTATAAATATTAAAGAGACAGCATTTTTGCTGGAATTTTGTAAATAATGAATCTGGAGGTTTCATGTTGTTGGTCTCGTGAAGAGTGCATTAAACTATAAATCAATATATGGAAAGGTTTTAAAATTAAAATTTGAAAATAACCAAACAAAATAAAATCAAAATAATTTGGTGGTTTATTGTTAGCTTTCTGTTTTTTTTTTTTTTTTTTATCCATCGAAGTGTAAAAATTACCATACTTGTAACATGCTTACATTTCTAATAATCCCACAGTTTCACCTTACCGACGCATGAATAAAGTGATGAGCCCTATGGCAATGGTAATATTTTACATAACGCGGAGGAATACACAACGTGCATAAAGTAGACCTTAAGCAGTACTTTCAAAAGTGCTAATTTTACCGTGAACTATCACTCTGTATCTCTTGTCGCTGCACTAGGGTGCACCTCTGTATATGTATTATTACTATTATGATTATTATTGTTATTATGGCACCAATAGTATTAGGCCTACTCCTACTGTTATTGTTATCGTTTCCGTCATCCTCGTCATCATCCTCGTCGTCCACGTCCTCGTCCACGTCCTCGTCCACCTCCTCATCCTCATAGTTGTCGTCATCCTCGTTCTCGTCATCGTCCTTGTCGTCCTCATCGTCATTCTCGTCATCATCCCAGTCATTCTCGTCATCATCCCAGTCATTTTCGTCATAGTCCTCGTCGTCGTTGTAGTCGTTCTCGTCGTAATTATTACTGGCATTGTAGATATGCGAAAAAAATCTCTTACATCGAAACCATGTGACGTTTCACCAAACAACACACTTGATAAATTCGAAATGTGAGTAACCTGTCTGACCGGGAAGAAAGGTATGGCGGCGACTGACCTTGAGCCTGACGGCGACGCCGAAGATGGCTTCGGCGGCCTTGAGGAAGCGGGCGCGGGCCTCGCGCGCGGCGCCAACGGGCTTGGCCGAGAAGGGCGACTGCACGTCGGCGGGGAACACGATGCTGTCGAGGGGCGCGACGGCGACGTTGTTGCCGTCACTCCACGTCGCCGACGTCGGGGTGCCGGTTACAGCAGCAGTTGCCACCGCCGCCGCTGCGAGCGCCACTGTAGACCACCGAGCCAGCACCGTCATCCCTGCAGCCCAACACACCACCAATCAGGTTACCTGGTTACATGAGGTAGGAAGGGCTTGATGGCAACTTTCCCCCGCCGTATTGGACTCTTGGTTTATGTAGTTGAAAAAAATCCGAAATTACCCCTCTACCCGACAAGCTTACACAGCAGTACAGACAAAACGACAGAACTACGAATTCTCATTTATGTCACAATATTCCTTTCGCCAAAGTATGGTGGGGTAAAAATTGTGACCTGATTATGATTTAGTGTAGTCTAGTTGCGACTTATTCACACTTTTTGAATCAAACCTTTGAAAAATCACTCTATGAATGAGATGCTCAGTTATTTCCTAAATAGGCCATGTAAGCATTTTATTTTTGCATTAACATAAAAATTCCTTATTTTTTGGTTAAATTGAACTTTTACTTATATTTTACCTACAAATAATAATAATTTATTTTTAGTTAATTTTAATTAGAACAGGGAGAAAATAGGTGTGGTAGTAACACATATATAAGTAATAGTTCTTATACAAAATGTTATAAGCTTTTAATATTAAAGTCAGCACTTTTGAGGCCCTAATTACTTTTACTTCAGCGATTTTTATACTTCAGCAACCTTTTTAAATGAATGCTATTTTTTATGTAATAAACACCGTGAATATCCTATACATTGAGTATGTAGGAATGCAGTACGTTGTCCTTTTGGTGTAATTTTCTAGGCTTGGTTGAACTTTAGTAGTATATGGCGGAGGCATACATTGGAAGTAGATCTTTATCAGAGCTTCAGAAAAGTGTGAAGTGACAGTGAATGGCATATAGATCCCCTGTATCTTCTGTAATGCAGTAGAAGGGCAATGGCTATTTGAGTATAGGATTACTTTCGGATTAAAAAAAAACAGAAGTTATAAAAAAGAATCCAATATGGCGGGAGAAGGTCCCCCTTTCCGACGGTTAACATTTACTCTTGAAGATGACACGGGACTGGTTATGTAAACTTTGCTTTAACAGTGCATCAGTTTTTTTCTATAAAAATTGTACTTTTATTAACATTGAAGTTCAGAAAGGCTCGTCTTCTATAAGTTGTGATTCAGTGCTACCATACACTGAGAGAAATGCCGACAAAATGTTTGTATATGCCCAAATATACATGGTATACATACTCTCAAACTTTTATATCTAAATTCTGATGAACCTTGTTTATTTCGGTGAATGATGAACTGCCTTAAACAAAAAAATTATAAATAATTTTTTAACTAAAAAACCTGTGATTTTAGAATTCTAATGCTATCGAGAACTGTGCGACGCACGTAAGAGACCACTTTATTTCTGGCAACTGTGAACAAAATACGACCATGTACGCTTATGTAATTACATCATTTCCTATTTGCCATAAATTACAAACAACTGGAATGTTTTTAGTACCCAGAGCATACAAGAGTATTACTAAGGACGCATACTAGACGAAATTACCAGACATTACGAAAGTACTCCAACTTAGAACATTAATGTGTCGAAAAAAAAAATTACGTCTTAACTGGCCAACAGGTTGTAAATACACCTCAGTTTTCAGAAAATGTTGCCTAGGAGTACGTTAAGAGCGTTGCACACAAAGAGAGTAAATTAATATTTCGCGCAAATGGACACTGTGGTAAAACTAAGTGCTCGAACGTCAAGGGTTGATCTCAGTGGTGCATTTGCATACATGCCAGTTTGTGGTATTAGGGGTTTTGGTTTCGAATCTCAGTTAAGGTTGAAGTAAAACAACTGCCCATGAAGCACTGCACCCGACTATACAACGTGAAGAACTCATAAAAAAAAGTAGTACAGACACCATAAATGTGTCAGAAAAGTTCGATTTATGCTGTATATGAAAGAAGAATGTTTTGCAACATTATAAAATATTATACTAAAATATACTTTTCAAATGTAAAAAAAAAAATCGTTTAAAATATAGTCTGTATTTTTAACCAAATTTAAGCACATTGCCATTCTGGATGCTTCGGAAAGCAGAATTTGCAGGAAAATATTTCTCAAGAAAAATCTTCATAATATTTACTTTGATCATGAGTAATATAATCATAGTAATAATGTCTAGTATCAATTTCATAATTAACTTTATTTACGTCAATTCAAACATAAATGTTTGTGACAAATATACGCACATAGAATTATTTAAAAAATAATTTCCTACGTTGTTATTACAATTTTCTTACACCGAATCATAGTAAACATTATGAAGATATTCCTTCACGAAGATTTTCTTGCAAATTATGCTTTCTAAAGCATCCAGAATGGAAATGCGCTTAACTTTGGTTAAAAATACAGACTATTTTAATCGATTTTTTTACAGTTAAAAAGTATATTTTATTACAATATTTTATAATGTTGCATAATATATACATCATTCTTTCATATACATCATAAATCTCACTTTTCTGACAATTTTTATGGTGTCTGTACTTCTTTTTAATGAGTTCTTCACATTGTATAGCCGGGTGCAGTGCTCCATAGGCAGTTGCTTTACTTCAACCTTACAAACTGAAAGTGTGCCTTTTCGGAAAAATTTCATGTTATTTTACTGAGCAAAACCGCCACTGCATCATTCGAAACGCTTAGTATAGTCAGGGGCCGAGGTGGAGTGCACTCTACTCCCACCTAGGTGAACCGGGTTTGTATTCCGGCGCTGCTCCATACTTACATCACTTCACTCTCACTGGTTCTCAAAACCTGGATGTTAAGAGCCACCCAGGAATGGGAATCGTTCACGTTTATACGTCAAATACAAAACTGCCAGCTACAAAACTCTAAGCCAGATAAGGCAAATGTCATGAAACATACTTACTTCAGGCATAAACAAACACTAACATTATACATTTTTGCAAGTCTTCAATATTGTGTAGGAAAATTTACAGATGTCACAAAAAAAGGGAAAGGTAAAATTGTTTATTTTTGCCTGTTAGTATTTCCGTTTGTTAATTATATTTTAAATTGTGAGTTTTAAATGTTATTTATACTTATCGGTTTTTTGTTTACTGTAAGTGAATGTCTAGACACAGCATGCGTGCCGAATTTGATGGGTCACGACACAAAGTATCAAATTTACTATAGGGCTTGCTGAGAATTTGTCAAGTGCGCCTTAGAGTGACTGGAGGTCCATTGCGATACGATTGCGCAGTATAGAGTGCGCGCCTAACTTTAACGACTTGCTGTGCTCGGCCGCTCCGCCTTCGGGCTGCCTTGGCAACCTACCTGCTTCCGATTACTTCCCATATCTATGGATCCCCTCCTATCACGCATGCGCGTCGAGCTTCTCTCTCTCTGGTCACTGGCTACAGTTTGAAGTTTGGGCCTTCTGCTCATATTGGTAGCTCGTCCACTTCTACGCCAGCTAACATTTCAGTAACTTCGCTTTCAATTTCTGTTCCTGGCCCTGGTGGGTTTTCATGCAATGTTAGGTTGCTATGCATTACAACTTGGTAGCTGACGACAATTAGAACATCGTTTTGGCTGATGGCGAGAAGCATAGGTGGGTTTGCCGTATAATGCATTGAGCTTGAATTAAGATTTTGTGTAGGCTAGTCAAGAAATTCTAGGGTTGCTCATGTAGCTTTTATTCTAAATTCATTTTGTGCCCTCAGTGTTTAAATTCTGGTTTTGGCTTAACTTATTAGTTGTGTGTGGCCCGTAGAGTTTCCTGTTGTGTGTTTCCTTGCACGGTTGAAAGTAGTTTTGGATATTCATATTTTGCCAGCCGCCTGAATCGTGATGGCTTGTTGAATGGGTCCGCACCAGCTTGCGCAACATGGTGATACAATAGAGGTAACCCACCCGTGTGAAATAATTTTAAATGGTTCGAACCGAGGATGGTTCGTTGTTTCTTAATTCACGTTTTTAAATTGTGCTTGACAGAACACATTTTTAATGGTCACTAGACTTTGGAAGGCCGTCACGGTGCTCTGGTGAATCTCAGTAATAAATTTCAGTATTAATACGAGAAGGGCAGTTAAATATTTTGAGCTCCTTTTAACTTAATTATTTAGAATCGAGCACCGCATTTGTATTTTCTCTATTGAGTATATATGTTGTGTAATGTTTATTACTGGTTGGTTGAAAGGAGACCTTAATTCCTTGAAAATATTTACAGCACTCCAGTGTGGAACATTTGTGTTGGCCCAAGGGTTTATATCTTTTCAAAGCAAATTAAATGCGATATTGAATGTTTAAATCAATTTTCATGGTAAATGGTATTTTGATTGAGTTGCTTGAAACCCTGAATAAACAGCGTACTTTCGTAATTTGTATTTTTTGTACATTCTTGTGGCAGACGTCACAAGTTTACATGATATTCATTTGTCCCACACAGGATGTTAGACAACTCAGTGCACAGACTCCAGACATAGTTTCTTTGGATCAATAGTAACACAAAATCCCTATACAGCATATCCGGAAACATAATTGTATATATTTTAATTGTGTTCAAATTTGCGGCGAGCAACGCCTGGAGAACAATGTGGTGCGATCACGCGTGTAGGATAAGTTGCATAGGAATAAGGCGTGCTTCGCTGCGTATGTAATAATTTAATGTTGCGTGCCTCTACGAAATATACAACTTGTTCTAAAAGCGTGATCGCACAGACTTTTTCTGCAAGTGTTGTACGCCGCAACTTTGAACAAAATTATCTCTATACTAATATTATAAAAAGGTAATGTGAGTTTGTTTATTTGTTTATATGTATCGGGTATTCTCGGAAACTACATGGCCGATTATTATAATTCTTTCACTATTAGAAAGCTACATTCTTCCAGATGGGCATAGGCCATGTTTAATTTTTTAAAAATCCCTTGAGAAATTTCAAAATTTGTAAACTAAGCATGTGCTGACAAAACCATTGTTTGTAGGTAGTCGCAGGTAGTCAGGGGTAGTCACGAGTATTCACGGGTAGTCATGGGTAGTTGCGGGTAGTCGCATATATCACGGGTAGTCAAGGGTAGTCACAGCAAATATTTTAATGACTTCATAACACCTGAGCGAAGCTATGGCGGACTGTTAGTCTGATATAAAAATAAGTTTCCGGATATATGTGTAAGAGTTTCCGAACATCTGGTATAGTTACATTTCTAGTATATATATATATATATATATATATATATATATATATATATATATATATATATTATATATATACACACACACGTACACACACGTGAAGACGTCCGAAGAATTTTAATATTATTTTTCTTTTGAGACAACACAGTTCTCTAACAGAGTTCAAACACCTAGCGCAGAAGTTTTTCTGCTCGAAAGCCGGTCCTGGAAAGTTGTTTGTTGCACCTTCCAGTCCCTTATCATTGCTGTGGTTCATGGAAAGATAACGCTGCTAACTTCCTTCCTGGTAATACAGATAATGGTTATAACACTGGAATTTTGTGGTACTTTCAGCTCACGTTTTCCTTACGATTGGTATAAATATCATAAATTTTGTTAAGACATTTTTTTTATTATTCAATCTGTAAAGAGGCATACTCTCGTGTATATCCATTTTGAGCCTGTTATTTAATTTGCTAAATTATATTTATCACTGGCTTACATTCTTAGGGAAACCCAGCTGAATCTAGCTAAATTATGTAAAAAGAATATTTTCAGCAGTTTTATAAAATTGAAATAAATAAATTTATAACATTATTTACTGTAGTGAGTAAGTACGTATCACGTCTCAGTTCTCATAATTATGCAACCAATTTGATGATGACAACATAACGTGAAAATATCTTATTGTATCACTGGACCCTAGGGTAGGCTGATCATTTACTGAGAAGTTTGAAGGATGGTATATTCGATACCTACGGGAAGCAACATTTTATAAACGTAGGTATCAATGTAGGTGTAACACTATATGTAATGGCTGGAACTCAATCCAGTATTTCGTCTGGCTCTTTTTCCCATACACTGAATCGAATAGTGACAACCGGTCAATGTGTATGTAAACGTGATGTTGTTGAGCGATAAAGATATGCCTGCTAAAATTTACTTCTCAACAGCATGGATATGTTAGAAAATCAATGGTAGTGGCTGATTATTCAGATGTGTTTATCGACGAAAGCCACGTGAATGTTACGCAGTTTTATTATTTCAAATTGATGTATCGTTTAGTATATAATTGTTTACTTGTAGTACTGATAAAAATGCTGAAAAAAGTAGTGCATCTTGTATTAAAGTACATTGTTTTATCTACGCAACCTTTAGGAGCCAAAGAGTCAAACAACTAAGGTAAGCACAAGAATCGCCAAATATGAATTACGAAACAGTAAATGCCTCTGTAAATAGAACTGATTAAATATTAAATTTATGCTGTAGCGGAACACAAATGACGGAGTTTTCTTACTATACAGTGAAACGCTAATGCGCCATGGTCACGTAACGAAAGGCGTAAGTTCGAGACCCACCTACTACAGAACTAGTAAAATTTCTCGGTCAGCAGTTGGTCTGGGAACCATTTTAACCACGAATATTCATCAAATGCACTCTTTAAGCCTAACAATTATAGTTTCTTTCACCTTACGATGGGCACATACTGTAAATCTTAGCTGATTTGTCGCTTACATTAAACACATACAGTATGTACCTGTTCTTATTAATTGAAATTATTCTGTTTCTTATATATATATATATATATATATATATATATATATATATATATATAGTGTTGTTCGTGGCTTTTATTCTACTTGTGATAGACCTAATCTGTTAATTTATTCTCATTTTTGTTAAGATGTTGACATGCAATTGTAGCTGTGTTTTCATGTTTATTAATGTGCCGAACAAAAATATGTTTACTTATTTTGGTTTTGAGATATTTTTATTTTTGCTTGTAATGGGAGAATTAATCAGTCATATCTAATAATTATTTCCTTGCTCTCAGACTAAACACGATACTTTTTGTTGTTTTCACCAGTTTTTTTTTTTAAATTTATTTTGTAATCAACGTAGTGAATGGAGAATGTTCTATTAAACTCAGAGAATTTTGGTACCGAACGATTTCTTATTGGAGCCAATTTCCATCACAGTTCACATCATCTCTTTCGAAGTGACCTGCGCTACCCACGAGAGTCGGTTTCGCCATTGCGTCACCGGGGTCAGTAATGCACTTCTGCAATTCGTGTCGATGGATATTCAGGTTTGTAAACTTCTGGGGGTTTCCGGATCAACCAATATCCTCTGTGTGTGAGACGGAATGTGGGGTGTTAGGGGAGAGGCAGGTGTTTTAAGGTCTGCTCACAAACATTTTCTAGTACTTGAGCGACATCTGCATTGAACGTTTGCAAAAAGGTGTAGTTCATAGTGAACGCACTAGTCTTTATGTTCAAACGAATCACACACATCTAAAAATTAACTTGATAATAGTGAAATAGTGGCTAACTCGCAAATAGCATTTATTTTCATTATACTTGCATACTTATTGTGTCTCAGTACTCACCGCACAAGATTTGTCAATAATATGTTATAACTTATAACTAGGGATAGGAAAATTTCTCGAATTCATTTCATGACAAGATAGTCGTCCAACACGCGTACACTGAAGTCATCTTTGCAATTGGATCACAATTTATTAAGACACACCCTTGACGACTGAGCCAATAGCACACTTGCATGGAAACACGTAGCGTGTGCCATACTGCCAGGCAGGTGTGGAGTAACATTGAGTACTCTTCGGGTAGCAGCCAATCAACAAACAGCTGAGGCTCGAGTGTACACAGGACTGTGGAGTCTAGCCAACAGCTCATTGAACTCGCGAAATTTTCCTATCACTAGTTATATCACAAAATATGAATAAGAATGCGTAATATAATACAATAAATAATTACATACAATTAAGACGTATTTTTCTAATGAGTGAATACAAATAAAAACGTAAGCTTTCTTTTAGAAATAAGATGTTATATTAAATGCAATTAGTTTCTTCTTAGTTGTCTTTCCTCCTTCAATTCTTTCGGCTGTAGGCTTTTCGTACACGACGCGAAATAAAATATCGCCATTTCCTACATTTCGAAGATATTCTTAAACGACACATCACGATGACCACGAACAGTTTAGTAAAAATGCCTTCTTTCATTCTGATACATACACGGTCATGACATGCACATTAATCACCGTAAACCTACCTTTAGTCGTGCTGTGGCCATTCAAGAGGAAAACGTAACCGTCGTCAATGAGTTTCGAAGTCAGCTGCAGCACATACATTTTAATGGCTCGGGCAGCTACTTACAAAAGAACAATAAACAATCTATGAGCATTCACCGGCACGCGTAGCGAACACTAGACAAGCACCGCTGTTCAGCGGACATCATACTAGAGTTGCACAGTAACGAAATTAGTATGGACGTGACTGGCCGACAGCTCTTGTGTGGAAACCCGGGAAATTAGCGAGTTCCGTTGACAGAAGTACAGGTCTGCGCATACCCATGAGTCTTGCCGTTCGCCAAATGACTTTTGCTTTTAAGATGTTCAGTCTACTGAATTATTCATAATGCAATTTTTTATCACCTAACAATTGTTACAGACTCCCCGATATTCTAAAACTTAACCAATAGAAAGTATTTCAAAGATGAAGCAAACGCATATATAAAATTATTTGCAATCTAACATTCACCAATTTTTTTAATACTCTCATATATTGTTTACTCGTGAAGAAGAGCACGTGTATCAGTATATGGTAATAGGATTAACATTTTTTGACCGAAATATATATAATTCCTACAACTTTAATCAATATAACGAGATGATGATTTATATCTGACCTTTAGAGGCGTGGAAAATGGAGGGGGTTGGGGGACAAATAGTGCGTCTGCTAAACCGGAATTCGGATATGTATATAAGTATATATGGAAGACGCATTCTTGTGATTGTTTGGTGATGACAGTGTGTTAAAGAGTTGAAAATTCAGTAAATTATGATTACAATTACATTGTAATTTGCGTGTACATAATTTACAAAGCGTATATCCGAGACATATTTGATATGAAGTTCTCCAGTTCCGCCTTGAATAACATGAATGTGGAATAGTTCGTAGTCTAGCATGTGCTAAAACAAAACTACATTTTCCCCGAATTTCGCCTATGTAAGTGATATTTTATATGTAACCTGTAATATAGTTTTGTTCTCCCACGAATAAACAAATCCTCAATCAAGTTTAAGAACATTCCTGTCGGCTATCACAAGTTTATCTCTCGTAAGGTGAAAAGCAGTAATTAATTAGGAAGTGGATGAAAGAATGGTTAGTTTTTGGACATGCCTAACTTACCTTAAAAGTCACAATACGTCCGTAATAGACCTCGTTAAAGAGATTATTTCATTGAGTACGCAATCCTCAGCTCTTAGATCTAAGAGTAAATGGGTGCTATTCCTGAATGATTTGTCTACAGTTATAGTGTATCAGAAAAATTCTGAAACATGGACAGGCAAGCGTTGGTCAAAAATGAGAATTTCGTCTGAAAAGCATATCATGTTTTAACTATTGCTGGCGGGGAAACTTTACAAATGTAATATTTAAAACAATTTTGACTTTAGTTCCATGGAGTTGTTAAGTGATGTTAATAGCAACCATTTATATTATTAGGAACACGAATTGACACAGCAATAAATTATCCACGCAAACTTTTATAGCAAGTATAGTAGACTCTCATGAAAGAGCATTGGACATTAATGAGCCCAAAAAACCTTTATTTTATTTCGTTAATATCTGAATACAAATTTAGAAAATGTAAGAAAGGAGAACATTGCAGAATATATTTCTGACAATATAATAAATAAGGCAATACGTGTAGGAAATTTCTGGCTAGATATTCGTAACGCTGTAGTATTTAAGATTTTAGTGCAGGTGGAAAACAATTATCGAAAAGTATGTGTTTCAGTAGGTACTTATTTTAACGGAAATGTATGAAATAACGTTCTTAAGGGTTGCCTGTTATATTTCTCAATTTTTTTTATTTCTTGGAAATATTGTTTTAATATTAAAAAATTTACAGGACTCCTTAATCTTACGTCAACACAGCAACATCATAATTACTTTAAAAGCAAAATGTCACAAAAAGCCCTAATTACGTCGTAAAGAACTACGTTTTTAAAAGTTTACACTTTTAAAAGAACATTTATATTTTCCTTGTGCGAAGTACATAACGTAAATTTTTTAAAACGGGCTTAGAAATGAAATGGTGAATATGCACAATAGTGTGGAAACTTCAAATTCTTAATATAGGTGTAAGCATTCGATAGAATAAATAGCTGCGACACAGTGGCTCTTAGACTGGATACTTTACGCTAGAATTGTGCAAATTGCATTGCGACTATCTAAACATGTATGCTATCCATGGACACACCAGGAAGTTTTTACGAAGATTCAGAATGAAGGGCGGATGAGGATTTAAATACTTGTCCCAAGCCTGCTTGAGTCACAAATTTTAAAACTCTATAATATCCCTTTGGATCAAGATAGGAAAATAACACCATACTAAGCAAATAAAATGACTGGTAAGTTTTAAACTTAACGGCATTTTCGTAACACATTTATTAGTTATTTCGACGAACAGGCCTAATTGGTGGGAAATGGCAGCCCTCCTTAAAGCTAACAGATTAACTTAATGTCCATTCTTAGAAGTTGCCTCAGCCACACATTAGCTTATCTTGAGTAGGATTCTGACGAACGTATCGCTGTTTAGATTTCAGCTCACCATCGCAAGCCATCTCTGTACTCCTTGATGACAATACAGCGAGAAGGTTGTGAAACACTTATTTTCCATATAAACTCGATATGAAAGTGTTATTAAAATGTGGTTTTGGTTTCTGGCGATTGTAAGCTATACAGCTAAGACAAAAGCATTACATACAAGCAATACATTTGTACATACTGATCAGCCACCAGCAACGACAGGCAGTTTTAAATTTCAATTTTCCCCAAAAAGAGCTTTGAGCGATATAAAAAGCGTATGTTTAAACACATGCTGAATATGTACATTTGTTTATCTTGTGAGCGTTTGTCATACATATTTGCCATTTACATACTAAATTCCTGCTGTATTTTAAAAGGAAAAGGTGTGTATTTAGGCTGGCATGAGAAAAATGGAAAGTGGCAACAGAAGTGTGATCAGCAAAACTGACACTACGTAACTAAGTGGAAAACAACATGCATATGATACGAAATGTCATAACTACATGTGTGCATTTTTACGTTTAGAGATAATTGCGGCATTTTGAAATTGTAAGCGGTGCTCTTATCTAATGGTATTGTAAATATTTTGCTATGTAGACTTCACATTTTCTTTAAAATAATATAATTGCAAAATTTTTAAAAAATGTATGAGTATTGGGTCGAGTAACAAGTTTCTTGGTTTAAAAATTTTCCCTTAGATATAGTGTTCCGCACATGAATTATTAACTGTCATTAAGGTTCTTTTATTTTCACTTCATACTGTCATTAACTATTTATTTATTCCCACTTAATATACACAGATATATACGTAACGTTTCTGTTATTTGAATTTTGTCCTGGAATTAATGGCGTTCACCCTACTGAAGAAGATCCAAGGTCAATGAACTAAACTTAATAGCAAAGTTTTTATATTTTAAGTCGAATAACTTATCCTACATTTTAAATAACTATTATTATTCCACATTAAACAATTAGGTGATAAGTGGACAGACAACTCAAAGAAAACTTTAACTCGTTTCAAGTTATAACAGTAGAAAATTATTGCAACTTTCGAAACAAAACTTCTGATGAATGAGGGGAGGTTTTCCATGTTTATCTTCTGCCATACATGATGCAGCGTTGTCGCAGGCCACTCGCCTTCTGTTTTGCGTACGCACTTTCCGGATGGATTTCGCGACAGCGGTTCACCTGAGAGTATCCCGACAAGACGACCATTTTTGTTGGTTACGATGTGCTGATTCTTAAGTTATCTATAAATCGCTTACAGCTTACTGTTCACAATTTTCGTGCAAACACAGGGGGGGGGGGGCAACCTTTATTTTCATGATGACTGGGGATGATATTACCAACTGCATTGTCACAGGTGTAGGATCTCCGTTCTGCACAACACTATTCACCGATTTGTTGCTTACTCGTGGGTGGTTACTATTATTTTCGACTAAATTACATTCGAAACCGTAGATTTTAGGGCCGCGTAGCTCCCTTGATAATCACTTTAGGGTAAAACTGGTACAGATACTTCCGTCATATATTTACGTCAGGAATAACCTGCCGGAGTTTGTCGGTGTTTTTCGGAATCACGTTTTATATATAACTACACCTCTTGGTTCTTTGATAATCTCAGGAATGTAGCATTGTAAAAGCAGCGTGTATACTAGTGTCTGGCTTTATTTCCTAACAGGTCACGCCATCCCTGAGATGTTATTAAACAGTTACGAAAACACTGCGGCCTTAAAGGTGCCACATAGGTCATCTTGGACTAAGCTGAAATTGCAAAATTTTCTTTAAAAAATTTCCGGTCGCATTTTCTGTACAAAACGGATGTCCTCTTTCGTCACTTCGATTTGAGTTTTTATTTCTGTTAAGTTTTATAATTACTTATAACTAAATAATAAATTCCCAAATCTCTAGCATATTGTTTCAAGACTCAACGAATGTAAACATTGATGATAAACCAACGTACTTCGAGGAAAATAACTGTACGTGTTGATCATATACGTTCAAATGATATGTAGCATCGAAACTTAGTTCGTAGTTTTAGCCATACCCTCGTCAGTGTGTGAAGGAAATCATTTATGGCTTCGTCACTGGTGACATTTGCGTTAATGCATCGATTCATTTTTACGTTTTTTTTTTCATTCGAATGTCAATAAAATGACATACGAATATAGTCTCTTCGTAACTAAATACAATTGAAATTGATAAACTTGATAACTAAAATAGAAATAATTAAATTAATTAAATAAATTTAACTGTACACAAACGACGGCTAATTAAAACCTAAAAAGATAATGGAGCGAGGTGGCGAGATTTGGGCGGATCATAATATCGAGGTCTTGAGAGCCGATAAGTGTAAAACGAGGTGAGTATGGAGCATCGCCGGAATGCGAGGCCGAGACAACCCGCACCCAGCGGTATCATCCGACACAATTCCCACTTGCGAAAATCCGGAGTGACCCGGCTGGGGATTGAGCCCGGTCCGTCTTGGTGGGAGGCGAGCGTTCTAGCCGTTTAGCCACCGCGACCGTACGGGTGGATGAGCCACCGACTTCTGACGAAATTCCTTAGACGTTAATATTCACTTTGAAATAAAATACAAGAAGGTGGAACTGTGTTTATTTATCTTCAGTGGTAAATTCAATAATTTGAAATAAAAGATATGTATTTTTTATCAAGTAAAAAAATTATTTGCGCAAAATGTTTCGCTCTTGAAAACGTATTTCCAACCAAAATATATCTCCAACTAAAGAGATATCGCGATGTGTATTGTCACACTGAAGTTTGGCCGTACAGAAGAGTTGACTGACGACGGATTGTTGTGAATGACTTTCAACTGACGGGCGACAAAGACAGACGGCTGACCGCCGGATGGACGGACGACTGACGGATGCGACGGAATATTGTACGCTCAGCCTAGGTCAGGTCCTGTTACTGACCAGTGACGTGTATGGCTGGACGTCGGGCAATGAACGGCTGTCTCTCCTCGGCATTACTAAGTAAAGGCTGTTCACAGTGAAGTGAGATAACACTTCTGAATTCAACCTTTGAAAATTGTCACTGCTCTTATAGACTGTTCGCGATAAAATGAGCACTTTTCAAAGCCCTGCTCAAGTTCTACTTGTATGCACGTTGCGTATTCTTCCGCTTTATGTAAAATTAACACTGGCAAGGGCCTCATCACTTAATCCATACGTTAGTTCAGTGAAACTTTGAAATTATAAGAAAAGTAATTATTTTAAAAACATGCTCATTTTTACACTTCGATACATAAAAAATAGAAAACGAAAGAAATTATTTAAGTTATCACAAGTGATCACCTAACTATTTCTATTCGACGTTAAGCTATTGAACTACTTTTCATCCAACGTTACCAACTTGACTGTGCGCATGTTACTCAGTGCGCCCGTTAAAATATATGCGGGCAGGAGCAGTGCCTTTTTTTTCTAAGGTTGATTTCAAAAGTGCTCACTTAATTGTGAACAGCCTATGCTCTTGTGGTTATGCGCTACGTTAAGTGAGTGCTTGTTACGTGGCGAGTCACGTAGTCCGCTCTGCACAAACTTTAAAATGAGCAAAACAACAAACATTTTTGCAATCCCCTCCCCCGCCCCCTTCCTTGGCCTCACCGCACACACAGACACGCACAGAAATGCAGTGTCTGCGGAGGTATAAGTCACGCCCCTGAATTTCGTTCCATCCATAGAGCCATTTATGCGGGAATTTCATTTGTGGAGGGTCCCAGGGGCGCAACCGGGAAGGGGGGGGGGGAGGGATTAACCTGGCATGGTAAAAAGTAGGGGGGTGTTTGTTGGTAGGGGGCACTCGTCCCTCAGCAACAGAGAAGAAATAGTGATATTACGAAAATTATAATTAAAAGAAATTTGCCAGAATTTTGTACTCCACATTAACCACATCTCAATAAGTGTTCCTTGTGTAAAAATTAAACCAATTAGTAAGAACGATAAATGTGCGTATCAAAAAAAAAAATTCCTTGAAATTAGCGTCTGGCTGGAATTATATCTATGCCCATAAACCTCAGCTTTTATTCATGCACTTCGTCATCTTCATTATACTATCTGCGTACTCACTAGTAAGGGATGTTAGTCGACAAATAAAAATAAAACACGAGAGAATGCAATTGTAATAGACTAAACGTGATTGAACGAGCCTGTAGACATGTGTACTGCAATGAGTGTGATAAGCACAGCTACAAATTTACAGGCAGTGTGACAGTTTGTTGTTCTCGTATTTTGCTCAAGCGTGTCATTACCTTTGGGCGGAGTCTGGGAACATTAGACACCTTCCTCGGGGACGTGCCTGTACGAACTAAAGATCATAAAGCAATGAAGCTGAAGAGTCGCAACTCAATTTTATAATCAACGCTCGTATTTTCTATGGGAATCCGGCAATAGCGATGCCGTTTACAAGCAACCTAATAACTTAAAAGTAGCTACTCTTTCAATATATAATATTTATTTGTACATTTTTGTGAAAAAGTATAATTTTCAAGAAATTATACTTGGACTACGAATTTGCTGCAACTGTTTGTATTATTTAGTACAAAGTAAAAGTTACTTTTTTATTTTTTGCAAAATATATTCAGGTTACCCTGGAAATATTTTTCGTGTTTAGGCTACATTTTTTGTATTTTTTAAAACTAAAAATGATAACATATGTGCATTCCCCTTCGTATATCCGCAGTACGGTAAAGAACTTTTCACGAACAAATTATTTACCACATTAACCAAAACTTTGGCGTCATTCCGCTTCTTGCTTTGTATTTAACGGTGTGTTCTTCTTGCTTAAAGAAGAGTTCTTGCTGCAGTGCTACTACAATTACAAAATTTTTCGATCGTACCTTTAAAAGTTGTACTTCCTAAGTATTTCACCTTGATTTTGAGCTAGATTCACCGACAAAATTAAACTCTTAAATGTTACAGTAATTATAGAATTCACTCATTTCTGTGCATTAAATTTTTTATTTTCAACATGGCACTACGCTGGCCGCTCTAAATTTTAGTGACCTGATTCCACCTATAGAGCTGCTACCACAGACTGAAGATGATATAGACCGATCTCGCTGGCTGCGCACAACCAATCTCCGTGTCCCCAATATTCAACTGCTTTTCTGCCAAAACGATTAGCAAAAATGGCGTGGATTGGATTTGAGATTAGAATACTCTTTAGTAAATAAGTGGTTTCAGATGTTCTTATACTTCCTCTAAAAATTTCTATCGCAATCTGATTAAATTCGAATTGTTGAAAGTTGTTTATTAATATAATAGCGATAGTCATTTAAAAATTAAGATATAAACAAACACGTTCATCAATGTTGACCATGTGACTTTGACAGTTGTGTTCCTTTGGGGTAGGTTAATGTTGGGTACATGCGCAGAAGACAAATAATTGGTCTGCCACATACTTAGTCTATGATGTAGACAGGTTCATCGAATTCACCGGATGTACCTAACACAGACCTACCCGAAACGAACACAGCTGTCAAAGTTACATGGTCAACAGTGATGAACGTGTTTGTTTTTGCCTTAATTCTCAAAAGACAAGCACTTTTATATGAATTAAATACTTTTACCAATTGTAAAGTAATCAAACTGTATTTTAAATCGGTTAGAGGAAGTACACGAACATCTCTGAGCGCTTGTTTGCAAAAACAACGTTCTAACCATAAATGCTATTCTAGTCAAAACGATAGTCATGTTGGCAGAAACACAGTTCAATGTTGGTGCACGGAGACTGGTTCTGCGCAGCAAGCTAGATCGCTCTATAACTGAGTCCATTCATGGCTGCTTCAAACTTACCTGAAGCCCTGCTAAAGTTCTACTTTCAGGATATTCATCCGCCTCATCCAAACAAAGCTTTATCAAGCTTTAGCTAGAAAAATTACACTAAAGGGAATGCGGTACGCACTCATTTATAAGCTGTTCACGGTAAAGTGAGCACTTTTTAAGGCGCTTCTAAATTTTTCCTTTCGTCCAATTCCCATATTTCTGCTGCTTTTAAATATAAACATTACAACGTGACCAATAAACACAGTGAATACATTTCCCCACTCTCAAAATTTAATGCCTGAGGCTGCAATAAGATACATTTATTATCGGTTTATGCCTGTTTGAGAGGGCCTTAAAAAGCGCTCACCGTACCGTGAACAGCCTATACATCATATTTTCTGTAAGAACTATTTCTCAATAGGCATTACCAACACGCATATTTCCCCCCCCCCCTTTTATTCACATGAATTATAATTGAAGTATTATAATTTATATGTTGAATATAAGTGGAAGTTCAATTTAACTAGAAATAAGATACTATTATGATAAAAGAAATCTAAGATGCTTGGGATACATGACGCATTTGCGAAACGACCAACGAACGTCATATATGGGGTGATTTTTCAAAGGTTAGACTCAAAATGTGTAATGATACCACGAATAGGCTATACCTCATATTCATGGGGCCGGGGTGGTGTAGTGGTTAGACTACTAGTCTCTCCCTAAGGCGAACCGGGTTCGACTCCCGGCGGGGTCGCCCCGCATGAGGAATCGTGCCCGAACGATGCCGCTTGTCGGTGGGTTTTCTCGGGGATCTCCCCTTCTCCCAGCCCCTTCATCAGCTCTCGAGACTTCGATGTTAATGGCGTTGGCCACGGGAAAATGTGTTGTTGTATATTTTAACCATATATTGTTCAACTTGCAGGCGTTACTTGTGAGTACGTTATCCTCAGATAAAATATTTCTAGACTACATGGTTTTTGCAAAATGACACGCCAAAGACAAAAATACTGTTTTTGTGATGCACGAATAAAATAAACCAAACTATTTGCAGAAAATTTAAAAAGGGAGTCTGAAATAACTTGTCTTAAATCATTTTGATGTATGTTACTTTCTAAACATTTAGGGGCAGGCAAAAATCAAAAATATACAAGCATTTCCTTATATTTAGCATTTTTTTTTATTGCAAAAACATTTCCTTGTACAACTTTCTAGACGCCTTGATGTAGCTCTTGGCGTGTACTTTTAGTGTGATGTATCTGATTTCTGTAAGTAAGATGGTTTTAATTATTTGTACCTTTTTAATACAGAAAATTTTGATTTTGACATGTCATTAAGCAAAAACCATGCGATCTGAAGAAAAAAATGTTTTATAGGAAAAAATAGGGACAGGTAATAAGTACAAATTGAACGATATATGGCTCAAATATAAAACAACACATTTTTCCGTGGTCAACAGCCTTAAGAG
This sequence comes from Dryococelus australis, assembly GCA_029891345.1. Classification (NCBI taxonomy): domain Eukaryota; kingdom Metazoa; phylum Arthropoda; class Insecta; order Phasmatodea; family Phasmatidae; genus Dryococelus; species Dryococelus australis. The sequence goes on along the minus strand of CM056996.1, from coordinate 91,010,876 downwards.
CCATGCAGATCTCGCCGCTGAGCTCGGTGTACCGTTGCGACCCGCTGCACAGAGCTTGTTTCCTGTGAGCGCGCCGTGCTAGTGTGACGTCACGCGGCTTGTTTACCGCGCTCGCGTCCGCTGCTGTGACGTCACGCGGCTTGTTTACCGCGCTCGCGTCCTTGCGTGCGTGCGTGCGTGCTCAAGGCCAGAGTGCGCGATGCTGCTCACGAGCGGGTATAAGCTATCCACGGTAAAGTGAGCACGATATTTTATTTTAGCCTTAGACGTATACTCCGGGTGCGATGGAACCCACGCCCTGCGTTTATTGCTTACCTGGCAATAGTTATTTTAAAAAGCGGTGAAAAGATTAAAAAAAAAAAAAAATGGCTGAAAGAAAAAAGTAGCTAGAGCCTCAAGCGTGCTCACTTTACTGTGAACAGCCTATAACTGTCCGTGTAGTCGTGGGTGTTTCGTAACAGCGCCGGAACCGACACTTTATGCGCTCTTCGCAGTTGACTGAACCATTGACGTGTATTGAAGTGTTGCAATGTAATCTGGCGTTAGCTCAGTGCTGTACCAATCCCGTCCCTTGCTAGTTTACACTTCCCAGGGGCTGCGGAAGGTGTTCGACATGAAGGGGTCAAGGGTCCAGCTAAATAAAGCGTGTGTTTTTAATTAAAATTAATGCTAGTAAGTATCACAATATCGCAGTGAAATTCTCAATAACTGATTGAGATTTTTGAGGTATACTCTAAACATACATAAGACACATACACAAAAAAAGTCCTAGTTTTAGTGCGGGTTTATTATTTATTCTGAGAAACTGGCCGTTGCAGCGGATTATTAGGTGGCCATTTGAACCGCTTGGCCCTCTGGTTCCGCCGCCCATGGCCGCCAGTAAAACGTAGCTCGGCATCTGACGCCACAGGACTTGTGTAATGGGTAGGGACACCCGAATTTCGCGAAAATATTTCACGACCAGTGTATTTCATAACACTTCAGCTCAGACCCACTTTCGTGATTGGATGGTTTCCTTGTAACGCGAATCACAGACGCGCAGTATTGAAGTTACCTAATTGTGATTGGCTAGTCAAGTAGGAGAAGATACTCTCACGAAAATACGCTGCCAATTAGCTAAAGGAAGCTCTTGATATGCGCGTAGGGTATTGAAATCTAGCATGTGAGGAAATATTTTTTGGCGAAGTTCGGGTGTCCCTAGTAATGAGTATTTCGCGGGTTCATTTCTAGACAAGTTGAAATTCTCACACTTGTACGTTCATGTTACTTTTGTATTTGGTCGACGTGTTGTTTGACCCCTCCTGGAGATAAATAAGCAAATAACAGGCATGCAATAAATTGTGCACCCAACCGCCGCCCTTTTACAACCACGACAATGAACCAATAAACAGTTGATATCTGTATGAGAGTATCTAAGACTGTGAAGTCTAACCTACAGGTCATTGCACTCGCGAATTTCTCGGGTCTCTAGTAATGGGTACCTTGCCTGCTCGCTTGTGAGTGGTCAGAAAGCATTCAGTTTCCCTAGGCTGCACGGTGGTTACTGACTCCTGCTGTGTGCAAGGAGAATGTACAGTAGTGAGCAAGCTCCAGCTTACCTTGCAACACTTCACCACAAGCCACTGAACCCAACACTTCTGAAAGCCATGCTAGCGATCTACTTTTCTTCTCGATGTTTTTATCCTTGTGTCATATGTAAAATCAGGGCCGTGTTCGAACTGGCACTTTGCATTAACAAAACGGTCACGTGACCCGTTTCGTCTACAAAATCTATGACGTATTTTTGCATTTTCGTTTCGCGTTTTGTCGACTTCGAAGCTGACAAATTACCAAAAAGTTAATTTCCAAATCGCCACCATATTAGTTTCGCCTGTTTGAAATCGTCCTTAGAAAAATGTCACTGCCTCTGTACGCGTATATTTTAACGGAAGCCCTGAGAGACTTGCGCCCAGTAAAGTTGGTAACGATGGATGGAAAGTAGTTCCATATCTTAAGGTCGGAAAGAAGGTATAAGGTAACCATTTGTGATAACTTGAAGCATTTCTTTCAGTTTCAGTTTTTTTATGTATCGAATTGTACAATTGAGCAGATTTGTAAAATATTTATGTTATAAAATAAATTCACAGTTTCACTCGACCGAAGTATGAGTAAAGTGATGAGGCCCGTGACAGTGTTAATTTTACATAAGGTGGAAGAATACACAATGTACATACAATTAGGTCTTAAGCAGGGCTTTCAAAAGTGCTAATTTTGCAGTGAACAGCATTTAGGCGATGTTATTGTAATAAACAAAGGTGTATTGTACACACAATAATTATTTCCCAAAGCAAGTTGCTGAAATATTCTTGAAATGGGTAATTTCTCTTGACACAACTTTTGTTAAGTAACAATTTCACATCATATTTTTTAAATTGTTAATTTTAAATTTTAAACCTCCCTCTAACTATTTTCTGCAATAATTGCTATTTATTTTAAGTCGTCGTAGACTTTAAAATTCGGAAAAATGATTACAAGAAAAAATATAGCATGGCGTGCTAGACAGTCCAATGTCGTGGTGTTCCGACTAAACCTTACAAAATGCTAAATGCATATTAGGAAAACCAAAACTCGAAAACAATTCGAACACGACCTAAGATTGCCATGTGTCTGACCACTGTATTCATGCGCTGTCCAAGTAAAATCTAGTAATCGTTAGACAACGCAAATGTGTTACTGATATGGAAATTAGTATACTCTAATTGTATAAAACAAGAAACACAAACTTAACTGGGAAGTAAAGTTAAACATTACACTCATGATACATCACATGTTAAGAACTATTTATATTATTTCGCTGGCAACTTAATTACAGGCTGTTCACGATAAAGTGAGCACTCTTAAGACCCTAGCTAGTTTATTCCTCTCAGCAATTTTTTTTTATCCTTCCTCCACTTCTTTTCGATAAATATAGCCATGTAAATAATAAACACAGTGTATATATTTCACCACACTCAGAAGATAACGTCTAAGCCTACAATAAAATACTGTACATATTGACTATCATTCCAAATGAAGGGGTTTCAAAAAAGTGCTCTCTTTACCGTGAATAGCTTATACGAGCTCGCATGCCAGTCTCTACTACAGCATATAGTATGCAGTTATGGGCAGTGATTTATTGTTCACAAAGATTTGTTTCAGGAGTGCTTACACGCTTGTAGAGTGGACACACTGCTAAGACCGCCAACGAGCACACCTCGCTTTACGTAACAAAAAATAATGTTATTTCAAAACTGTTCAAGATATCTGTATGGTGGTTGTATAGGAATAGCATTTGAGGGCATCCGGAAACAACTGAATTATTATTTATGCATGCAAATTATTTGTACACGAGCAAATAATACACACGCATAGAAAACAACAATAGATTAAGTAGTTTCCACACAGTATTATGCGTCATAATTACCATCTTACTAGTTTCACAAAAAAAAAGTAGTGAGGAATGCAAAAGTTACAAAAGTACTGTCTATTGATTTTATATGTAGAACGAAAACAATTAATTGAGGGCGGCATTTAAAATTTTTAATTCCTTATATTAAGTTATTACAGAAACTAGGAGACTCACTCGCGGGGTACGAAATAAGGCCAGGGGAAGCGGACCAGTCACTTTATATATATGCATATACATACATATGTATGTATATATGAAATTCTGACAGACATCACAATAATATAACATTTTGAAGTAGGCACGACATCTTGATACACAGTAGGAAAACTACTGGGAAATGCAGAAAGAGGGAAGAGTGGTACAGTATCGTGGGAATCGTTTCCATCGAAGGCGGACTTGGCAAAAGAGCTAGTAAAATGAAGTGAATTCAGGAGAAGGGATAAAGTCTTTACTGAAATTTATGTAGTCATGTGAGGTGGGACACTTACAAGAATGATGTCTGCAACTTAAGAGAGTTCGTGAAATGTTAATAAGCATCTACTGTTACACAAAGTGGGGACTAGGGCGAAAGGGAGATTGTGTTTATCTAGCAAGGAAACGAAGTAGCCAAGGAGAACGGAGCAGATGCAAAGTATGCAAGATGTAGCGGAAACTGTTTGGATTCAACGGAGAATTAATTTAAAAGGGGAGCAGTGCGAACCCTTGGTAGGCAGGCACAGTAAAGCAAAACCAAGTAATGAATATTGATTGCGGTGTGTAGGTCCAAGCGCCGGCAAAAGTGATTCACAAAAATATAGCAGTTTGTGAATACCAGGCATGTTTGTAGTAATGTGTAAGGTAGGGCATAGAGTGTTAAGTGCGAGTTGGCATGTATTCCGAAAGTAAATTCAAATGTAAGACTCTAACGGCATGCATTTGAAAGAAAAGGCTTATATTGCACCATTTTAATACATTCGTAAAAAGCTTAAATGAATTAGCCTGTATAAGTTAGAAAATTATAAACAGGGCGATGTTTAAATAAAGAAAAAGATGAAACACGTGATAAATGCTGCCGTGAAGAGTAGTGGGTGAGAATTTCACAGAAAACGACGTAGGACTAATGTTTTCTTTTATTTACTGAAAAAGACAACAAGAAATTCAATTACTGTGTAAATTTTTCATAAAGAGGTTCGATATTTTAAAACCAATTCCTCCATCGAATTTCAAACTTGTGGCTCACAAGGTTCAGAAATTGCGTCACCCGCCTCTTATGTATTCTACCTGCATATAGTGTTTAGGAGGAAGGGAGAAAGTAGTAAATTTCATTTAGTGGAAGAGGAACGATGGGTTTGGGGTTGTTAGTTTGTGCCACTTTTTTGCGCAGTTTGAAAATAATTTATTTGTGAAAAAGAATAGTATATTTGACTTTAAATTACATGGAAAAACGTTTTTCAAAACTTTGATACATCCAGGTACATTATGGCACATTTTACCAGCTTAAATCGTCTCATTTCTGCCAGTTCGATTTTATGACTCGTTGCCTCGTTACCTCAATATATGACTTCGTAAAATCCATATAATTCTAAACTTTTAAACCTGCTAAAAATTACACATTATGTAAGGTCTATAAGCGTTGCAGTGTTTTGCATGAGTATAAAACAGATATTTCCCTCTATCCAAACCCAATAGAAATATAATAGAACTGGGTGTGATTTTAACTCTCAAAATTGAATTCTTCTGAAATTTAATTAAATCCCAATTTGTTGTTTTGGCAGCAATGTTTTGGATTGAAGATGGTTTACTGAAAAAGTTAGTATGTATGTATCATGTCTGCAGTGTTATTGCGCCATAAGATGGCATGGCAGCCGCTGAGAAACTAACACAGGCTTGTTGTATGCTAGTTTATTGCCTTGATTGGCGACTACGAGTCATCTGATGTTCATGTGTGTGTGTAGCCGTTCATGCTTGCACGATTCCAGGATGCTGCCACAGAATAAGAAAAATGCCTCCGTCCCATGTGGCGTCCTTGTATTATCCTTGCGGCAGGCCTCTTCTACGTTGTGTATGTGTTTGTGTCACTGTGCACACACTTATATCTTGGCTCGCCTCCGTGTCGCGCGTTAGCAGAGTGCCTTTTGAAAATATCGGTGCATTCATTCTTTACTTAGCACTTCTGGTGCTTGCGATGAGCTAATGACTTAACCTAGCAAGTATGTCTGATTCAAGCAACGCTGAGTGTTAGGAACAGTTTCCAGCGCCCTGCTTTATCACGTCATGGCATAGAGTGCGATGTCTGTGCTGCGACAGCGCGCAGTCATTCGTTTAGAGCGGAGCAGTAGACGAGTATTCTACGGTACGCAGTCTGTCGCCAGTTGAGGTCTGTGTTGTGACAACACGCAGACAGTAAGTTGTTGTAGTGCGTTTAGAGCAGAGTGATTTAACAGAATACACGAGCTGAATTAACAGACATGCACACTGTCTATCGTTCATACAATGATAATTCAAGATCTGCTACATGTCTTCATGAGGTGCGATATCCTGGAGAGCGTTCGCCAAACTATTATATGTGTGTTGCGATTGATCGCCGCTTACGCGAAACCGGTTCACCGCAGGTAAGTTTGTCAGCATGGATGCTCGTTATCATGGGTTATTACTATGATTTTTACTGCACGGTACCGATTTGGCAATGTTAGTTTCTAGGTCCACAGACCCGACGCTGACCGTCAGAACACAATGCGTAAACCCGATATTGAGGAGGAGATTCTGGAACAGGTCGAGAACAATCCATAAAGATGCTCACGACGTGTTGCACAGCAATTGGATATCGACCGTGTGAGTGTTTGGTGGGCGTGGCTTTAACAGCTGCATCCATATCATCCGTAAGGGATGCAAGCACTCCACCCAAATGACTATTCTCCTCAGGCTGAGTTTTGTCGATGGTACCTGCAGAGACACGCTACGGAACCTCGTCGTTTTGGATTTGTTTACCGAGAAAGCGTTATTTACCGCAAATTAAATAGTCAATTTACACAACCAAAACCTGTGGACAGATGAAAACCCTCATGCCAGCTTTATCCGTCCCCACCAACAAACATTTGCTGTCAACATGTGAGCAGGTATTGTTGGAGATAAATGCTGTCATCACGTCTATATGGTAATCTGTACCTACAATTACTGGAAAATATATAGCCTGGGCCCTTCGAAGACATTTGTCTTGATATTCGAATTCGGGTATGTTTCAAACATGACGATGTAACTCCCCATGTTTATCCTGATGTCAGAGATGATCTGAACCGCAGATTTGGTGAACAACGGACTTGGCGTAGTGGACCTATTGCATGGCCTGCTCGTTCTCTTGATCTCATGCCTTGTAAATTTGTGTGGTGGCACTTGGAGTGCCTGGTGTATGGAACTCCAATTGAAACGGAGGAAAAGTTCATCGTTCAGGTGTTGCAGTTGCTTACTCTGTACAGAACATGTCTGGGGTGGTTGCAGCTGCTTCCTCTGTACAGAACATGCTTGGGGTGGTTTCAGCTGCTTCCTCTGTACAGAACCTGCCTGGGGTTTTTGCAGCTGCTTACTCTGTGCAGAACATACCTGGGGTTTTTGTAACTGCTTACTCTGTACAGAACATGTCTGGGGTGGTTGCAGCTGCTTCCTCTGTACAGAACATGGCTGTGGTGGTTGTAGCTGCTTACTCTGTACAGAACATGCCTCGGGTGGTTGCAGCTGCTTAACAGAACATGCCTGGTGAAGTTGCAGCTGCTTACTCTGTACAGAACATGCCTGGGGTGGTTTCGCCTTCTTACTCAGAGCAGAACATGCCTGGGGCTATGAACGTGTACAACAAGCAATGTTACGTCGTTTCAGGGCTTGTATTATAGTGTAATCTTTTCATTCTCAATTACGTAAAAATGTGCCTCGATTATAAACTTTACACCTATTGCTATTTAAAAACATATGTCTGTTTTGGTATGTTCTTACATCCCTAATAGTTTGAGTATTGAAATATTGTTACTCCTATTATTTCTAAACAGCAAGCACTTGAACAGAGGAATAGAAGATACATAACAGCAGGTGATCATCATCTGATGACGTAACACCGGTACCTCTATCAACGTTCGTTATCTGTCATATCTGTGACATGTAATAGTTTCTGGCCCAGCGGAAGCAATGAATTTTGTTTTTATCTAAACTTAGATTCTTATTCAAAATTTCAATTATTCTTTCCATTGTAAAAGTCTTGGAAATGTGTAAAAGTAAGTGCTTTCCGTTCATTTCCTGACTGTTTATTACTGGCCTACATTTTCTCAGGGTGGTTCAATACAATGAAAAAACTTATCCCAATAATGTTTTCAGGACACCTAAATCTACTTAAAATTGAACTTAATATCAAACGACCACGTAAAACTTTCACATTTCTGTTCAGTCACACCAACAGAAGATTTTAAAGGCTCTCACTTCGATTACACTCTGATTTTTTTTTTTTTTTTTTTCACAAGACGATGTTAGAAGCAACTGACCTTGACTAGTACCACGCCCCGTGTTCCATTATTAAACCGGTTCCGCTGTTACGAATAGCATCACGCCGTGTTCGTGAATACAAGGAGATTTTTTCACGTGGCTTTTCGTCTTTATGTAATCACCAGTAGTTATTTTGCCGCTGCCATCTGTTTAGGGGGCCCGCATAGTGGTATGATTGTTCATGCGAGTTGCGAATTCAGTGACCTCATATGTGGTGATGGGCAAAATCCAATTATTCTCTAAATCGATTTTTATTCGAATAATCTCGTTTGAAATCGAATGAATCATTCGAATTCCGAAAATTCAGTTTCCTTCTCTGTGCGCATCTTGAAAGGGATTAATGTTAATTACTATCACAAGTTAACAGCACATAACAGTTTGAAAACGCTCTCCGGAAGCGAGTAAATTAATGGCGTATTTAAAAAATATATATTTTTAATTCACGAAGAAGTTACAAAACTGAAAACCATTACTATAATTTACTTTCAGAATTTTAATTAATGCAGTAGCTGCCATCCCTTTCCTTGATATTGGAATGAAACATTCACTTCGGAACATTAAATATGACCTTCGAATGAGTGCAACGAATGATTCGTCATTTATGAAAGTGAATGTTGGGTGGAATTTCGCTTCACTTGAGTACTATATTCGACATTAAAATGTGTTTAAAGACAAAAGGCATAAGGAAATTTTAAATTTTTATAAAATAATGGCAGAAAAGTTAAATACAGATTACCGATTACCTTTAAAAAAATAACTTACATATTGTATTGCACTTAGTGACATCTGTTGTCAAGAAGGAAAACTTGAAAACGAATGATTCACTCGGATACCGCAGACAAAAATCGAAAATTATATTATACAACAAAAATCGAACATGTGAATAGTTTTTATTTGATTTTGTCTATCAAGATGCTTGACCTTGACATATAATGTTGCATCGTTTCTACACGCACGAAACGAAACTGCGGTACAGCGCGTCTTCAAGACCTCGATGTTAAGAACCGCCCAAATCTCTCCACTACAGCAGCGTGTTCGTCTCGCAGTGAGCAAAGATGATACTTCTAGCAGGGACAATTGGTGGAAAGTCTGTAGAAAGTACATGCGAAGTCTTATGTCCTAGTTTCACATATGGTTGGTTAGTACCTCTCTATTCGCACACACCATTCTGAAGAGGATCATGTTTGGCTATGTTAAACCCGGCTAAGGTTCATGAGGTACGTTAATGTTTATAAATTATCGTTGTAAGTCCTATGAGATGTATTTTTTCTGAGATAACAATTTTGGAAAACTTTTAGTAACTTATTTTCCCATAACAATGCAAATTCCAAACATGCTGCAGTAAAGAATAAGCGCCTGGTAGACAAAGACTTAGAAAACTTTGTTGCCTTGATAGTAATAAACTGCAAAAAAAAATTGGAATTTTTGAATGAGAGATTTTTTGGAATTTTGCAAATGCTTGTAACAATACATAGATTTCTCTTGCAAAACTACTCGTTTGTAAAACTACAAGGCGCGTGTTTGTAATATACCTCAAGAAATGTTTGTGCTATAATGACTCGTTTCCACGAGCTTTAACGAAATGGCGGACATCAACAACGTAAAACCTTATATAGCTGTTTGTGCAAAAAATATAGGTATTGTAAAGTGTAGCTGCATGCAAAAAGGAATGTATTACAAGTTTGTTACTTAAAACACTTACACAACTCAAATAATAATAATAATAAAACGTGACCGTATTATTCATTAACTGTTAATGTTTGCTAGCTACACAGAACTCTTACATCGGCTGTCAATACCTCGTTGTTAAGAGCCATCCAAATCTCTTAACTCAGCTAGAGAACTCTTAAAATGAAATAAACGTACCTATTCTTCTTAACCAAATAACCTCATTAATACGTTGATAAATTGGTCTTGTGGGTAACAAAAAGGGCGTGGGTTCTAGCCCCGTGCTGGCAAAGTATTTTTTTTTTCCATAAATTTTGTTGATTTTTTTTTAACGTTATTCTCTGTTAATAATTTACCACATTTTTTTTAGAAGAAAAAAAATAATTTTATGTAAACTTCTCAATAATGTCAATTGTAATACACGGTTATCATTTTTAATATTACAAGTAAATGTTTTGCAGATTTTACAAAAAAAAAAACTCTTTGTAGTTGTTCAATCGATTTTCTTGGCAACTGGGTTTCCAAAAATGTTTTTTGTAAAAGTACAAAAACATATTTAGAGTGTACATTTTCCCTAGATTTATTGGAATGAGATATATACATTAATTATCTTAGCAATCCAAAGTGATGGTAATATGTTTTTGCAATTGGATAGGTGGAAGAACAGACGCTAGATTTTTATGCGAGCGGAGAAATAAACAGTTAATTTGCATTATAAAGCGTTAGGAATTACGGCTGAAAATGCTTGCGTGAACGGAAGAAAGCTACGGTTTTTTTATTATTATTTTTTAAGTTGTATACCGGTCCTAATCTGGCAAAGTCGCTGAACCATATACTTTAATATGTACAGCCAACGATTCCATAAGAGCTACTTTTTTCAGGAAGTCAGTTATCAGTCTTCATAATTAGTGTGCCATAAATCGAAAGCTAAATGATGCGTCAAGTCCTGCTGCATTTGCGTAGGCTACTTAGCAACAATAACGTAACTAAGCGGTGTCGTAAGGGCTACTCGTGATGTTGCCTGGATTCAGAAAAACAACATTATTGCTTCAAATCGCTATATATATATATATATATATATATATATATACACACACATATATACACACACACATATATACACACATACACACCGAGGTGAGATGCATGAACGCCACCTTCATAGTGTTCAAGGTATACAGAGGATGGCCACTACAATGAATTTATTAGTCAATCCGCAAGCTGCATTTTATAAGACTTCGTGATTTTTTTTTGGAATTAGCAGGTAGAGGAGAACCTCGTGTCAATAACTTTGTCAATAACGTGGTCAACCGTAATCAAATAACAAATTATTTATTGAAATATATGATAATTTTAAATGAAATATTATAAATCATAAAAACTAAAAGAGGATTTGTCAGACGAAACTGCTGTGTATTAATTAATATGTATGAGGTGTAGCTACCCACAATTAGTCTTTCAGCCATAAATTTTATTCGAGAATTGTCCATAAACATTGTATTTTCTAAAAACACACTATAAATCTTTATATTGTGATTAAGATGAACAAATGGACTGCTTGCAGTAATATTGTTGGAGGACTCAATGGCAATCTAATGAAACGACGAAAGGCAAATATATAAATAACACAATAGCTCTTATGTCAAGTCTTGTACCTTAAATCGAGAAAGTTCTCCTGAGAAAAATTTGAAGCAAACTAAATAATGTTGACACAAGCAATTTATTTTTTCAAGATAATGCTCATTTCGCTACCTGGGTGTCAGTTGCTTTGCCCCTTGCTCCAAAACAGGCAGAATTATAAAATAAAAAGTATTTAGAAACGCCTTTCTTTTATAAAGAGAGCAGACACTTTATATCACTACGGAAATATAGTTTGTAAACTCCTCTATTACTGTCAACATCGCTTTGGAGCTCTTCAAGATTGACATTTGCTTTAAATTTCCGCAAACTTTTACACGAAAAATTCTTAATAATTACTCCAAAAACTCATATTATTACATACAGCCCGAAGGAAAGACTGTACGCCAATATCTTTCGACGAGAGATGTATAAAATTTGTACCAGTTTCGTTTTCTTGCTTCTGCAACTAAAATTAAAAAGCAAAATAACTCCCTGCTCTGCGTAAAACTGTTTGTGTGCATTTATGCCAGGTGACAATAAGGTCAAGCTTCATATGTGTATCCAGTGCAGTATCGTCATATTAATGGAACTTGCCCCGTTTCGTATATCCGGGAAAGGGAATAGAAAGCCATACAATTTCACGTAATAAACACATTTATTTTGTATACTAATGAAGATGAACGTGTGCTTCTTGATCGTGTGATGATTTTATATTCTCTTGTAAATATTTGTTTTTAACTTAAAAGCTTGTTATTTAAACTAAGGCACTTTATACCACCATATAACAACATATGCATTTATATCTTTGGTTAAAACCACTAGCAGGTGTGGCACGGGCATTTTATGATACTAGTGAGCATCACCATCCGTAGTGCCATTTTATTAACCTGTAAATGGGCTCTGGAGAGAGGGACGCCATTTACCGGCACCCTTTAACATGGGAAATTGTTCTTCTTGGATAGTCATCGGTCGAAGGCAATTGGATGTAATTAAAGCTAACTGTAATTAGGAGTAAGTAAAGCGTAATCATCAATTGCGGAATGAATAATTGCATAATTGGTAAGTACCGAAAGTAAGTAGCGAGAATAACTAACACTAAGTACACATGTTCACCCAACGGCTGCCGAAAAACTATTGATGAGGTTGGAAGGCTATGGGTGGGAGTAAGTGGGGAAGTAGAGTTGGACCAGGAGGGTTGATGAGTCTGTCAGTCCTTGTTTCAAGACCCATAAAGGGTAATTAGGTGCAATTAGACGTAATTGCATAATAAATAAGTACCAAGAGCAATTACGTACTACGTACACAGTAATCACACAAAGTACACGTCCTACCCCGACCACTGCTCACTCGAAATTGAGCTGTGAATCGCCAATATGTTTGTGATATACGTCCGCTATCTTGTTTGGTGTCTATTCCTGCTATGAGAGTGTGAAACATAATTATATCTAATCTGGTGTACTACCTGATTCGATTCCCATTGAAGATAATTAATCCGTAAATACATTTATACAGGACAATCCTTGGTTTGAATCCTGTCAAGGGTAAGGAAATCATAAATATAGTTATACTCACCTATACCTTGCTTCGATTCCCGGCCAGGATAATAAAACCATAAATAAATTTACACTGGACCAATCCTCAGTTCGAACTCCATTGAGAGTAAGGAAAGCATAAATATGTTTTACTGACCTAAACATTGATTCGATTCCTGTCGAGGTTAAGCAATGCTTAAGTATGTTTGTTTGTATTGGGTGAGTCATTAGTTTGAATCCTGCCAAGGTTAAAAACATAATTACATTTATACTGAGATACTCCCTACTTCGATCTACATCGAGGGTAATTTAAGTGTAAATACATTTATACTCTCATATTACTTAGTTCAAATACTATTGAGGGTAAATATGTGTGTGCCGACTCAGTCCTTGGTTCGACTCCTGTTGAGGATATGTGAATCATAATAAAGTTATACACACGCCATGGAAGGAAATTAAAGCATATTTACAGAGGGTAATTACATTTCAGCTACTACTTGTATAATTACACATCATCCAACCTGTATGGGAGCTAATTCCATACTGAACCCCATCACAGAGTTGTGACACAAAAAAAAATAATTCGAAGTAATTGCGTATCGAGAGTAAATACACAAGATGTATAGGGAGGATGTACACAACCGAATAGCTCGGAGTCTGGATGCAGACGGAATCTAAAACACAAATAACTTTTGTTTAAACCACAAACATCTTGAACATTAAATAATAGTGACATAGTTTAAAAAGCAATGTAGTCTTTATCAAAATTTGCATTAAAGAGATATGATTTTTATTTAATATTGTGTAAATAACACCCAACTACCATGCCATGCTGATATAGTGTCGGAATACCTTAATCAAGAATAAATTCCAAGGAACTCATGAGTGACTAGTGGAGATTCCCTACCGTCGACTTTCGTTTGCGAATGGGGGAGTGGTTAGTTCACACTGTATCGCTTAGTTTAAAATTAAAATTGAGAATTTCTCTTGGAAACTTGAATTTAAGTTTTTATTATTTAAGCTTTTGTTATTTGGTGCAATTTTTTTTTGGGGGGGGGGGGGGAAATACCCGTGCCAGTTTGAATGTATTTCGTAAAGAGTTGTTGTTTGATTTCTGAGAGTAAGAGAATCTGCTGGGAGAGGATATTTTTGCTGTGTCGTAAGGGATCTCTTTAATATGACTGTAATCTTTTGTTATGTTATAATATATGTATTCCTTATGTGTGTTTTATCATTATTACGATTTTTGTAAGTTTTTAATGTTTATTATGGAGTCCAGGAGTCGTTTCTCCATTCATGCTTTTTTGTCATCTAGTTTTTCATCTTCATGTAGGTTATAAGATGTTGTGATTTTTAAGTAATTTACCAATTTAATCCAGAATTCAGAATAATTAGGTGCATAAGCTGGTAGAAGTATGGTTCCAGGAATTCGCTAAAAAAAAATTTCCCTTGGGAGAAGTCAAGGATGACATATTTACTGATTGATTGTAGAGTTTTTGCAAAGAATTCCGTCTTTTAAATGTTTGTTTGGGGGCGGATGCTGACTGCTGCGACTTTGTGATGAAGGACTGCTGATCTTGGTGGCTCCATTGGAGAAGTGTCGTCGGAGGGCTGGCCGAGACTGACCATCTCGACAGACTTTCCGGCGACTGATCTTCTGGTCCTCACCGGGATCCATCGCTTTGGGGGGTGGAGGATGAGACGAGATGTCTCATTTTCGTCAAATTTTCCACCTGCCGCTACGTACAACCCGTCTAGCAACATGTCTAAAACGTTTACTGCCCCTCCTTCGTACTTTTCGCAAATTCTTGCGAAATGATATGCAACTGCGTGAAGTAGCTGTCATACCTTTTGATGCGGAAAAACCACGTTGTTTTCCTGTATTGCCTTGGGCAAGGCAGCCATGGTGGCCGGTCAAGTTGAGGCAGCGCCAATGGTGAAGACGCCACAAATGGTCGTCACACCCCGCATAGAGTTATACTGCTGGCATGATGAGTTTCTAAGCCCGCCGCTTAGCAGCGCTAGTGTCGCCGTGACTTGATGGAGCGTTGTTATACGGAAGCACCAGCGCGTCATGTGACAATATTTACAAGATAAAGATACTATGTTCTTATATTTCAGCCCTCTCATTGGGTAAATAAGAAATGAAAAGGTTTTAAGTCCCTGATTGAGGAATGGAGTTATATTTTTGGTGCTATATAAGCCAGCATAAGCTTCAGGCTCATTCAGTAGCAGCTCCTGAACTTCATGTTCAGACAGGTATTATCAGGCCCTTCTGGTCCTGGAATTAAAAGGGAACATTTGGGGATTCTCTCAGTAGTTTGAAAATAATGTTTGTACAGTTTTTTCTTGGATAGAGTTTGCTCTTTTTATGGATGATAAACGGCTGTACATGTGTTTGAAAATAATCAGTACAAGCCAAAGTATTTTGCCATAAAAATTGTAGAAAAAATATTTTTATTCAGGGTTGAGCATCACTGTTTTTTTTTTATAACTGTTACATAAACCTTCTTGTATGGCACACAATTGTTTCTCATCTGAAAAAATATATTTCCTTAATAAAACAGCTCGTGTTAATTTTAAGACATTCAACAAATATATACATACTCTGCTGAAAATGCCGTCATTAATAGATGTTTTGAAAAGTTTAGTTTTGCTCCTTTGTGTCGGTCTGGTTAGGGCTACAGGACGTAGAAAGTATATAAAACCAAAACTAATAAAGTAAAAAATTAAGCTTTGCATACAGTATAATGTTGCGATGGTGGCGCCGTCGCGTGTCTTGTCGGTGGGGTGCTCCGCACTTTCGGCAAGCTCCTTGGTAGGCATGGGTCCCCTCCCTTATTCACCACTCGCTTCCCTCCCTCTTTTACACTTCCTCCAACAGGGGATTTAGTTTGCTTAATGAGTAGCATGGTCTGTTCCTCTGTATATTCCAAACCTTCGCTCTGCCCAAAGATAGTCGTTGAGGCTCAACATGGATGTCGACGCCTGCTGAACAAAGAATTGGAATTCATGTTATGAAACTGTCAGTTTATTGCAGCCGATGCAAAATGGATTTTCGTCGTAAAGAAAACACGTAGTAGTGTGCCCGATGCAACAAATGCAACGGTGAGTCGTGGCAACTTTTCGAGTTAGGGTCAGTTTGGTTTTATTGTAATTTGTGGCATAATTGTGTTTGTCTCAGGGCCTTTCCATTAGGTAGTATTTTTCAAATTTTGTCTTTCAGACACCTTTCAAAATTCAGTCTAGGTCAACTAAATGCTTTCTTACTGTAATAGTTCCTCTTTCAACGGAATTTCAAACCTTTTTGTTGCCTGTTCATTTCTGAGTCAAATGGTGTTTCAGATGTGGCCACGACTCTGGTCATTGACGTCGTATGTTTGTGGAGCCTTGGTAGGACATAACGTCCCCTCTGTCAATGCATTGCAATTGTTATGTTAACTTTAGAATATTTTAACATGTTTTTTATGAGAAGATGCCCTGGATCGGGCATTTGTTGCTACCCACTTTCTTTTGTGTGGTTCCCACCGTACCTGAGTATTCGAAAGTATCACTTAACATTTTGGTGGCTTTAAAATGCTACATCTATCTGAATTTATGATGATAATTAAACGTAGTTGCGTTAAGCAATTTTTGAATGGCAAGAGTGTTGAGGCATTCTGAGAAAGTGGAATCTCTTGTGTTTTAGAAACATATATTTTGTTGGTTACCAATTCATAGCAATATTTGTAAAAAAATATATATATATATATATGTTTGTGCTGTATCTTAGCAATTTTTAATGGGAATAATCTATAATTGCGTTAATAATTTTAATGCCTAAACTATTGCGGCATTCATAGTGAGTAGCGGAGTTTATTTAATATTATAGAAATACGTAATTCGGTGATTAACAGTCTGGATTTGTATAATTAAAATGTTGGTAACTGGTTGATAATAACTCACGTGATTGAGGTTCAAGTATTACACGAATTCTGGCCACTATACAAATATTGAGCCTTATATAATGGTTATTTCAAGTGCGTTTGAATGAAGCTTGTAAAGCAAAATGTTTTAAGCATGTGTGCGCTGTTTAAAATTAAGCGGCCACTTTATAGCCCATTGAACTGTTAAATGATTTCCATGAACAAGTGTGGTTTCATTTGTTGTGAGCTAAATATTTTTGATCTCGAATGTTTTCAAGTTTTTTTTAATACACTTTTGCCAGTAATTGAATAAGTTTAGATGCTGTCAGTTAACAGCTATATTGTGTTCTGATCTGTGCGTTAATGATATAATCCATGTTTCGGATAATGTATTTTGGCTATTTGAATGAAAATATAAGATTATTGGCCAATATCGTTTTACCATTCATTTGTGCATGGCACAGTGTCATTCATAAAAAAATCGATCAAACTATGCGCAGTTTAAATTTAAAAATTATATATATATATATAATTTTTGGAAGGTATCTGCTTGACAAATGCTCAGAAAAACACTAAACTTCCGTACAGAAGTGTAAGTTCATGTAACTTCTTCTTAATTGTATATTTTATGAGGAAACGAAGCTAAATACAGCGTGTTCTCTATACAGTAATATCTTGGTAGACCCACGAAAAGAAGATTCAGGTACATAATATTTAATATATGCATATAAATATATAGACGGTATGCTACTTGAGCGCCTTGCGATTTGCACGTAGAAGCTATACAGCATGTGACATTTCGTGTCTGTGTCTCCATTGGAGCTCCAAGGGCCGTAACACCAAAATACCTGCCCAAAGCTGCTTTCCTACCTTACACATGAAATGCATTGCAGCGTATTTAATATCCGTGTTTCGTTGACTAATCCATTCCACGTGTCCCCGACACACTTGTCGATTAAAATAATACACACAAGACGACCACGGAATAATTTTTTCCCTAACTACATACGTGTCCAAAACATAAAACTTCAAAATCCCAAAGTTGTAACGCTGCACGGATTCAACTCTCCACACCAGTTCATTGTTTCGTTCGTGTGGGCGATACCGCTTTGTACGCAACGGACGGCGCCGACCGTAGGACTCGGAAAGTTTATGTGCTTCATTTACGGAAATCTCTCACGATGCCAAGCCCATAAATAAACTTCAGAACCCACATGGCCAGTCGAAGTTCGTTTGGAAGAAGCAGACGATGGCCTTCAAAACTCTACGACATGCACTCGCTCTAGCCGTATTCCTCGCGTATTATAAATGCAACAGTAAAATACTACACGCGATTGAAGTCAGAGGACTGAACTACAAATGCCACTTGGTTTATTTGATCATTTAAGTGGTAACTCCAGTGAAATGATTTTTGCAGTTGCTGAGAAAAAGTCATCATCCTAGAAGTTTAATTCATCGATACATGCATACACCCACAAGAGCTTATTTTTACAGAATCTACTTTACTGTAGTCTCATTAAAATCTGTTAAGGCATAAATAAATGCTCAAACTAACAATTGTAATCTACAGTTTCTTGACTCTAATATGGAAGAACCAAGAAAGGGCGATGCTGGATAAGGGTTTTTTTTAATTGCGTGAAAGAATATTTTGCCACGGTAGTGCATTTCTTACGCGCCGTCCGTTTGAAACTTCATTGTGGCACAAGAATTTGTGGTAGAGAGGTGAATAGGAACAAAAACATTGGACAGAGTATATCAATAACGTTCTTCAGCATTGCCCGTTGTTCACACATCCTAAAAGTCGTCACAGTTATCAAGAACGTGCCGTGCCAGCTGCCACGACATTACAACCAAAGGTCACCCCACAGGAGCGGACAGTCCATAAGTGAGGTGGAAGGGCTGCAGCACCCTAAAGAAGGGTGGGTACACACCTCAACTGACATAGTATACGTATAGTTCATTCTAGGTTACCTCCAACTTTTTTGAAGCCATGCTGAAGTTCTACTTCCACGATATTCCTCCGTCTCATGCAAACAAAGCTTAACAATGTGTGGAAAATTACACCAAAATGACAAAGCACCACATTCGTGCGCATTCAGTGTAATAATATTTTGCATAAGAACTAATTACTTCTAGGTATTACCACTACAATTATTTTCTGCTTTTTTTTATTAATTTTAATGTTAAATAAATATTATAATAACATAAGTAAATGTTCAATTTAACCAAAAATAAGTAATTTTTATGCTTATACAAGTATAAAACGCTTGTGATATAGGCTGTTCACTTTTGAAAGCCCTGCTTAAGATCTACTTGTATGCACGCTGTGTATTCTTCCGCCTTATGTAAAATTAACATTACCATGGGCCTGGTCACTTTATTCATGCGTCGGTCAAGTGAAATTGTGAAATTATTATAAAACTAAATATTGTACAAACCTGCTCATTTTATACTTCGATGCATTATAAAAAAACAAAAATTAAAGAAATAATTTAAGTTGTCGCTATTGGTTACCTAACACTTTTTATTAGACGTTAAGACATTAAACTACTTTCCCATCCATCGTTACCAACTTTACTGGACGCATGTCACTCATTGCACCCATTAAAATGTATGCAGGCTGGAGCAGTGACTTTTTCCTACGGTTGATTTCTAAAGTGCTCACTTTATCGTGAACAGCCTTTGCATGCCAAATTTAGGAAACGACCAAGTACGTTATGCATGGTGTGATTTTTCAAATATTTGATTCAAAATTGGGAAGAAACTGCGAACAGACTATAGCGAAGTTCTGTTATACAGTCCCATCATACTCAGTTGGTTATAGGGTTATATGTACTGCTGCTACTAAGAGAGACTGTAAAATGACACTGTCACACAGTCAAATCTTTCCGTCAAGCTGCTTTGAAGCTAAGTTTGTCAAATAAAATTTGATGGTTCTGGCGTCACGGAAACGTCACTATCGCTGCCATGTTTTCTTTAGGAGTGTATGGCTGTAGTTTCCTCAAACATTTCGAAAATGGTTGGGTTATATATATATTTTTTTGTTAATGATCGATGGGCTTTGTTTACCAATCAAAATCGCGCATAACTAAAGTAGCCGTTTATCGCTTCACGGAACTTTAAAACGGCCAACAATTGCTGAAAACGAAACAATGTTATGAAGATAATTAATTTACATAGAAGCTTTTTCCGCATGAATGCTATTTGAAGAGATTGATTCACAACAGTATTAAGAACTCGGAGGCATAAAATTGTATTGTGTAGAAAATGTTTCTGACGAATAAAATTTAAATATGGTACAGAAGTTAAAATAAATCACATTATTTGTTACATCATTTCTTCGTGTAGTGGACTGCCCAGAAACACAACAGCATCTCACTTTGAAATGGAAATTCACACTAGATCCTCCCAGTAAAAACAATATTTTACAGCGAGACACAACATTTAAATAAATGTTGTATGCTAACATTATTCATTAGAAGCGCCAACTATGCTTACAAAGTTCCTAATTGGCGGCATTTTTTAAAATAATAGTGCTAGGTGAGAAAGTAGGATATTTTGCCATATTTACGAAACCATTAAACTAATTTCCACCAAATTTCGCATACCACAAGTGTTACAGAACGCCATGTAATCTTTCATGATTTAGAACAGGTGATTTGTTGAATGGAAAAATTTGACGGCTATATTTAAGTTTACAAATTGCATTGTCAAATATATTTCAAGGCGAAAAACTGACAGTGTATAGGGGGTTTTATGCAGCAGTATTTTGTTGTATGTTTAAGTCGTTGAGTTACATACGCATTACTGCAATTCAGATAATGGTTGGGCGGTTGATGGTTCATCATCATTCCCGCTTCAACTATTGTGACTCGATTAAGAAACCAATCTCTGTTGGATATAAACCAAATAGTATTTTTCCACGAAATAACCTTCCCAAACCACCTGTAACTAGGAGTCGCACAGACATAGCTTCCCAAACCACCTGTAACTAGGAGTCGCACAGACATAGCTTCACAAAGACGTTTATTAAAACTATCGCAATGGTACACATGCTTATACTCCTCCAAAACAATTACATCGAAGAATAACGGCCATCTATATCTCGGGATGCGAATTTACGGTACAGTGCATACAATATTCTAACTGCACGCAGTATACGAGTGTGACAGCCGTCGCCTGCTTCTGTACGCCTGCCGTAGACCCGGATGGGGTTGGCGCAGAGGGTCGCCGACGACACCTACCTGCTGGCGCGATGTCCTCCCCGGTGACTGTGTAGAAACCTCCTCGCGTCGTGCGTCGCTCCTGGTGACTCCCTGTCGACGCACAGTCGCAGATTCTGTGCCGCCGACGACGGCCTGTGGTGGACGCCAGCCGCTCCCCGGGGCGGGGAGGGGAAGGTGACCCTGCCCCGTCCAGTCCTCTCTCTCTCACTGGGTTTTCCCAGAAACGGGTTCAGGCACCTCGCCAGCCTGCTGCGCGCTGCTTGCTTCCTTCCGGCCTTGGGAACTCCAGTTGTGCCACTCACTCCCCACACCGCACGTATATGCATGCATCACTCTGGTATTCCATCGACAAATCAAGTAAACCAGGTCCTACCCCACCACTTCTCAGCAAGCCTTAACAACACACTAATAGAGCATCGTTCTTAGATGTTGTTCACGACAGAGTAAGCACTTTTGAAATCAACCTTAGATAAATGTCACAGCACCTACCCGCACATATTTTAACGGGTGCACTGAGTGGCATGCGCCCAGTAGTGTTGGTAACGGTGGATGGAAAGTAGTTCCATATCGCAACGTCGAATAAAACGACTTTAAGGTGACCATTTGTGATAACTTGAAGTGTTTCTTTCGCTTTCTGTATTTTTTTAATGCATCAATGTGTAAAAATTAGCACATTGAAACT
This sequence comes from Dryococelus australis, assembly GCA_029891345.1. Classification (NCBI taxonomy): domain Eukaryota; kingdom Metazoa; phylum Arthropoda; class Insecta; order Phasmatodea; family Phasmatidae; genus Dryococelus; species Dryococelus australis. The sequence continues at coordinate 90,989,313 of CM056996.1, read as the reverse complement.
CAGCACTAATAAATTGAGATTAGTGTAAAATACGTTCGCTGGCTAATTATACTGCATATGCATTATAACAGACGCCACGTAAAGCACTGTGTCCTTTTGATAAGATTAAAAAAAGGAACATGCACGTTTTACGTTTCAGCACCAGAATGCTGTGTTTCCCATTTAATTTTGTAGATGTCCTCTAGTGCACCTTGCAGCCTTGTTCGAAAATAAATAAGAAAAAGGAGAACATAATATGATTTCTGCACTACATGTGTAACAACATTTTCACTCTCTGCACCTATTTGTAATAGTTAATGTTCGTTTCACGTATTGGACACCATCATGCATGATTTTTGCATTTTTCATATGATTAGAATATTTAAACTTAGATGTACGAATGGCAATAATTAATGTTTAATTGAAATAGATAGCTAGATTTCCTTGTGTTTGTATTTTAAATTAATAATGTAGTATTTTGCATTATTTTTGGTTTCATATTTATTGTTAATGTTTCAGGGAATTTCTTGTATATATATTTTTTTACTTCTACGAGACCCATAACTCTATGGAATAGGGATTTAGGCCATTTGGAATGTGTTATTTTATATCGCTAGGCAGGAAACCTTGCGATTGGCTAACAGGTTCAAATCCTGTACTCCGATTGGCTGGAGAGCTCAGCATAGGGTTAGGACATGCGGGCCGTTTGAAAGTTCACTCTCTCTGCCACCAACCTTCAACTACGCTAGACGTAAGGCTAGGATGTTCGTCCTACAGTTGGACGCAGCGGAGTAATTTTAATTACAGTTAGGGTGTTCTAGTTCCTAACAGCTTGCAATCATTTTTTATTTGTGTTTTGCGTCGAGTTTGATAGAATAAGCACTCCGCAGATTTTTATTTTAAGCAGCAGTTTAGGAATATAGGTAGCTAGCTAGACCTGCAACGTACGTGAGCCGTTGAGCCACGTAAAGCACTACCGCACCCAGGCCTTAATTTTATTTCCTACCTCCGTTCCTTCTACGAGCTACACCGTCCTGCCTTCATCTACAACCTGGTATTTAACTACAGAACAGTTTTTCATCAAGTTTTAAATTTCATTTCGTCTTGGACTTTGTTACGTTACGTCATGGGCGTAGAACATTCTACGGACGCCATGTTGGCAAGGCAACTAAATTAGCTTCAGCCATTTTTAACCAGGCCCAAATTCTCCAAACGAAATAGAGAAAGTGCATTCAAGCCAGTGTAAAGTGTAAAAGTTATGAAAACCCTAGTAGGTACTTGTAAGGTGCCTACCCCCCCCCCCCTCTTTCCCAAACCACTCGTTTCTCTGAAATTTTTGTTTTAATTTGAGGCATTCTAAATAGTAAGATTTTTACGTATGTTTAAATGGGAAGTTTAATATGGTTATAATATAGAGGGTAATTACTCACCCCAAATGGAATTTAATGAATTTATGACTAAAGTAAAAAAAGGTGCATACGTGTTTTAAATTATTAGGGGGAAATTGTACATTTATAAAGGTTTGTTGAGCTTTTGTAATATATTTTACTATAAATATTTCGATAAAATTTATGTTTAAATTGTAAAGAAAAATCTCTCTTTCTCCTCTCCCTCAATTTTGTGTAAGCTGTTTGGATATCCACGCCCGTTTTACATGAGTGTATCTGGTCTGTTGTATTGACTTAGGCAGGATTTACAACGACCCGTCGCGTCCGTCAATCATTCGTCCGTCAATCACGTGATCAACAGCCAATCAGAGGTGGCTATTAATTCTATCCGTCTGTCCGTCAAAACCTTTGCAAGCTTTAACTTTTGAAGGACAAAGAGATGAAATTACAGCCATCCGTTCTGTACAAGGCTCTGTAGTAAGTGCAATGTTTTGTTTAGACTGTCTTTTATTTACATTTATTTGTTTATGTAACTGTAAAATGAAATTAAGTTACATTTTCCCTGAAGTATTATTGATAATTACGTTTTGTAACACGAGCTCCTTTTGTTCAACATTAAAAGTAATAAAATCATTCATTATATGCCACTTTAAAAAAAATTACATCGATTAATTTTCGTTACCTACGTATATGTGCGTTTTGGGTAATTAGAAACACAATACCGCTAAAATGTTTCACATTTAATGGAGAATTTTTTCCTATGTGTAAACAGTTCTGTTTTCATTAGTTTGCAGCAATGAACTGACGACGGACGTAAGAAGTTTGATTGTTAATTGCTCTGCTGGGAGACGGACAAATGTATGACGGACGGGCAAATGACAGACGGGCGCGAAGGGCTGTTGTAAATCCTGTCTTATGGTGAAATAACATCGAGGAAAGTGAGTGGGACCTGGGGTAACGCACTGGTTACACTGACCTTTTAGACTTTCACACGAGTGTAACGCCGCTGAGATCGTCACGTCATCGACCGACTTTTATCTACACAAATATTAATCAAGTTACGTGCTACGTTTAAACGTACCGGTGGTTGGGGGGGGGGGGGGTGGAGACTAACGAAGATGTCGAACATACCTGAGTGATGGTAAGGTCTATTCAACTCAGGTTAGCAATAAAACGCGATTTGTTATGGAAGGGTTTTACTTAGTGAAAATTCCCGCCGCTAGGTGCGCAGTGTTACGTAGTCGCCCTCACGTCGCGTCGTTTATCCCCGCCATTTCCCGTCATATGGAGGCTTCTGTGGAGCCAGTGTGCTGCCTGAAACGTCACCAGGAACCACCAGCGCCATCCAGTAATATGTGAAAATGATTTAGAGGCTTTTTTCGTGAAATGCGTTTGGAATAAATAGGGGAGTCTTTCTTCTTTTGGGCAGAGACGATCGAGAGGTTATTAAATGTAGGGTTTACTAAAACTTATAGGCTGTTCACGGTAAAAGGAGCACTTTTGAAAGCCCTGCTTAAGATCTACTTGTATGTACGTTGTGTATTCTTCCGCCTTATATAACATTAACATTGTAATGGACCCCATCACTTTATTCATGCGTCGGACAAGTGAAATTGTGAAATTATTAGAAAAGTAAATATTTTGCAAATATGCTAATTTTTACACTTCGATGCATTAAAAGAAAACGGAAAGCGAAATAAGTAATTTAAGTGATCACAAATGGTTACCTAACACTTTTAATTTAACGATAAGAAATAGAACTACTTCCCATCCATAGTTACCAACTTTACTGGGCACATGCCACTCAGTGCACCCGTTAAAATATACGCAGGCAGGGAAGTGACATATTTCTAAGGTTGATTTCAAAAGTGCTCACTTTATAGTGAATCGCCTTTACTGTATTTTCCGACAAAGAGTGGGCAAGTGAAGAGATTTGGGCGGATCTTAACATCGAGGTCTAGTGAGCCGACGAAGGGGAAGTGAGGTGGGTATGGAGCAGAGCCGAAACGAAGGGGCAGGGGAAACGGGAGATCACAGAGTAAACCTGCCGACGAGCGGCACCGTACGGCAAGATTCCCTCGTGCGAAAATCTGGGAGCATCCGACAAGGAGGATGGGTGGGATCCTAGTCAGTTTATAAAATATCCAAATATGAGTGTTTTTTATAATGGGCTTAACATTCACGTAAAGAATGTTTCAGATTTATTTTGTAATACTCGAATTTTAATGTAGGCTACTCAAATTGTATCCGATCATTATGGTCGCGCTTGTAAATCAAGTTTGTAATATATTTCTATATGTTTTTGTGCTGTAGTTTTCTGGGAAATTTTTATAAAGAAGAGATATGTTGGGCCCCAAATATGACAGTGGGAAGAAAATTTGTTTTTTCCAACTTAAAAAAAAAAACATTTTCGGTAAATATCTCAATGTGTTTCCTGGCGGGTTAAGACTCTGCTAACTATTTTTTTTTATAAAGTTTGAATAATTTCCAATGAATAAAAAGTGCCTGACGACTTTCAGCACAATTTTAACAATACAATCTACCGATGCTTGCACGAAAAGTATTATTTGGTGGCATACGTCTTCCTTCAATAGAAAAGTTCTGATCGATTGTCAGGTAGGACAATAATTGAAATCACCCATTAATAGACCTCACAAGCAGGAAAACATATCATACAAGAACTTGTTATGAAGGTCGGTCTGAAAGCACCGGTTCTTCCTCGTTTGCAAACTGCTCGACTTTCATGAAACGTTGGCAGCTCGATGAAATAATTGCATGTTCTTGTACACCCAGTTGGAAACTACGTAATGAAATTTTCGTATTCCTATTTACACGTTCAACCAAATCCCTAAACACACTTGACAGAAAAAACTTCGCATTATCTGTTACTACAAACACTCCACTCGGTAGTCAAATTCTAAAGTGTGCAATGTTATACTGAACATAAATTGTGATTTTCTGAAATTAACGTTCGGCTCTCAAGACCTCAGCTCTCAAAGTAACGAGAAAAACATGAATAGCATTGAATTATTTTTATTAATAGCATTGGATTAAATTACATGTTTACCACAATCACCTTATGACTCACAAGCGAATTAAAGAGTAAACGTCTCTATAAGCGTACTTCACAAAATGTATATATTTTTAAATATTTTCCTGTCGTTGCTGATGGCTGAACACGGAGCATCTAATATTGAAATTGACACTTTTGGTTTTGAAAAGTCAATCTTTCATTGCCAACTGAGTGCGACGAACTACAATAACGCGACACTTGGAAGAATTGTTTGGGGTACGATGATCTGCAATTATAAATGTAGGTCACTGTGACAACTTACCGAACGAAGCTACCGTCCTACAATCTTGAGACCACTATGGAATAAACATATTAAAATTGCCAAATATTTGGTTTTTTCTCTGTAGAACTGTCCACGTCATTGTATTTTTTTTGGGCATAAATGCTATTAGGAGAAACTGTTTGTTTATAAACTATTCTGAAACTGGTGACATGTATCTACCTAGCAATGACGCTCTCCTGCCAGATGATATATATTTCAGTATAGTTTCTACGCGCAGCTCTGAAATTACTTGCAGGGTTTTCGTTTTGGGATGTAAGCGGAGGGAGACACAATAAATTATTTGATGGAAAGATTGTTACTAAGTCTAAAGTATTCGTATATTATAAGTTCAAATATCCCAATTAATCAGTTTTCAGATATAACTGAAAAAATATTTTCGTTGAATCAAACAAAGTTTGTTCGGTACAACCAAATGATTTGTTTGTATAAGGGAAATAAAACATTTGGTTGAAGAAACCGAATAATTTTGTTGTTTTTAATTGGTTGCACGAAACCGTATTATTTGGTCGGTGCAGCTAAGTATTTGTTCGACTCTGTAGGTGCATCAAATAGTTCCGGATAATATTTAAAAAATGTTAACCCAAGAGCGAACGAGACTCAAACCTAGATTGTTTGGCCCGAGAGCTACGCCCAAGCAATCTTAGTGACCACTTCTGAAATTTGATAATTTTTTTAATCCACATGTTTTAAATACTTGACAACGTGCGTAAATAAATATTTATAGATTCGCAGCTTTACTTTTTCGTTTTTTTTTTTAGAACTTGTTTTATTACAATTTTTGTGCCTTCTTAGCATTTTTTAACGCACACTAACAGCCACTATTAGTATCGTAATCGTCACAAAAATTATGTATGAACTCTCAAGCTCTATTTTCAAACTAAGAGGATCAAATAAATTGTCAAACAAATAAAGTTTATTCTTCTAAATATTTTGTTGACAGTCTTTTTTTGGGCCAGAAAAATTATTTTCACTATCAAGCAAGTATTTTGTTTCATAAACAAAATTTATTTTGTTGGTTTTCAAGTTTTGTTTACCCAACAAAATATTTTGTTGATGCAATTAAATATAATTTTGGCCCTATATAAACAAGTATTTATCTGAACAAATCTTCCTCTCAGTGTAGTAGTCTGAAAGGCCATCTTAGTATAGTCAATTCACGTATACTTCAGACTTTTCTGAAGCTCTAGTAATGTTCTATGTTCAAGATATTCCTCAGGCTCATGCAAACAAAGATACACAAAGTCTATAAAATTACACCAAAGGGACAACGTATAGCATTTCTGAGCACTCATTTTGATAATATTCTGCATAAGGACTACCTATTTTCTTACTGTTTTTATCAATTTAAATTAGAAATGAAATATTATAATTTGTAAATAAAATGTATGTAAAAGTTCAATTCAACTAGAGATCAGATAGTTTTATGATAACAGAAGCTTATAACGCATGGGATATATGACGTATTTACGAAAGAACTATAAACGTCATTTATGAGGCATTTTTTCAGAGGTTTGATTTAAAAAGTATGAATAATCGGCGAATAGACTATATGCACGAGGACTCACAAGATGAAGTCCCACATGGGGTTCCCACCTGAAGTAGAGGCAGCGCGCCGAATTCATACGGTGCGCACATCGTTTGAGGTCTGTAGCTCGATGGGGCTACGTTTCTGGACACATTTGTTCCTTATATCAAAATGTTTGCCTCGGCGTGATCTACAACGCCTTATATTTACGCCCAAAAATGTTGACCACCCAGTTTATTAGCCGGGAACGAAATTTATTTTTATCTTCGAGTATGGCAGCCACCTCTATTCTTTCTCCGCCCTCAAACATTGTTATGATATAATCAATCCTTAATTATACATCCTTGCCTGAACGCGCCATCGCAACTTTAAGACAGTAAATCAGCAGGCCAGGGAATGCGTCTAGTTATTGCAAAAGGACCAGCAGCATAAACCCCCACCATCAGTCAGTAAACGGGGACAGCTTATCAAATAACGTACCGATATACCTAGGCCGACACGAAGCGTGACACGCCGTCTTTCCACGTCCGACCAGCAGCCAGGGAAGATCACCGCTCTACTAGACACTGCCTCCGGCATCATGTTTAGGTGGGTACTGTCCTGTTTATTCATTGTCAATAGTGGCGAAAGTATGAACATAATAATGTAATTTAATGTATTTTCAGTTATATTAGCACCCCCGAACATTAAACATTTCAGTATCATGCCATGTTATACATGCCTCACATACTTAAATAAACCCCCTCAGTAATAGTAAAAGGTTATCTCATTTAACTTATTTTCAGCTGTGTCCCAAAACCTGTCGTGTATGGAGTTGACTGCAAAGCCAACTTCATAACACCGTGCTCAATCTGTATACTAAATATGAGGTAAACAGAATTTTCTTATTTTGCACGTATTCATAACTTTGGCTGGAAAACTGTCAAAAGAAATGGGAAAACGACGTGTTTCAACAATAATTTGAATTTTTTTTTAATTCGGGTTTAACTTGAAACGTTGAAACGCGTACTTCTAAGAGAGATAAAAATTGTATGATTTTATTGCTTTTTTTGTATTTGTGTCACGGCTTTTTAGCAAACAGTAGCACATAAGCGTATCTAATCATTCATTTAAGTAAGCAATGTTTTAACTTTAGACGATGTCGCTTTGTTTTCACTGTTGTGTATAGATATTCGCGGTTTCTTCGCACGTTTTGAATCAAACCTTTGAAAAAACACCCCATGTGCGACGCGTTAAGTTGCTTCCTAAATATGTCAACTATCACAAGCATTTTATACATGTATAAACGTAAGTGCCTTTTTTTGTTAGATTGAACTTTTATAATAAATAACAATATTTCATTTATAACTAATATGAATAAAGACAGAGAAAAATAGCCCTTGTAACAAATAGTTCTCATGCAAAATATTATTACACAGAGTGTAAACGAATGATATGCGTTGGCCCTCTGGTGTAATTTTCTAAGCTTTGTTTGCATGAGGCGGAGGAATATCCTGGAAGTATAACTTTTAGCAGGGCTTCGGAAAATTTGGAAGTGAGTGAAGAAATTTGGGTGGCTCTTAACATCGAGGTCTTGAGAGCCGATAAGGGTGAAGCGAGGTGATTATGGAGCAGCGCCGGAATTCAAGGGCGGGGGAAACTGGAGATCTGCGAGGAGATCCACCGACCAGCGGCATCGTCCGGTTCGATTCCCACACGCGAAAATCCGGGGGCGACCTCGCCGGGAATCGTGCCCGGTTTGCCTTTGTGGAAGGCAAGTAGTCTAACCACTAAATCACAGCGCCCCCCCCCCCTCCGGTTGGAAGTATCCGCGAATGGAGTATAGGAAGAAAAGTGGTTCGATGTTGGGACATGTATATGTGTTAAGATGTGATCAAGCCTTTAGCAGACGGCCTGCCTGATCACACCTTTAAGCATTAAACCAGGACAGGAGCGGGGTTGCAACAACTCATTGCGGTAATCACCGTGCGAAGCCAGTTGCAGAAATCCCCTTCCATCGGCCGGCAAACGGGGACGGGTATGCTAAACAACGTGCCGATATAGGCCAGTGACACAATGGGCGAATCGTCTTTCCTCATCAGGCTATCAACAAGAGAAGATCACAAAAATGGGTGTGTCCGATCGTCGATAGCCACCTACCAGCACAGCACCTGAATCTTAGTTTTTCTAAGTTTTGGCGTCAAACAAACATTCATAACAGGTTAATTGTGTACTGGATGCAAAATAAGCTCCCCCCCCCCCAACGAGATTTAATATTAACTTAATATGTTATTGTGTGTTGATCGTGTTAATAAACCACATCATTCATAGTAATGCTCTACCAAATATTATCTCATCATTCACATACACCCCTAACTCTTTCACGTATGAGTATGACTAACAAAGTTATATTTATAACAGATCGTTTACTGCGCAGCTGGTATGAGCACTCTGTCCGTATTAACTCCACTGTTAAATCACAGAGTAGGCAAGTACGCAGAGGCGAAACGGCGTGCAGGTTCTCTTGATGTGGGTACACCCATGCGCTGATTGGCAGCGCGGAGTTCTGGGAATGAGCTTTGTATCTGATTGGTTACCGCGTGCTGCGAAAGATTCCCTATTGGCCGGGCTGCCGTCCTGCGAGTAAGTTACCTAGGCGCTGATTGGCAAACTTTCTGCTGGCCAGTGACGCCATTTTGCTGGCGTGTGCGGCTGGAGCTCGAGGTTACTTAGCTCTCTATACTTAACCTACTCTCTGGTTGACCTCGCTCCGGCAGGAATGTGCTTTGTGTAGATTATAATTGACTCTATTACAAGATGAGAAGGAGCTGATGTGTATTTTCAAGTTAGTCAGCTTGCCGCATAATGGCGCCACGGGCCAACACAAGTGATTACAGAGCTACCTTCTACCGGACCAGCAAACTAACTCCAGAAACACGAAGATTTTCTCTATTATCTTCGTTTTTTCTGCAATGTTATAAATAATTATAATAATCACAAATGTATATATCTAAAAAGGTTTACAATTACATTTTATTGCCACGGGAATGCTATTGCATAGTAAGGTTAATTGTTGATTTTTGTCTAGAAATCCATAATAATCACAAGGAAAAACAAAGTAGAGCTTTCAAAACTGCCCAGTTAACCGGGTAGCCTGCCTACTTTAGGAAAGACAGCACTTTGAAGTGGCGTAATGAAGACAAAGTGCAAGCTAGAGACCCTCGATAAATACTAATTAAGTGAGAATCCCTGCTCGAAGCTTTGCCGTCCCGCCAAAGCCTAGGATCGAACCATCGATCTCGCAGAAAGAGAGCTGATGTAGAATCGTTGCTGTTTCGAATTTGTGGGAGGGGGAGAGATAGAGAATACAAGTAGAAAATATATACATGTGTTCTTTGTTTTAACTTGTTACTGTATAATCATGCTTCTAAATTTGTGTTCAAGAAATTTAATGAACTGACAGCATGAAATCAACATCTGTAGTTCCAGACGTACGACGCTTCATGTTTTTAACCTGAAAGGTCATACTTCCAAGCACAGAATAAATTAGACAGAAAGTTCCACGTAATCTCGACTTAGAGGCCAGGTTTAAAATTTACTGAAATATCAGCTACGAGTAGGTATATGCAAGATGTTCCAGTAAGATGTGACGAATTTGAATCGCACGCCTTTCGAAAATTTGGGAGACCTAATGGGGAGCAAGTGCATCATGGGCTGCAGCTATCTCTACAGTATAGCATTTCAATGTGCTGTAGTGAACATGACGAATTAGTTGGTGGATTATCGCATCATCTAGGTAACAGATTGATGTGGGTTCTAAGCTTTCGTCATCATCCAGCCCTACTTTTTGACGAGAACTATTGAACTGTCAACCATTACCAGCAGATTCTTACACTACTGGAGTTTCCTAATGTGTACGGAGACGATGAACTTTGGTTTCAAAAAGACGTCGCAACAGCACACACAGCTCGGGATTTAACGACAATAGTGCGTGAACATTGACCAGGAAGTTTGGAGATATTAACAGGTCAGCGACGTCCCCAGACCTAACAGCACCGGACTTTCTCCTTTGGGGATATCTAACAGCTGAGGGGACTCATTGATCTTGAATTGAAGGAAATGAACGGTTATTTACTGAAGCGTGTCAGGATGGTTTGGTGTGCAGATTACATGAATGTGTTCAACACCGGGGCGTCCACTTAAAGTGTGTCTTTTTAAAAATGTGAAACCTGTATACTGAATCGTACACTCTAAGTCTGATTTAGTAAGAATTTCACTGTTCCAGTCAGTCAAACGTATATGACTGATAAATCAGTCACTTCAGTGAATTTAGCTGATGAACTAGTAGAAAAATGCCGTATTTCCTTTCCTGATTGTTTCAGTGACATTTCCCACTAGTTCGTCAGTAATTTTTTTCACTGTTTTCTCAGTGGATCAGTGAAACATCTCAGCTACTTCCTCTCCATCGCTGTTAAGAGCCACAAAAATCTCTCCACTCCACTCCACTCTAATTAGTTTTGACTGATGCATCAGTGAAACTGTGAGTAAAAATGGTCGTCGAACATAGTTTAAAAATGGGCGTTGAATAACGTGTAGTAACAACGAATAAACGAATAAAATTGATACTAAATACTTTCTGAAATGTGTTTCGTCCTTCAAAACGCCATTTTACGAGGCAATATGAACACACAGCCTTTCCTTCAGTTTTTTTTTTTTTTTTTTTTTTTTTTTTTTTTTTTTTTTTTTTTTTTTTTTTTTTTTTTTTTTTTCCCCCATGTAATCAACACAGCGCTCTCTTTGGAGGTTTAAACTGCATTTAATGTGAAGAGAGTGCACTCATATACTATTCGTTTTAACAATCTTACCGGTACCATTCAAACTAAACACGGAAAAGTATGAGCATACGACTTCAAACTACACGATTTCGCAGCGATACTATAAGACATATGTTTTCCTTTCGTAATTCAACTGGGCTTATTAGTTATTAACCCAGATGGCAAGGCAATGGTCTAGAGTCGAAGGTCACGCGAGTTCAATCCCGGTCATATGTAGAGCTTTTCTTACTTTTTTAAATCACGTTAAATTGCACGATATAAATAGTAAACTATCGTAAATATGTTTATTTCACGTAATTATTTGACTACATTCAATAAAAGCAATATCTAATTCGCCACTGCAGTCGGCCATCACTTATTCAATCAGTGAAATTGTTTCACGTCACTAATTCAATCAGTGAAATTTTTTCACTAATTCAATCAATGGTTTTCCACTGATTCTAAGTGGAACCAATTTCACTGATTAGAGTAACTGAATTTCACTGCGAATCAGTGGTTTCCCACTGATTCGAATTTAGAGTGTAAGTAAACAGCTTTCTGTTATTACATTATTTTCGTTTTTCATGTAACCTACTGTCTCGTTAGATAGGTCTGAAAACCGTCACGATCTATTGGGACGTTCTATAAAGAAGCTGCCGCAGATAAAAATGTTATGCGGGATTTCTATGCAAAAGAAGGCCTTGATAAATATTCCTATGTCAAGAGTGCGTATTATCCTTAAGATGACTCGAGCATACGACTCGCCTCTCCATCTCATGGTCGTCCGACCCAATGAACGGTATGTAAACACGCCGCTGGCCGCTGCCACCTACCCGGCCTGTGTTTACATAACGAACACCAACGTCGCACACATAGCAGCTTCGCCGAAGCCTGCCCGACGCGCACGCCTACGACGGAAAATTTGGTGACGCAAGTTGTCCTGACTGTTCGAGGAGGAACAGAACAGCGTGCCGCATTCACGACATGTTGTTCTCTCAAAACAGTCGGCTCTTTCTTCTCGTGCAAGACTTGCATGTTAACAGGCAATTAACACGTGAGCGTATAAACTGAGTTGCTGTCCCTCAAACTGTTTATTCTTTGTTTGGAATTGGTTATATCATCGTTTGCAGTTTAGTAAGTCTCAGTTTAAGGGCTTGACCATCAAACGTACAAAACATTGCAGTCAAGAATTTTTGCGGCGTGATTTATTTTTTATCTGATATAGAGTAAATATAATTTATACATAAAAACATGTCATTAATAAAAATTAATTAATGGCATTGTGCCATATTAGATTTGGTTAGCAAAATAATGTTCCTATAAAGTGTCAAATGGCCACCACCAAAATAAATACCATGCACACGTTAACTACACAACAGTTTGTAACAGGGACATATCTTAATGTTAATAATATTATAAATACGAAAGTTTATATGTTTGTTTATTACTCAATCACGTCATAACAGCTCGACGGATTTGGATGAAATTTGTTACATAAGTGAATTGTATTCTGGATTAGCACATAGGGTAGTTTTCATCTCGGAAAAATGAACAGTTTCTTAGGGAAAATATAAAATATGCCACGAACCATCTGGGCCCTGGTTGGTGTTCTGATTGTTATATTCCTTAAATGAGCTGTATTAGAGTAATAATATATCAGAGTAATAAAGAAGAACAATTAAATAGAGTACGTGGTCATTATAATTAAGGTTTTATTTTTTGCATGCGGGTGAAGCCGCGGGTAACAGCTTATATATATATATATATATATATATATATATATATATATATATATATATATATATATATATATATATATATATACACACACACACACACACACACAACACACACACACACACAACACACACACACACCTTAAAACTCGTAATTTATACAGACTGTGTTGTGGATTACAAAAATTGTAAGAGAATTGTTTTCCGATTTTATGTATAACATGTGTTTGTATCACTCCAAAATATGAAATACCAAATCTAAAGTGACAAATTTTGTTCCAAAATAAACTTAACCAATTTGAGGTCGTAAAGTTATAATTTAAACAAGGTTTAATGCTTTGACAAATAGATACACTGTCCTTACGTAAAACATTTTCATTATTTTGAGCTCGGGAATTTTTAAGTACCCTTCCCCGATCTATTGAAAAATTGCAACAGGGACGTTTGCTCTAAATACTACACAATAACAATTACTAAAGAGCAGCAGCGTCACTTACGCTTGCCGATCAGGTTTCAAGTTTGGATTCCTGACTAGCTGTAGATGTGTATTCGTTGTGTCATATCCTACAAATTTGGGTTGTTTTAATATGTAAACCTTTCCTTTTCCAAGTGACTGAAAATAAACGCCAATTCAAATTGCCAAAATTAAATTTAAAATTTGAAATATACATGCAAAGAACACCAGTGGCTAAAATTGAAATGTTGGAAATAAATTTCCACCGTGTGAATTATGAACTCCCGGTACAGTCACTAACAAGAGCTAATATATAGAAACATTGGAGTTTGAAGACATGGATTTGTCACACGCAACCATGTGATATAAAATACATACATTAAGAGCCTAATTACACAAATCCTCAAAATTAAATCACCACCAGTCTACAAGTTTGAGAATGAAAAACGCTAGCAATAAATGAATTTAATATTCTTACAATATTCTATGTGATAGGCATTGGTGTTTTCCTGAGAACCAAAATATCACAGTTTAGTGAGTGAAGAGATTTGAGCGGCTCTTAAGGGGATGTGGGACATAAATTAACACCAAAAATGTAAATTGATGTTAACTGGTTTTTTTTTAAACCAACAAAAAAAAGTAAAAATGGCAATCCTAGATAATAGGTTTTGCCAACTTAACGACCAAGTAATTTGCAGTATTACTGTATAAATTTCGCATAATGTCTTGCGCCACGAAAACACAAAAAAATTGACGGCGTCAGGAATATCTCGGCAGAATAACTGTCACTCAGGTAAAATATTTGCTCTCGTAGTTAGTAAAAATTATTCTGTATGGTTGCACTTTCTTTGTTTTCTCTATCGGATTCCATAAAATTTGTAAAATAAGATAAACCTCAATATCATTAATTTATGTCCCGTGTCCTCTTAAGGGCCCGGCCCACCTGTCGCCCACCACCACTTTAAATAGTTTTGTTAAAAAATGTGGATTTTAAACACTATGCAAATAGAGTTGCATAGTGTTTAAAATCCACATTTTTGAACAAAACTATTTAAAGTGGCCCCATTAGGCCTATATTCAAAAAGAAAAAGACACCAGCCGAGGTACGTATAATACTCTCCATTCATCATACACATAATAAATGCTATCCCAGAGCCACGGCCGCAGAAGACAGGTTTGGACACTCGCCTATCTAACAATGTTTGCGAATTGACCCCCTTATTGACTGATTTAGTTCATGCAGTAGCCGCAGAGCGCTGCAAGCAAACTGGTGTTGTTAGCGTTGCTGGTATAGGGATAGCACCGTAGAGATATGAATGTAATTTTCCATTGTAAGAAAATATTTGCAATTCCCCTCGCTATGGTAGCCATGTCAAACATCAGTACTTCGTTAGCAGCGCTATGTGGATGGGTTAATGAATTAATTTGGTCAATATGGGGGTCAACTTTTGAAGCTAATGTCCAGAACTCTAATCTACGGCCCTGCCCCGAGCCCTTCAACATGGCTAAAAACCACTTTTTCGCACTGCTGTATCTCATAATATAAGTACTGGTCGGAAGTATGGGAAACTATTACAGGGACTTGCAATGAACTTTGCTGCGATCAGTAAAGTGATAGGGTTACCTCTGAAAGTTCCATAGGTACACGCATCACGACGGAAACACTGCACGCTAATTCGCCGTCTTGCACATAGGGGCAATGGGGCACTAGGCGCGTGTGTCAGTGTAGTCCTTATCGGTTACGCGCTTCCCTACCTCAAAGGCTCAAAAAATTTCCAACTAGGCGGCGCCCTTAACATCGAGGTCTTGAAAGTGGACACAGTTTAGTTACCGCTCCCCGTAAGTCAGACTATTAGACTTCCTTAAACCCCTCTCACACTGTCAAATTTTTCCGTCATACTGCTTCCAGTAAGTTTGGTCAAATAAAGTTCAACAGTTATGACGTCATTGAAACGTCATAAACGCCGCCATAATTGTCAGAGAAAGTTGTATGGCTTCAGTTCCCATAAAACATGTGAAGATTGGACCGGCTATAAAATATATTTAATGCTTGACGGCCTCAGCCAATCAGAATCGTGCACGACAAAAATGGAATATTGCACATAATATTACGAACTCAAAGGCATTTATTTCATTGTGCAAGAAACATATTATATTATAAATAAAATTCTAATTTATTACAGAAACAAAAAATAAATTACAATATTACGTATATTTATTCCTGTAATGGACCGCATGGAAAAACAAAGCAATACCTCACTATTAAAATAATTTTTAAAAATATTTCTAATTAAATTCTCCAAATAAAAAAAATGACAGTGTGACACATTTTCAAACACATTCAAGATTATTTGATAAAATTTCTTGGAAGGAAAAATATGATGGCCGCATTCTGTTCTTAAATTTCACATTCAAATATAGTTGAAGGCAAAAATTTTACAGCGTGACAGGGGCTTTAGGCGTCTCAAATTCTTCTCTTCAATTTTTTAAGTCCATTAAGCAGCTTCAAGTACCACGTTTCTTTACCTGTGCGACAGACAGGCTGTTCGTCAACACGCACATTTACATGTCTTAGAGAGGCATCAAGAGTGACCCGCTCCACATTTGACCCTCATTTACATGTCTAGAGAGGCATCAAGAGTGACCCGCTCCACATTTGACCCTCATTTACATGTCTTAGAGAGGCATCAAGAGTGACCCGCTCCACATTTGACCCTCATTTACATGTCTTAGGGAGGCATCAAGAGTGACTCGCTCCACATTTGGCCCTCATTTACATGTCTTAGGGAGGCATCAAGAGTGACTCGCTCCACATTTGACCCTCATTTACATGTCTTAGGGAGGCATCAAGAGTGACCCGCTCCACATTTGACCCTCATTTACATGTCTTAGAGAGGCGTCAAGAGTGACCCGCTCCACATTTGACCCTCATTTACATGTCTTAGAGAGGCATCAAGAGTGACCCGCTCCACATTTGACCCTCATTTAAAGGGGATTTGGTTAGTTCCTTCTTGCTTCTTTGATTACCATTTATTTTCTGTTACAGTTTTCTCTGCTCTTTCTTACCCGCCCTTCTGTTTTTGAAGAGTGTATTACACTGGCTAGCCAATTATTGTTTTGTTTTCATTTTACTATGTCTATACCTTTGTAACTATTATCCTGTTTTAATAAACACAATTTATCGATCAGTCAATCAATCAATTTCACCCTCGCTCTCATAATTAACTGTTTAGAACATCTGCCCTAATAAAACATTCAAAAGCGATGTATAGCTACTTTTCGACATCCAAACATGCCGCACGGCTAGGTGTGCTGTTATTTGCCTTCATTTCAGTTTCAGTGCTAAAAGGGAAATATTTGTAACAAAAAGTGTGAGAATAAAGAGGTTATATATGCAGTAAACAAATACCGTAGCTGATTCATGAGCTAAGTCACAATACTAGGAACACTAAGTCACAACACTTGTTTTTTGCAACCACTGCACTCAATTTTTTGAGAGTTTTATGGTGTCATTTTTTTACGGTTTAGAAATGTACGTTTAAATAATTCAAATTACTAAAAAAATACGCGGGAGAAAGTGGTATATTCTATTTACTATACGAACTCATATCTTTATGTGTAGATAGAAAAATAATAATAAAGTCGTTGCTAAAGATATCAAATTACTTAAATAAAGCTACAAATTATATTTGAGAGATTACTGACGTAACGGAATGTACATAAAAGATGATGCAAGAACTGATAAGGGAAACGTAACTAAATTTTAGAGTATACTGATATAAAAACAATAAAAACCTAAATATACTAATATAAAAATTCAATAAATATTCTGACTATTTTTTATGTTTACGATATTAAGAACGCATTATAAATTCTTTATCAATTTTAGGCGGGAGACGGGTAAGGATTTAAGAATAAGTTAAGAATATTTTGTTGGTTGCTGTAGTACTGGTGGTATTGACTCACGTGGAGTGGAGAATAAGCGACTAGTTGTAATCACCAGACTTTTAACAAAGTGCTACAAATAAATGTATCTTTATTATTTATTTAAATGTTATTAAAACGCCTTATGTAATGCGAATAATGTTGCATAATCTTAAATATCGTGATTATATGAACGGAATGTTAAAGCAAGGGAAATGGCGAATAGACATTTTAGAAATATTTTAGTTTCCTTTAATTACTTTCAAATATTTGGGTATTTTGGAAAAGTAAATGTGAACTGACTTCACTGTATAAGCTTTCTAACAAGAGTTACGTAGCATGGCAAACACAAAATTTCGCGCAGTTTTAACAGCAATTTTGTATATTTTAAATTTTTTTGAGGCTTGGGTTTCCGAAAGAGAGAGTGAGAAAAAAAAATGTGATGGGAATAGAAATGGAACGAGATGGAATGATAAAATTATTGTTTTATTCTCAATGTCATTGTCGCAGCTTGTGCGGGATATTACTATGAGGAGCCATTCAAGCTCACCGTTCACCAGGAGAAAATCCTGAGGCAGAAGCACGATAACATCTGCTCAGAGAACGAGTTCCTATGAAGCAATGGCCAATATTGACGCACAAAAGATAACAAAGGCTGTTGCATTTTGTAAGCGATACCTCACATTAAAATTTTTTTTTTAATATTTCAACAACCAAGGGATGTTTCTTTGATAAATTCGCATTTATTGAGAAGTTTATGACATATTCAAATATATTAAACTGATCGTTAATACAATTTTTCTCGCTACTTGGAACACACTTGTGGATTGGTCAGCACCAATATCCTTGGCGTAAAATTCTCATTTTATAAAAACATTAACTGCAATTGAAAAACACTTTTGAGTATTGCACGAGTTTAAAAAACATAAAATGTAATTTGGTAAAAATGTTGGATATCATTTGATGTACATTAGAAGTAGATATTAACTTTCGATTCGCACTTTAATAGCCAATAACGAATTAAAAAATTACAACAGTACCTATAAGCAAATTTTACTGTTCTTGTCTGCAAAGAACAGTTTCGTAATTTTTATAGTAGTACAATGAGGCCAAAGCAGTCTTATTTTAATTTAAAGAAATTAATTTTTAATTATCACTATAGCTCATATTGGCCTGCAGTACTGGTGAGAAAGGACAGGAATGTTGTTGTAGAGAAACTAGTTGCTGTATCTCTGTACTATTATTAATCAAGAACGAAAGTTTGCCTCGTCAAAAACTTTACACCCAAACGGATAAGGGAGGATCGATAGTGCCCCATGAGGAATGGAGTGAGTTATGGTTGCCGAACCCCACTCCTAAACACTTCCGGAGGGGGAGGGGGTGCCCCAGGTTTAAGGTTCGTGTATACCATAAAAATTGGGTTCTGATATACCATAAGTATCGTGTGGAGAGGTGGAAACAAATTTCTGCACACCATTGAACCTTATTCTGTCGAACCCCCCTCCCCCGTTCTCACCGACCCTGCCCGCCTTGGGAAGAGATGCACAGACCTAAGGGGGGGCGGGGTTCGTTTTTCGCCTTCTCTTCGACCTGGAAGGCACGTTTTTCGGCTAATTTTCTTGTGATTTGAGGGAGGGTTGTCTTTCTATACCCCAACCTCCCCCAATGGGAAGTTAGGCCCTTCGAACCTTCACACCGTCTTCAAGATTTTCTCCCCTTCCACAATTTTTCCCCTTCTGTAGGTGCTATATGGATCATTTCTAATCTTATTATTTTAAATTTGGTATTTACCTTTCTTTTAGACCCTCTATCCCCCCTAAAACAGGCTAGGCCCTTTTGGGTAACTTCCCCTACCACAAGTGCGTATCATAATATGTACCGTAACTATGGCACAAAGTCACACCAGCCCATTTTGTACCATAATTGTGGTTTGGGGTACCATAATTTTGATATTTCATGCGATAATTTCTAAATTCGTACCATAATAGCACACGCGCCTCCCCAGCTTTCCAATAAGCTACGTAGGTTAATGTCGGTCCAATATACCACCCACAATTATTAAATATACCATAAATGGACCATAATTTTAACATTATTCACTTTGCAACTGCAGGTTCGGATGTGCGAGCGAACGCCGATAGGCGCGAGCAAGCTCGTGCCGGAGTTCCCAGACAACACTGTACCATAAGTACTATTTCGTACAATAACCTGCTTCACCAATAGTGGCTTAGCCCACGAATTCCGCCGGCCCGTCCTATGATGCAGATTTTAATGGTGGAAACTTACACTTTCAAATACCTTCGAAGGGCCCGACCTTGTACCTTGTAGAAACTTTTAAATGCCTCAAGTTCACGTCCAGCCGTAAGAAAGTGTTGCTACGACGACAGAAAATGTCATAAAGAAACTTAGCGTGTGTTCTGTTTCCGCATAATTTTAAGCAGTCATTATACAGTTTTATTATACAGCAATATGTTCAGGAGGAATATAGAATTGTCGTTAACACTGTTTTAGAGAAGAATAAATATCGTAAAAGTGAGACAACTTACTGCGAATTTGTGCTCATTTTGACCATTTTCAGCTACCACATTTATGTTTCAATAAAGAAATTTTATGAATGCGAAAAAAAAAATGTCACTTTTCATTTCTGTCGTGAAACAAATGATTTACTTTTTAATTGGAGTAGACATGAGTGCTTACAATGAGAGCGATGTTACAACTGGAGAGACCCCTTAGAGCTGGCGAGTTTCTCACATGAAAGAATTCTTTGCAAATATGAAAATGCCATGTTTTTTACGTCACACTCGTGCATGTACATGTGCGTGAGTGCGATGTATGGTCTGACCGCGTATCCCCATATCCCTCCAGAGAGAAAGCGTCAGGGATCGAAATGCCACGTAAAAGTAGTCTGCGCACGAGGAGGTGGGGAAAAAATCCCCGGGATCCGGGAGGCACAATGTCAAAGTAATTAAAAGTCAGCGGGAGCTCGCGGGCGAACGTTCAGCTGGGAGGACGGGAGTAGAAAACCTACCAGAACAGCCGAGCCGAGCCGAGTCTCTTTTCCGACGTCGCGCTGTCTCTAATTAGTGACTACGGGGAAAAGGGGCGCAGCGTCGCTGTTGATCGCCCGCGCCAAAGTTTCCCTTCTAAGCCGCATCGTTAACTCGCTACACGGATCCTGCGAGCGAGCGAGCAGATCTCTCGTACGTTCGGCACGCCCGACTTCGCAATCGCGAGCTGGCGACACGGAAAGTACTCGAAAATACTAGCGTTCCTCCTGCAGGCGAGTTTCGAACGAAGCCACCAGCACATAGGCGCCGACTGCGGGTGGTGCTATATCGCTGTAAAAAAAAAAAAAAAAAAAAAATTCTGGTAAAGCTCCTAAACTGTAATGGGAGTTTTTTTAACCCATACACAATATGGAAACAATACCACACATCAAGCTGCAGGTATAGGAATGTTTAGCGTTGCTACTGTACAAAGTTGGGAACTTCCTTACGCATTTGGTTGTTTCCTGAGCAATTGTAGGAACGCTACAGTGAATGTACAGGGGACATAATTACCATTCCCGGTTAAAGATTGTTCACGCTAAAGTGAGCACTTCTGAAATCAACCTCAAAAAAAGTCACTGCTCGTACCTGCATATATTATAACGGGCGCACTAAGAGACATGCGCCAAGTAAAGTTGGTAACGATGGAGGGAAAGTAGTTCCGTGTCTTGAATAAAAAGCTTTAGGTGACCATTTGTGGTAACTGAAATTATTTATTTCACTTTCTGGTTTTAAAATGCATCTAATTGTAAAAATTAGCAGCTTTGTGGAATATTTATTATTCTAATAATGTCTAAGTTTTACTTAACCGACGCATGAATAAAGTGATGAAGCCCTTGGCAATGATAATGTTACATAAGGCAGAAGAATACACAACGTCCATACAAGTAGATCTTAAGCAGGGCTTTCAAAATGCTCAGTTTGCCGTGAACAGCTTATACTCAACTAAGTGTATACTGCGGTAAATTTCCAAATAATTTTTTAGATTTTATATATTCAGCAACCCCCCAAAAAATGCACTCCTCTGCAAAATAATTGATCACCGTGAAGGTGTCATTGCAAGGACCTGCAAGAGAGTACATGAACAATACATGGTAGTATGTACAAAGAAAATATCAACATATTGTACCACACCAAGCATTGCAGGGGACCAACACTTGCCGGGCGCACTTAGTATGGTGTTGGACCACATTTGGCACGGATACAGGCGGCAATACGGTCGGGTATAGGCTGTTCACGGTAAGGGTGAGCACTTTTTAAGGCCCTGCAAAATTTTTCCTTTCGTTCTATTTCCATCTTCCTGCTGCTTTTTAATATAAACAATGCAATGTGACGAATAAACACAGTGTTATACATTTCCCCACCCTCAAAATTTAATGCCGGATGCTGAAATAATATGTATTTATTAGTGGTTAAAGCCTGTTGGGAGGGCCTTAAAAAGTGCTCACTTTACCGTTAACAGTCTATATGAAGGCATACAGAGGTAGGATGTTCTCCTGAGGAAGATATCCTGCCACGACTGGCGCAACTGACCCTACAAATCCCCCTTACTTGCCGCTGGCCGAAGCTGCCGTCCAATCTGGGGGTTTATTCTATAAGTTTCTCGGAAATCAGCTCCCGTTCGTTAAATAACGAAAGTCAACTTCTCAATTCTCGTGTGAAAACGATCCAGAGCACTCAACAGCAAATGTGTTGTTGAAAGTTACGTTTCCGATCGAGAAGCGTAAATACAACATGGCGGGTGAGAAGCGTGGTGGCCATATTTACTGCAAACGAGTATAAGTCTTATGGTTCCGTCCTTCTTAAATGCAGTACATGACACACATAAGATTATAATACACGCGGAACATTATTATATGCATATAATTGTATCCACGCATGTTCGTAAGTATGTATGTTATATTTCTGTATCGTGACTGGACTTTGTAAGTGTAGTATTGGTCAAGTGAAAGCCCTACCCTCATAGCTCAAGGGTAGGGTGACCGACTTATAGACGGAGGGTTGTAGGTTCGCTTATCGCACTGGGAATTTGTCAACAGGTCGATCTCACTTGAGCTCAACCACGACAAATACACCATAACAACAATTACAATGGAAAAAAATAAGCGATTATGTCACATGGCTGCTAGTAAGTAACGAAATATATTTTGGGTACGGGGCTCGACTGACAAATTTCTTTTACTGCTCATAATAATATAGCACACAATTTAAAACCTACATACAATAATCAAACTAATTAAGTGAACAGTTTCTATAATTGTATGAATATCTACCCATAGAGCAAGCCACAGTCGGCCGGCTGTGGTTTTACTTCTGGCACTTGCTATGTCCTTAGGACTAAGGACGTAGCAAAGTGGGCTACAAAGCTACCCAAGCAATCAAAACAACAAAGATAAAAAAAAAACCATTCAGAGAGGGTGCAGAAGCAAATGAACAAGGTAAACACAATTACCGCCCAAGAACCCATTCATTATGTATTAATTTGCTTTTACTATGTTTTATTTAAATATCAGTATAAAATAAATAATATTGTGATGTACAAATAGCATGCTTGCGCATGATTACACCAAAAGGCACCATCAACAATCTTAAACATTTGATCTTTTAAAAATTCGAATATTAAAACATTCTTTCCTTTCCCACTTTCATCTTTATTTTTGCCGCAATTTAAAATAAAGCAATTTCAGTTACTTTCAGAAATTCAACCATAATGGCGCCTGACCAATAACTATCAGGACACCAAATATGTCCTCCATACTTTCGCCATAAGGGCATACATTATTTCTTTTTATGCGAATTCATGGCATATTACTTAACTGCAGAAGATGATACCTCGGAGCTGCCATCAACCCCGAAATAACAGCTCGAGGTACTCATATACAAATATTTAGCAATAGCCCCTTAGAAGGGGTCAACCAATCCTCAGCCTATGAAAGGGGGCAGAAATTTCTCGAGAAATCTACTCAGTCAACTTCCGGGGAAACAAATCTTTCCACTGGAAATGACGCCATCATGTCCATATACAGACACATCGTCGCTCTCCCAGCCAGATGACACCTTTACCGGAAGTGACGTCACCGGCCAACACCTCCACGTGGCAGCCTTTGCGGGCGCAGGCCGCCCGGGATGATGTCTTAGGCAGCATGGTGACAGGCAACCGCCGCGCACTCTATGACGGCGAGCCTGCGCTGATACCTCGCCCAAGCAGTGGCGAGCAACTTGTGAAGGGCGGAGTGTTAGTACATTTGCTCCGTGACATTCGCGTTCGGGTAACCCACAGTTCGGCGAACCGGGCTGTCAACGCAGACCATCCAGGCTCAGGATATCAGGCTAGCTAGTTGTAAATCCATTATTTCTAAAATCTTTTTGCATAGGCACAAAACATAGGTAGTTTATTATGGGAGGAAAAACGAGCGACACCGCGATCTTAGTAGCATAATGAGTCAGATAGGGCTGTTGCTGGCAGCGTACCAAAACGCCGAAAATTTTGAGATAGCGTCTCACACTGCTGGATGACTGCTGTCACTGAATACTTATGGGTTTACACAAATGGCCCTGTCATGGTTGACTGCTGGCAACAGGACACTTGGCATATCATCAATGGTGCGTTAATGGGCTGTTGGAAATGAAACTGATGGCAGTGGGTAATCTGCTATCGATCCACACATGGCTTGTCAACTGTATTCCAGCACCGGCAGCACTTGACTTATTCGTTTTATGGCCCAGAAAACTTATGGGTCAACACAACTGGCCCTGCTATGTTTAACTGCTGGCACTAGGACATTTGGCATGCCATTTATGGCACACACGTGGAATGTTGATGGAAATGAAACTGATGGTTGAGAGTAGTCTTGCCAACTGTTTTCTAGCAAGGCCGCACATGACGTATATGTATTGCTGGTGAAAGTATGTGTAACCATCAGTAGGCCATTTGATGTATGTGAAGTGGTACATTAATGGACCAGTGTTGGTGCAATCTGGCTTATTTTGGGAATTTATATGACTCCCACTCTTCACAGATAGGTTTTTCAAACTACACACACGTATATGTATAATTTTATGTGTCTAATATAATTATAGATCATATGATACAATGTGTACATTATTTGTAAATATATAGTGCTGGAAATATCTATGGCAAAATGCTGTAAGTACAATATTAGGTGTGAATCCGTGACTGATATTGATAATTTTACAAATGTAATAATTTAAATTCAAATGAGGAGTTAAAAAAATCAATATCGAACAACCTTTAAAAAATTAACGTTGAAGGGCTTTTGTTGTTTCACATCACTAAAATATCCATATACGCAGACTGCATTTCAAAACAGATGAATAAAATCCAGGTGATTTACATACTGCGAAAAATTACATTAAATGCAAATTTGTGTTTTAATATCGCGATTTAGGTAGGAAGTTTTCTCTCAACTACAGTATTTTTTCATCTGCTCCTTTTTTTAAAACCTATTTGTTCGCATGGTAAAGTTTATGGCTATTAAATAACTGGTGTAATTTATATCATATTAGTGATTGTTAATAACGCAAGTTCAAATATATTCTTAATTAGTTCATCTACAAATAAGAGTATACCAGTAGCGTAATGGTTAGCACGCTGGGCTGTCAATGAAAGGGTTATAAATTGGTGCCTCCTCCACTCCTCCGATAAGTATGAGATTTTCATGTCGTGTAATGTGTTTAATAGTAAAGTAAACGAAATTAAAAAAAAAAAACGAAAAGTTTAAAATTTTGCAAAAAGAATTATATTTACGATGTAGTGATTAATATTTGGTGGGCGCATGGCTAGCCATCAGTAGGCCATCTGGTAGCTGTGAAGTAGTACATTGATGGGCCGTTGCTGTTGTAAGAACATGGGCCATTCTTGGGCCATTTGTGTTCACCACACCTGGGCCAGCTATGGGCAGAGTATGACTATTTAGTGGTGTCATTTCAGGACCATCAATGGTCCCGGGTGCATGCCAGCTGTCAGCCAACTTTTGGCCGGCTTGGCATCCGACTGTAAACCATAAATGGACCATAAGTGTTTCCTACATAGTTTTGTGTACGAAGCACGTTACGTCACTAGTGGTAAGGGGAATTCTTGCGTTCCTACAATAAACAATAACACGCTTTTGATTACGTAAGATTTGTTGTTTACGCCTAACGTAATTGTATGGGCAAACATTTTTATACGTGAAACAGTATGATCCTTTAATAAAGTAATGTTTTCAACCGCCAACCTGTGTATACAACATATTAACCATTCATCGCGTCACCATTTTCCTCAGCCAAGCGTCTAACTGTACGGTTAGTAAGTCGCAATGTAATAGTTTTGTGTGTTTGCTGGAACAACACAGGAACACAGGGGGGAATAACATTTATATGGCAGCCTCGTTAACTGCTGTATTAACTGTAGGTGTCCCCACTGAATGAGTGTATCGAATACTTTTCAGTCCGATCTTTCACGCTAACAAATATTTCAAGAAAGTTCAGGTGCCGTTGTGAAGGTGCCCCTGACATCTGCGACGGCTCCTAGAGCCTCAGGTAGTGCGATCAAACTTACATACATATTTGCGTCAGCAGGCGTCTGTCAAATTATCACCTAGGTGAGTTTTCTTAGAATAAAAATGGGTTTGGCTGTGTTGGGGACACGGCCATTTGTTTTACGTGAATACGTCTACGTTGACGCGGTTGGACACCTTGATGTTTATTTTACGTTCCCTGCACCGCTTCACTCGATCATATGGAGTTTTATGGATATCATTGGATTTCTGTATTATGACTTGGCTTTTTGACGAGTATAGGTCGAAATTATGTTCATTTTTCTTAATTTTTTACATGAAACGAATACAATTTCACCATAACCACGCCAAACAAATTTTTTAGACACGCAATCGATTGGTCTTGACGAGAGCTGTCGATTATAACTTAAACGAGCGTCGTAGATTCTCCTAGTCAAAAGTTATACTACGCGGAAGTTATGAGACGTGGCGAAACGGACTCAAAATGCCATTCCCCTCCCTCCGCGTGGGATGCTTCGCAGTCCTCGCTCAACGTAACATATTCTTTGGTCCTTTGTCAATCGAGTGGTGTAGTTTAATTTTGAATGTAGACGATAGATTCGGAGCTGCAAAGCCAAACTGTATCCCCCAATTTTGTTATCATCGGATTTTCTGGATTGCCTCCCCATAAGATCGCAAATTTAAAGAGGTATTCACGTCAAAAATTACTCCAATATTGCTAAAGCGGCGATTATCCACGTGGTATGGATTTCCAGATGTGTTTCTATTTTTTCCCCCGACGTTGGGTACTGTCACATTTCTTCACGCCACGTCAACACCTGACGTCCTGTAGCAATTTTGCCATTAACTTTCCCTCCCCCGACCGCGAGCTAACACCGAGCGAGAATGTAACCATGTCTTTATACTCGGTAATTGCATCTGGGGAGCGTTGCTTGTTAATTAATTCGCGCGCAGGAACCACACCCGGCCTTTTGCCACGGGGAGTAACAGCGGTCCTCGCCAAGGGGTTTTCTGGAGGGACTGGCGGTTGGGGCAAGGACCCGCCTTTCTTTTCAAGCTCCGTCTGCTCGCTAATTAGAACCTGCGAGCAATTAACAAGTTGGAACTAATTTGAAGAGCTCCGCTGGCAAATTCTCTGGGGTCTCCCGCTGGAGAGGGAGTTCAGATCGCAGTTTTATCTCCTCATCTCGAGCGATGGGATTTTTTTTTCCACTCCCGGCGCTGCTTCACTGCCAGTGATGGCTGTGGGAGTGAATTTTCTAAAAGCACTTACTGCTGACTAATCGAGCCTCGGTTGCAACTGACCGTGTGAGTGCCATTCATGTGTAATTCGTATAAGAGCACTAAAAACTAAGTAAGGAACGCCGTGACAATACTTCCCCTCCCGACAAAGTCACACGGCAGAGATACAGCTATACCGTTTTCTTTAATTCCTAACTTCTATGAAGGGGCCGCGGTGGCTGACTGGTTAGACTGCTCGCCTCCCACTAAGGTGATTCGGATTCAATCCCCGGCCGGGACAATCCGGATTTTCGCAAGTGGGAATCGCGCAGGACGATACCGCTGGTCGGCAGATTTTCTCGGGGATCTCCCGTTTCCCCCGCCCTTGCATTCCGGCGCAGCTTCATTCTTACCTCATTTCACCCAAATCGGTTCTCAAGACCTCGAGACCGCCTTGTTTAGAGCAGCCAAAATATCTTAACTCAACACAACTAACTTGTATGAAAGCTGAAAACGTAAGCACACCTAGTGTTGTATAGATTTGCGGGTATATTTTAATTGACCATTTATATATGTTCTAGATCACTATTTTCTGCTACGATTTTTCTTCACTAATTTTCATTCATGATGAAATTATTTTTTAGTGCTTAAATTCTATAAACAAACGCATACTGCTGGCTGATATATCGAGCTGTTGACATCAAAAAGTAACTGACAGGTATTGCCAAACTACAAATATCAAATCGTGACACGAGCCGTAAAACTATGCTCATTTACGTCCACCTGGCCAAGTTTAGCTCCCTTGTAAATTTTTCAGAGATTGTGCTCCCCCCTCCCCCCCCCCCCGCAACTATTTGAGGCATGTAATGCAAACAAATGAAATCCAAAAGAAACTAGCTTCATTTTACAGTATTCCGTTGAGCCGATATTTTCACAATTAACTTAAACGCTTTGAATAATCTGGCTGCATTGGAGGTTCTAATCGTGGTAGGGTATAAAACTTACAAAGGTTTGTTTCGGAAAATCACCTATTTACTTATTCCTCTCCAATGCGTTTTATAGTCCATTCATGGTTACATCCAAATTTTCTGAAGTCCTGCTGAAGTTCTGCTTCCAAATATTTCTCCGCTCCATGCAAACAAAGCTTAACTAAGTCTACAAAATTACACCAAAGGGACCAAGCACCGCATTCGTGCACACAAAGTGTCATAATATTTTGCATAAGAACTATTTCTTACAAGGCATTACCAAAACACCAATTTTCTTCCTGTTTTCTTTCACATTATAAATGTGATATTATAATTCATAGATAAAATTTAAGTGAATATTTTACTTTTACCGGAAATAAGGTACTTTTTATGTTAACACGAGTGGAAAGCTAGTAATACATGGCGTATTTAAGAAACAGCCAAACACATTATACATTTTTTCCAAACGTTCGGTTTAAAGAGTGTGAGGAAACTGCGAACAGGCTATAGTCATGTCGTAGCGAGTCTCCGTTGCTTTCCGCATGTCTGTCGTAGGCTTTATCCCGACCAACTGCAATGAGGGTCATTTTCGATCCCCAATCCAGGAAAATGCTGTCGCAGCTACTAAAAGGGTGTCTTTCTTATTCTCTACTCTAAAGAAAGACAATTCATTATTCTCTCTTTGGTTCTTATGCTGTTGGTAAGTTAAAAACGCAAAGAAAAAAATTAAGCTAATAAAATATGTTACATGATATTTTCTGTTTTGTGGTGTAATCTTAGATTCTGTTTTTTCTACCTGAACCTCTTGTCAAATAACATAGGCATCATGAAAACTCAAATCTGTAACTTTTTCCGCTCATAACCTTATTCCAATAACATGCAATAAAAACAATCCGTTGTCCAGATACATTTTTTTTTCGTATTACGATTTAATTAGTACCGCGTTTTTACAGGTTATACTAATGTAACACTGGTAAGTGGTATCTGATGGACAAAAACACTTTTGAGAGTAAATCGTGGCCAAGTATTCATCATTTAAGTAAAGACATTTCCCCATTGTATATTCCGTAAACTGGTTTTGAAGACAATATACCAGTAAAATCTAAAAATGAACGTGCAATCAGAGTATTCACAATGCAGTTTTTAGTTGCAATAAATAATTCTTCAAGGACCGAGTCCATTAATAAGTTGATATGATCATTGGAGCCCCACCCCTGGCGTAAAATACGGTTTGTTAAAGTCGAGTAACAGAACAAGTGGTGTGGTAAGTTATTTTACCACGAGGTGAACAACCTCTTAGTACTCTATGTGTTTAACTGTTTGTCACAAAATCCAACATCTAAATGTAACATCATTTAAGTGAGTCAGACATTTTTTTTTCAAAATGGTGCAATATAACAGTTGACAAATTTCAACTAAACTTATTATATTCTCATTATCTATTAGACACATTGGATATGCCCATACAGGGCCTGTTTTAAGCATTTTTGCACGATAGTGCCAAATGAGAAACTAAAACATTTATGCCATATCTGAACCTGTCAACCTATTTCCGCCCGATTCTGCGCACAAATAGTGATACTGTATAGACCATGTAAACTTTCACGATTTAAGTGATTCACACGTTTTTTTTCTTTTAAAATTATGCACTTTTAAGTTGCTAAACCCAGTCTATATGCTGTTCACGGTAAAATGAACACTTTTGGAATCCCTGCTCAAGGTCTACTTGTATCCACGTTGTGTATTATTCCGCCTTATATAAAATTAACATTGCCATGGGACACGTCTCTTTATTCACGCGTAGGTCCACTGGAACTGAGAAATTATTAGAAAAGTAAACATTGTACAAATCTGCTCATTTTTACACTTCGATGTATTAAAAAATAAAGAAAATGAGAGAAATAATTTAAATGATCACAAATGGTTACCTAGCATTTTTTGTTAGACGTTAATCTATGGAACTACTTTCTCACACATCGTTTGAGGTCAGAAAGAAGCAGAACTACAAGAAGGTACAGGTGGAGCCCTGCTTTTACCAAAAATCCAACTGGATTTAGGTAACAAGCGCCCCCCCCCCCTCCTAACGATCTCACTAACAATTTTAATTCTTTCTTACAGGATTACACCTTCAGTGCGCAGGTAAATACATTTTTATTTCAACTACTCCCCTCTCCTTCCCTTAAAGGGAACATTTTTTGAAGTTTTCAGACGAGATCAATATGGCACAAACTTTGACATCAAAATCAATTAATGATAAGAGTACAATAAGAAAACAAACTTGAATTTCAAACTAGTTTTACTCCCATTTCCTCCCGATAAATAAAGTACCTTCAGCACCAAAAATGTGTGCATAAGTAAATGTAAATATTTATATTCTATCATATCATTGACAAAGCGCCATCATTATATATATATATATATATATATATATATATATATATATATATATATATATATATATATATATATATATATATATATATCAACAATTTAAATAATTAATCAATTCTAAAAAAAGTCACTTTTTATTTTTACTTTTTACTTTTTCTCCTACACTACACATTGAAACGATGAAACGTACCCCGTGGGCTGCCCCGGGAGACGAGAGACTCATTGACACACAAAAATGCGAGTTTAATTAGCACACTTGCAAACAACAGACCAACACGTTAGACAGACATCACGACACTAACATTAACTCCAGTCAGGGGGCTGGAGGGGAGCTTCACTTCCCCACCGAACACAACTACACGTAACTTTACGTAAAATAGGCAACACCTATCAACAGCCTTAACATGGGTCCGATGCCGAAGAAAAAAACAGCTACACGGAGCCCCGCCGCCTTACTCTGTGATTACAATAGGTGCCGGGGTGCAATTGTCTTTACAACCACCTGTGAGTTATGGGAGTAAAGGCTCCTGGTCTCACGACACACACGCCATTCGGTGGCGTATGAGGGTTCGGCGACCATCGTTACCAACTTTACTGGACACATGTCACTCATTGCGCCCGTTAAAATATTTGCAGGTAGAAGCAGTGGCTTTTTTTCTAAGGTTGATTTCAAAAGTGCTCACTTTATCGTAAACAGCCTTTATCAAAACATTAGGCTGTTTACTACCGAAGTCGATGCTCCGAATCCTACCTTCATAATGTGTTAGGTTAGGGTACGCTCGGTTAGGGTAAGAGGAGTTCTGTGTTTGAGTCCCAGGTAAGGCACATGTGTATTTGTATATTCGCCACACTAGTAATGCATTTATTTTAAATGCATCTCTAATGATTCGCTACCAACGCACTCAAGACCAACACCCTCTAACTTTTTTAACGAAACTTCATCCGAATTGTTGCATCCATTCCTCAGGGGAACCTGGTCATTCGCGGTCGCCCGGATTTTGCATGTGAAACTTGCGGGCAAGCAGCTCGTCGGCGGATTTTTCCGGGGTTATCCCGTTTCTCCCCCACCCCCTTGCATTCCGGCGCTACTCCATTCTCACCTGGCTTCACCCCCATTGGCTCTCAAGGCCTTGATGCTAAGAGCTGCCATCATGTCTTCACTCACTTGCTTATTTGCATCATGTAGAGGAAACTAGGCTCATTAGTTATTTCGATAACTTCTTGTTTTGTTCCTACGTAACCTGGTATTAACTAAAACCTTTTACAACTTTGTTGACAATAAACTTACTTGCCCACATAAATTGTATAATTTATTCATGCAATGCATGTTACTTGCCTGGAAAAAAGTAAAAATCACATCGAACCTAACTACAAAAATTGTATGTTTTGTTGAACATAATTTGGAAAACTCCATGACCTCTGAAAAAATTACATTCTCAACCTCCAGAAACTTACACATATTCCCTACTTTCGTAGCACAGCCATGCACCTTCACCTTCAGCAATGACTCTGTAGGATACAGGTCGCATAAGAAAGACGTTTGATCGCCACATATAAATCGTTATTTCGCGAGCACATTTACAGCAGATATATTCCTTGAGAATGCTTTCACTGAGCGACAACAAAGAGTTCAAATAATCTGCAACTAACATACCTTTCGAAAATATTTGAATTTACGTCATCGTAGGAAACGGTTTCAACCTTTATATTTCGCATATTTCTAGCGACAACAAAAACCTTCGGAGCTTGAAGTCAGCAGAAATATTTTATTACTGGAATCAATAACGTCAACGATTTTTCACTTCATATAAGAGAAGGCACGCCACTTTCCGCACTTGAAATTTGTTGCGCTGTTTCGGCTCAGAAAGTTTCACAGACGAAGTACTTTGTGCCATGCTGAGTACCAGACGAAGTACTTTGTGCCATGCTGAGGACCAGACAACCACTATTCAATTCTAGACATAAAAAGGATTGCCATCTCCCTGGCACTGTGCTTTTTCGTGCCATTATGCCGTTATTGGTAATTTACCGAGCTCTCGGATGTTTCCCATTCTGCTTTAAGGACTTCCAACTGGCATTCTGCTTCTCGCGAAGTATTTTGAAAGTAGGCGATCGCTCACTTCTCCGGGTCGCCAGCTACACGTCTCTTGTTTATTCGCTTGTGTTCGCCACTTTTGTAGTCCGCAACGTTTGGAGACACGAGCCCATCTTGGAGGAAGACGAGCTGTTGACGAGGTCGGGGTTCCAGAAAATGGTCGTTCACTACTGGACTGTCCTGGAAACCATTCCTGCACTAATAGTCCCATTAAGGTTCTGGTTGTGGGCACGTAGCATAGAGACATACTTCTGCAAGTGGAGGAGATTGGAAGAAGAGTACGCCCAAATCACGTCGGCCACGCCGATCCCACTGAGACGGCGAAGTGGCGTGTGCGACGATGGCCACGTTAGTAATCTGGGTGGCCTTCGCAGCGCCTAGTGTGCACGATGTGTACTTCCCGTTCAAGTTTTTTTCTGACGGCATGATGCTGACCAACTCCGTCGTGTGGAGTTGTCTGTGCGCATCTCTGTGCAATTAAGCAGATTAGCTCATGCACCGCGTGGAAGACTGCGTCGCCAGGACGCAAGTCCGAAAAACCACCCCGCAGCAACGTTTCGCAGCGTCCGAATTGAGACGAACGGATGTTCCTGTTGCCGAAACGGAAGACTTTACCGTGAAGAGCCAGAATTTTAAAATTAGTTCCTCGAGACTGTCAGCAGGCTTAAATTTTTATTTAATCTCCGAGTACTCAAATGCCTGGCAGCTACTCAGTGATTTGGTGGTCGACACTGGAAACGTTTTGTACCTAAACTTCATTATGGAGATACTGCTAGGTAACATGCGTATCGTGATGGACACGTTTTATATTGTAGAAG
Organism: Dryococelus australis; assembly: GCA_029891345.1. NCBI lineage: Eukaryota > Metazoa > Arthropoda > Insecta > Phasmatodea > Phasmatidae > Dryococelus > Dryococelus australis. The sequence continues at coordinate 90,956,099 of CM056996.1, read as the reverse complement.
AAATATCCTTGGGTTTCAGTACAATAGTTATTCAACTCTAGATACTTTTAAATATATTAATTTTGCTCTTCACCGTGAATGGAGCCCATCAAGCTACTGCAAAGGTATTTGATTAACATTTCTAATTTTTTACTGTCATACTTCTATTCTAATTTTAAAAAACACCTATGGTGTGTTAATTATATTCAGCTATGTCACCGGTAGATACGCTACCGATAATAATCGTATAGACCTATGTGTCGTAATTTAAATAAATGCACTAAGTGTTTGTATATTAACTTATTTTGTGCTTATGGTATTACAAAACATAATCAAGTTTCCTAAGGCAATTTTTAATTTCAAAACTGAACAACTAAACGAATTCTTTGCTTCTTTAGTTATTTCCGAGGGCTGATTCAGAAATCGTGGCTACTAATGTGTATCTCCCAAAATGACTCAACATAGGAAATGTAATATGTACAGTTGAAAGGGTATGAAAAGTAAGTTTTGAAGGTGACACCACATGGGATATGGATGCAGCAATGTCTGTCAAGGAACATAGACAAGCATGACTAATTGAAATCACCGTATAAGTGATGAATTCTCGTATAAACTGGGTACTCTCATTTGAACGGGTACGCATCGTACTTGTACAAGCTTTTTAATATCCTTCAAAGTAGTTTCCGTGGTTGTCCACGGTTCGTTGCCAGCGATGAGGTAGACGGGAAGTACCATGGGCTGCATGAAATCCGCCAGTGTGCGCTACCTCTCATCGAAATGCTGTGACGATGTCTGCCTCATCGCTGGCAACGAACAGTAGATAACCTCGGAGACTACTTTGAAGGATGTTAAACAGCTAGTACACATACGATACGTACCCGTTCAAATAAGTGTACACATTTTGTACGAGAATATATCAATGAAACTGTGATCTCAAGCTGCTATGTTTGTCTTTGTTCCTTGCCGGACATTCTTGCATCCATACGTAAGGCCACATGTTTTTCGCGAAATGATTTACGCGGAGGCTAGACTTTAATATCCTGTGCGCACATCTGCAGCCTTCCTTTGACTTTTGGCTGCTTGTCTTTGTGTGAAGAGAGTCAGTTACATGCGTGAGCCAATCAGAATAAAGTTTGTCCGATACTGACCGTGCTTGATTTCGAGGGCAGGTGGATAAGATACATAGAAATTCAAATGATCCAATCTCGAAAGTTGTTCTGAAACAAAGTGTTTTGGAACACAAATTGTCCTGAAATCTTTTCTCGAAAAGCTGGTGCCCCTATCCATACCCCATGTGGTGTTACCTTTACAACGTACTTGTCGTACACTGTCAACTATACACAGTGCATTTCTTGTGTTGGGTCATTTTCAAGAGATAAACTTCTGAATTAGCCCTCTTGTTTTTATGGAATAACCAATATATTTTGAAAGCATAATGTTTTCCGTAGTAACTTATCATTCTAGACCAATTCATTTCTGTCATTTATTCCTGTTCCTACACGCAAAACTCACATATCCAGGTCTGTTTTACATCTCAAATTCCTTGAATCACAACGTATGTCACAAATCCTCCTTCACTAGTTCCAGGCTATGGCTAATTCGTATTAAGATTGCCCCATATCAACCGCACTAACTCAGCACACAGTTCATAGACAGAAGCATCATTAAGATTATTATGTGTAGTTTAACCTGAAACAGTTAGTGTAGGACTGTTACACAAAGGCAATATATTATGTTAATTTGAACACGATTACTAAAAATCTGTTAATCTGCCGAGTTCGAGAGATTTGTGAGGCTCTTAACAACGAGATCTCGAGAGCCGAAGAAATTAGGTGAGAATGGGGCAGCAACGGAATGCAAGGGTGGGGGAAACAGGAGATCCCGAGAAAACGCGCCAAATAGCGGCATCGTCCGGTATGAGTCCCACTTGCAAAAATCCGGGAGTGATCCGGCCGGATGTTGTATCCGGTTCGTCCTGTTCTGAGGCGAGCAGTATAACCGCTCAACCACCACGGCCTGTTCAATCTATCAAAATAAATAGTCTATGGCCCACGGTTATAGAACATATGAAATAAGATGGTACCACCTGTGTTACAAAAGGGAGTAATACGATATCACCAACCAACTACTCAAAAGTTTAACCCCTTCATTCAACCAAATGATTCAGTTGTTAGCCTCTCTAACTCACATATATTATGATATTTTTCAATAAGTGCATGTTACGGCATCTTGCTTTGTGTATGCATACCATTGTTAATGATCAATTTTGGTTATTAGTAATATCATTTTGTCTCATTGTTAGACGGAATTTCGTAAAAAATGTTGTAGAAGTTGATTAGGGACAAGTTGGCTAATTTTCTTTTACAGGCTGTAGAATTCTATAGTGGAGTCTTGTCATTTGTGTTTACAGGTGAACTATATTTTCAAGAAAAAACTTCTATTGCTCTGGGTTGATCACAGAAACGAAACACATAGGAAACAGGTAACAGCGTTACAAATGTCCATATTGATAGTTAATTTGTTCATACATTTAATAAAATTTGTGTTGTGCTACACGTACAGGGTTTTACCACTTTAGTGCTGCAACTACTTCGCCTGCAACTAACAAGGGACGCAATTTCCGTCTTGAACCAAAATAAAATTAAGTTTGGATACAGACGTAGAGGAACGGAATTCATTACGGCATTTGTGAAAAAAAAATATGGAGATAAATTTTTTATAGTATGTGTGTTAAGTGACTGTTCATTTTGTGTAGCTGAATACATCAGCTTTAAAAGAGCGCGGTGGTCATACGCTTTATTTTACGGGTCATTTTCTTAATTTCTTGAACTCGTTTCAGCTACTATTTGCTCATTGTGAACTTGTGCTGCTTTAGAGGTACTCCGGTTTTAAGCACGTATATCTTTAGATTATTTAAAGTATGATTCAGAAATACGCGCACAAACTCGGGTGGGTTATGTCCTCCCGAAGAATAGATAACTTGATGTAAACACCTTACAATAGTTTGGAATATTGTGAGATATGGCAGTTTGGGTGCTAGGGATTACGTAGTTCTGTTGTGATTAACAGAGAGCGCACTAAAGCATTGAACATGCCTGTGACGAGCTGAAAACGGCCTTGTATAATTGTCCACAAACTCGCATATGAGATATCCAGTGTTCGAGTCTCACTCCAGACTATTTTGAATTTAGTTTTATAGTTTTAATTGTTATAAGACCATACCTACTTATGAAAGTCCACAACTGGTAAAACACTTTTGCGAGCCTCGCTAGCCAAAATTGCTGCTATCATCGTAGCAATTTTTCTGCGATTAACAAACACATTATTACCTACAAACACATTGCATTTATTGGTGACCACAAACGTCATTTTGTAGTTTCCACTTTTTTGTAGTTGCACCACAAAATCTTTTATCACGTCTATAAGCCTATTGAAAAAATCATTTTATGGTCGCAAACAAATTTTTAGGGTCACCACAAAATTGTTTTTTTTTATTCTTTTTTTTTTTTTTCAGTGTAGATTGAAATTGTGTAATGTTTGAATGTTTGAAATTTGATGTATATAATTATTATATTAGTTGGTGCCAGCTGGTTTGGGCCCGGCAGTGCCCGAAGCAGAGTTAGTTGGCAACACCTAGCTGCGCGACAGTGCTGCCCTCCGCAGCCAGTGTGGGGCTTCGCGAGTGTGTGCGGTAGAGTCAATCTGTAGCCACGGCTGGTCTAACTACTCGATGCGGCTACGAGCGAGGACTAGCGGAGTTCCGCGACCCGTGGCATTTGCATCCGGGGAAGTATTGTGTAGTGAGATTCTTAAGATTGTACAATGAACGCTTGAAATGAGAATTGATGTTGCAGTTAAGCTTGAAGGCAGACGTGGGGAAGTTGCCAACTTTGTATAGTAGCGACGCTAAACATTCCTATATCTGAAGCTTAATGTGTGGTTTTATTTCCATACAGTGTATCGGTTAAAAACTTCCATTACAGTTTAGGAAGTTTACCAGAAAAATTTTTTACAGCGAACGTCTTCTTTGTAAGCGTTTTGGTTACACGAGCCCAAAATGACAGTGCACAGATTCCAAATGCAACAATTCTGGTACGGCACAGCCGAGAATGAAACACTAATTGATAGGCGAGAGGTCAATACGCTAGTAGCTTCGCAATCCCCACAATGTTCGTTTCATTCAGCCATAAAGAATGCAGCTATTGTATTGCAGATGTACCAGATTTCCATGTTCGTACCAAGTACACCAACACAGTTTAAAGATACCATTGCAGTGGCGTGTTTGAACATTCCAAGTTGTACAAAGGCAGGTTTTGTATGATACGGGAGGACTGCAAATTTTATTTGCACTGCAATAGATTTTTAGCAATAGTAAATCATATCCACGGTCTGCAGTACGTAATTGTACGTGGTGAACTAAGGGCCATCTGTTTGACGCATAGTTCTGATGAAGACTGAGATTCTGTTATGAGGGATAAGCCGTCGAATTGCAAAACCACGCCAGTCAATATCTTGGAGTGAGCAACAGCTGATCGGCGGAGGGAGGCATTCAACGGAACAAGTAGTCGTGGACGGCGGAGGTGTTCTGCGAACGTCATGCTGGATTTACGTCAGCGTAACGCAACAAAAAAAGTAGTGTGTGTGTGTGGTTTGTTCTACATGCCAGCAGTGGTGGCAGATGTCGATATTTTTTGGAAGAAAACAAGTTGGGTGCAGCGTACCCTCACTTACGTCGTTTGTTTGAGGACATTGTCATTTTAATGTTCGCGATTTCCTAATGCAACAGGTCAGGTGCGCAGCAGATTGTAGACACATGTTCTTGTGATTGTAGTAAAATTTAAATATTTTGGGTGTAAGACATTTGTTGGGATTCAGTAATTTTTCCATCGCCGCTTACAGTTAAATTTATTGTAAGCTATTCGCGGTAAAATGAGCGCATTTTGAAGCCCTCTCATTTGGAATAATATACACTAAATATATTATTGTAGCCTTAGATGTTAACTTTAGGGTACAAGAATATATATACACCGTGTTCTTTACTTACATGTCAATATTTTTTTTTAATGTGGCGGAAGGATAAAAAATGGGATAGTAAGAAAAAACAAGGGCCTCAAAAGTGTTCACTTTACCGTGAACAGCATACAGACCTAATAAAGAGAACTATTGTTGTAGTATATGAAATGGTACCTGTGGCATGAAAATATTTCATTACGCTGTTGTAGCATCTTTAATACTGCTTTAAACCCCGCGAGTTTTAGTTAGTGAAGTATAAACTTGCTGATCGATTCCCTATTAAAAAAAAAAAAAACTACGGAAACCACGTTTTAAGAGGCCGTGTCTGTAAAACTTGGATTGAGATATTTTACCGCACCCTTTGAGCCGATGAGATATAGTGGCTTCTTCATCTGAAAGAGCAAGGCGCGACCTGCAGGTATAAGGCTGAGAAATACCTCGCAACAGGGGGTTACAAGGCATAAGCCAGGAAGGGTACTAGCCACGATTTTGTCGGCTGGCTGTGTGGAGAGCACAGTTTCAGGACCAAAGGAGAATGAAATGAAATCGACCACGAAACTGCTCGCGATTTTCATCTGGTGTGGATCACCTCACTACTGCTATACGCTGTTGAAGTCGTCTGCAATAGATATTTCTATGCGCCGCCATCTTGGATGCAAACAACTTGTTGCTAGGCAGTCCGTTGCTGTGGAAGAAGTACAGCAAAATGGCTACTATTCAATTTGAGTAGTTTGATTTGTATGTCCAAGCATGAATCTGTAATTATTTGTGGTGCTTCACAATGACACATATTTTAATGACTTGTTGCATTTTCCCCAGAGAATTTAATCCAACCCCAAAGCTGCAGTCTCAGATCCATGTAGCTATCCTGTATCTTATGAGCTCCACGCAAACATAATGTCGGAGAACCACATTATTGATGGTAAAATGATTGCACATGTTTCCAAACGTCTAAAGGTTTGTACTATGCCTAATAAAATTAAAAGTAATTAAGAACTTACCTTACTCCTACAATGAAATGCATAAAGTAACATAATTTAAGTTTAATTAAAACTACTTTAATTTCCTCAATTGTGGCGTTTAACCACATTAAATTCATGAAGGCATGCCCTAACCCAACTTAATGTAAGGGGCTGGATGTACTGATGTACTATAACAAATTGCACAAAGCACAATGACTAACAGGAGTAAGATACGGTAGTTAAATTGTCTCAAAATAAGAATTAATGCTGCTAGTCCTTATTGTCCGTATTCCGACGCACGACAGCGCATCTGCTCAGACACCCTTTGTGATACCCCTATAGTGAAATCATATATAGTAAGGTTAGGTCTTATTAGATATAATGAAGTTAAATGACACAATCTAATTAGTCATTTATTTCTGTTATTCATTATTATTCTTTTTCCGAAATCTAGTGAGAGCATCGGCACGCATACCCCTTGTAATTCACCTACCATGAATAATAAAAATAACACGGGCATATTTCAGTTTCCTATATTCATGGTATTTAAAAGAGACGTATTTCTGGATCTTTTACAAGGAGTTTTACTATTACACTTGAAATATAATTATTTCAAATAATCTCAAGTACGTACCGACACTTACGAATGCACACCGATGATATTGAACCTTGTCTTTCGCGAAAGGAAAGTATTTACACGCCTCTCTAAAGTTATTGTAACGAAATTTGCAACCAAATGCAAAACAATTTGTCATCGCTCCTTCGTGAATACTATTACGCAAATATTGCTAAAGACAAGAAAACTCTTACCACGCTGTAGAAGACTACTAGATCACACGTTTGTTTGCATCCAGCCCAACAGTTGCTATGCAACTGTACAGGATATGACGTCGACTTCAACTGCGTATAGGCTATTCATGGTAGAGTGAACACTTTTGAGAACCTAGTCACTTTTTTCCTTTAAGCCATTTTTTATCCTCGAATAACCTTTATTTAATTATTATTGCCATGTAGGTAATCAACACAGTTTGTATATTCCACAGCACTTTGAAGTTTACGTCTGAGGCTAAAATAAAAAAATATTTATTGATTATTAATCCAATTGAGAGAGATTTCTAAAGTTCTCACTTTAACGTGAATAACCTTTAAACACAGGGATTAAGTGTTACGTTGTCAGGCATTTCTAATCAGCAATTTGAGTCTCACACACAAGAAATATACAAAATAAATTCTTAATTCTGTATGTTTGATCAATACCATTTCAAATGACTGATTCTGGAATACTGCCCCAGGGGAACGATTTCGTATTTCTAGCGCAGGTAGAATAAATGGGAATGATTAAATTTACGCAGAAGTTTCAGATCCAAATTACGTGTTATGCTTAAATAAGGTATGCTATACACATTTTAATCTTGTCCAATCTTATTCAAGTGTTTTTTTATTATTATTATTTAAGAAAGCGCTATTCTGCTGCAATACTTAGACTGTGAAATGGCAGAATAATTCGGCTTTTTAACTCACTAGTTGGATTATTAATACAAAATTCGTAGTTAAGCTTTATTTTCCACATACTGTAACTTCGTTTACGAAGTAAATAACATGAATAATTTGGACACCTCTTGCTCTTATTCCAACAATAAATACTTTAATTTATGACGTGCGCAGTTAAATAACTGTTATGACCAAACAAATTCTTGAACATTCGGCTACTTTCTAACCAAACTAAATTATACGTTATTACAATGGCCCATACAATTTACCATATAAGGAACATTACAACATTTTAAAAATGTGTACGTTGGATATAAATAATAAAACCACTATTAACATATTGTACGCTCCTGAAGACTTTGAATCAATATCGAAGTAATTAAGCATGATTCCAAAAATATCAAAATCATTTCCAAGTAAAAGGGCCAATTTCCAAAAATCAACAAATGTAAACAAATAGGCATATGCTCATTTGTTTACATTTGTTGATTTGTGAAAACTGCTGCAGTTTTTTGGTATTTAAGTGTCAAACTGACACACTAGAATTAATGAATACAGCGGCTAAGTGGGAGAGAAATGTTGTCTTATGAGCTTACCATCCAGCTTTTAACTTCGGATACGTTTGCAGACGACTTCCTTACACAGCATTCTTCTCGGTGCCCTGTGGTTAAAGGTAGTTTTTGTACGAACTCTTTATTTGCTTCTTCGTACTCGTCAGTGGACAAATCAGGCTCCTGGCTGTGAATATGGTCTGTATAGTGCTTACCTTTCAGATACGATACTGATGCATAGTTTGTTTTTCTCCTTTTTGTATTATTTCGGGGTATTATCGAGCTAGTACATATTCTGTCACACAAGAAAGTCTGCTTTCTTCTAAGTGGAAATAAATTCACTTCATTATTCCTGGACCCATTACAAAAATATTCGAAGCACTTTGGATTCTCGCCAGATATATGATTATTTGCAGCCAAGCCTTTCCTCAGAGAACTCTTGGTTGTGATGGCTTTCAGTTTTTTACAGTGATTTATTTTTAATGGGGTTGCGACACTCAGTTTTGTTGACTGTGATATTTTCGTAAGGTATTATATATGGTAAAAAGTTGTTTCTACTTTTACAAGAAAAATGTTTAGAAACCCAGTTGCCAACAAAATCCAAAATGACTAACTGTTTTCTTGTAAAATTTGCAGAACATACAGTACACTTGTAATATTACAAATTATATGTTTGTATTACAACTTACATTATGGTGACGTTGACATAAAATTATTTTTTTTCTAGTAAAAAATAGTGATGAATTAATAGAGAATGGAAAAAATAATTCAAAATATAATGCAAACACTTAAATATTTTAACTTTATAAATATTATTCCATGTCTCTAAATTTTATTTAAATGCAAAATTTTAATGTAATACATAAGATGCTTAACGTACTCGTATGTGTATAATTTTTTTTGACAGTTGTGTTGTGTATACCATGTAAGTTTTATTGTTATCTGTGGATTATTTATACGAATTTATCTATGAAACTAGCTGTTTCTAAATGATTCAGTTATTTCTAAATGAATAAGAGCTCTTTATTCTACAGCGACATACAATGCACTCCTCGCTCCTCGCTGCTTCTCTTCAACTAGACAAGAACAAAAAGGTAAGGGGAACCAATCCATACAACCTTTCCCCTCACAAACCTGCAGCTTTTATAATCTGGTTGTAAAACAATAGACTCTCTAAACCTACAGACAGTTCACACAATTCCAAACATTCTCCATCCCTTTGAAACACTGATTTAAAAAAAAAAATCACAAGGATACATGATCTCCACAACCTTACACAGCAAACAATACATTGTAGAGCAACAGCACACATCACTACTATTCGATTGGTAGAATGACAAGTTTGTGAATGGACCTTTTTAGAATTCTGGCAGAGGTTTTTACATTAACTACTCTGACCAAACCATCCTTCCCAGGAAAGACCTCTGTGATAACTGCAAGTCTCCACGCAAGTGGAGGTAAGTTATCTTCCTTGATTAGTACAAACACTCCTGGCTTGATGTTCGTCATACGCGATGTCCATTTTCTTCTTTGTTGCAGCGAATTCAGGTAATCCTTCGCTCACCGATTCCATTTCTGCTGGGTTGCTCGTTAAACTTGTTGCCACCTGGACAGCTGCTTCATTGGCACGTCAGACAAATCAGACTCAGGAAAGGAACAAATGGGCTACCGATGAGAAAATGGCAGGATTGAGGAAGCTGGGGTCATTAGGATCGTCTGACAAAATTGTCAGTGGTCTGGAATTCAGGCATACGTCTATCTGTGTAAGAAGTGAGGAGGGATTTTCCTGCCATCCTGTGGAGGTGATGCTTCAGTGATCGTACTCCAGCCACTCATAGACCGCCGAAATGAGGAGAATTTGATGTTATGAAATGTCATGTAATCCCTTCCAATGCAGCAAACCCATTTAGTGTTTGATTGAAAGCCTTCAATAGCAGAGGCCTGGCATAATCGACTTCTGTGTTGAGAAATGCTCGGGCTGGCCGAACGCTAATTGCAGGTATATCACCCATCAGCTGTTGAGTGGTTTCACCTCTTAGTCTCACACATGTTGTACACCCATGAATGACAGCACGCACATTTTTACGGATTTTAGGAATCCAGAACTCTTGGCGCAGTGATGCTATTAGCAGTTGGGCCCAGCATGTTGAAGCCGGGTGTGTTCAGCTCTAATTATTAGTTTTGTCAGGTGGTGTTTGGGTGGAAGAATGAGCTGGTGCCTTTTGACATATGTCAGTTCTTAATTACTTAGATGCTCATCTACACACACACACCCACTTGTATTCTTGAATTCATTTACATTACTTAACTAACTCTTGTAGTTCACAGTGTTCATTAAATGGAGGTCCCACATTTCTTGCACAAAATCTTCATGTTGTGCAACCCATACACATGTTTGCAAGGCTTCCCGTAACTCTTGGGCGCTCAGTGGTCCAGTTACCTTGTTCCGTGGGTGTCTGGCATTAAAGACGAAATGTTTCACTTACGCCATAACCCTTTTCAAATGGGAAAGTGAGAAATGTTGCTGCAGCAGGGCTTGGAACTCATTAGTAGGCGACTGAGGAGTTACCACAGACATTACCAGTGTGCTTAGTTCTGGAAGTTGCCCTTCTTGAACTTGAATCATGATGAATGGCCACTCATCTGGTCTATGCTGAAGCCATGTGGGACCATGCCACCACACATGAGAGTGGCATAAAGTGTGTGGGTCCCCACCTCTGGAGATCAATTTGGCTTAATTGTCTTCCGATCGTACATGTCTCCACTTGCTGCCGTGTGTTGCCTGCTGTATTTGCGAAACTCTGTTTGCCACAATTGGCTTCCACCTTGTCGCTGATGAGACTACCCAAGAAAAAACAATAATGGAATCCATCCACAAGGTAATGCTGGAAATATCGAGTCCTAGGATGGGCAATGCTTTGTTTAACAGGTCCACAAGTACCACTGCTCCACATAGCTCAAGACGGGGAAGAGTGATTTGTTTGACTGGTATGACGTGTGATTTAGAGCATAGTAGCCTTACTGCAATGTCACCATTTTTAGAAACAGAGCATACATAATGGCAAGGACCATATGCTAATTCACTAGCATCTGAAAATCCATGAAGTTGTATGTCACATAGTGTGCTCTTTGCTAGTACCTTCCTCTCCACTTAAATATCCTTGATGGCAGGTAGTTGCATGCAGAGCTCTTGCCATTGTGATGACAGTTCAACTGGAAGTGTTTCATCCCAACCCAACTTAAGCGACCAGATTTGTTGCAGAAACATTTTGTAGCATATAGCCACTGGACTGATCAATCCTATAGGGTCAAATATGGATGCGACGGTGGACGAGGCTTCAAGTTTGGTGTCAACTGTCCTGTTGACATTGGTGCTGTTGACTAGCGAGATTCTGTAATTGTGTGCTATGTGAAATGTATCTGTGGATGGCTGTCATAGTAGACCAAGTGCCTTCACCTCATTGGAGTCTTTGAAAAAACAGGGTAACTGACATTCTCTGTTCTCAAGTGGGATCACTTCTAGCATGGCTGGGTGATTGGAATAAAATTTTCTTAAGGAAAAACCTTCAGTGTTGAGGAGCTCAATCAATTGCTGCTGTAGGTGTAGTGCTTCCTTCAGAGTTTCTGCTCCACAGATTGCACCATCGACATAAAAGTCACTTCTCAATGCCCTTGCTGCATTAGGGTACTGGTGAGCCTCGTCTTCAGCAAGTTGTTGCAGACACAGGGTTGCCAAGAATGGTGCAGATGCTATCCCATAAGTAACTGTACAGAGCTAATATATTTTTACTGGATCCTATAGTGAGGCTCGCCATATGATTCTCTGCAGAGGAGTATCCTCAGGATGCATCTTGATCTGCCTATACATATTTGCAATGTCTACAGTGAATACTCTTGCATGGGTTCTAAATTGTGTGACTCTTGAGTACAAGTCTTGCTGTGTGGTTACTCCGACTAATAGGGTCTCATTGAGAGATACACCAGTGGTTGTCTTTGCCAATGCATCAAATACCACTCTTGTCTTGGCAGTTGAACTCTATGCCTTCACTACTGCATGGTGTGGTAAGTAACATGTGGTTGGCTAGTCTTCATTGTTCTTAACTTCTGACATATGACCTAGTGCTTCGTACTCCTTCATGAAGTCTACAATCACTTCTGAAGGAGTACGAAGCACTAGCCATGCGAAGCCCTGGTTGTTTGTGAATTCGACATTCGAGTGGCTGTAGTATCCTGAATGCATGTTCAAATGAGTTCCCCAGCTGGAGTCCCCCTTCGCTGAGGGTAACCTGACGATGAACCTGCCACTAGGCTCCCAGGTAATATGGGTTCTGAAGTGCTCTTCATATAGAATTTCGTCTTTGATTTGTGTGTGCTCATACAACGTTTCAATTTCCCAAAACTGTTGCAATCTCTTATCCAGTATTATGTCTTGTCTGGTGAGCATAGACTAAAGAGGTGGACAAATTCCATCACCCTTTGACTTAACACGTCCAGACAGAACATAACCTAACTTGGTTTCCTGAAGTTCTGGGTAGCAGCATGGCCTGTTTGTCTTGTCCTTCATCAAGAGATGGCCGAAAAGTTAAGCCCCAATGAGCAGGTCGATTCTTCCAAGTTGTCATCTGCTAGCAAAATGCCATGCAGGAGGTTCCATCCTTGGGTGTCAATGGATACTGCCGGGACATGGTCAGTTGTTTCTTTAGTACTACACAATTAATATTTGCCTTGAAGTTGCTGGTGTTGGAATGTAGCTCAATATTAACGCTGTGTATGGCTTGTGCACGAATGTGTATGGTCATCCTGCTATGCGACCTTCACAGATTTGGCGACTTAGCAAAGGAATCTTTCATGAACTTACTCTGAGATGCTGAATCAAGTAGGGCACAGTAAGCATATAATATTTCTCTTGCATCCCTTGCCTTTACTATGACTGTTGACAATAATACATGTGTGTTCTTCGGTGTGTTCAGGTTGCAGTAGTTACCTGATGGACTTGGTCTGATGTCTGCCTTGTGGGTGGCAGACTGATGTATTTCAGCACTGTCCCCTAGATCCATGACTGTGTCATTTTGATCTTATTGTGCCTTCTTTGTTTCATGATGTAATAACGCATGGTGTCTCTTGTTGCATCTCCTACAGTTACTAGACCAACATCTGAAGGAGTGGTGGAATGATCGCAAGCAATTAAAGTACAGGTTATGCTGTACTGCGCACTCGTATCGCTGGTTTACACTGGCTTGACAGGTCACATCTGAGAAGAGTGTAGTTCTCGTCATAGAATGGGCATTGATTCCCATTTTTTTCCACAAATGTGTGAGCATATTTGAAGGTGCTGACTTGTCTTGCCTTAAGATTTGTTGTTGTGTTCGCAGGAGTACTAAATTGCAAGCCTTGGTTGGACTGAATGAGTTCTAATGCCTGGCACATTTTTTCCAAGAATGTTAATAGTTTCTTGTAATGTAGGGAAGTCACGAGAGACTGTTTCGTGTTCCAATTCTATCCGTGTGCTACTATCCGTGTGATTGAGAAATATATGTATCAAAGGTATTTCATAAAGTGGTAAGTCAATTTTCAGGCTAGTTATTGCATTTAAATTTCGTCCGGCTAGCTGCCGTAGCTGTAAACCCCATTCCTTATTGACCTTAGGAGGCGCCATACTTGACTGCTATAAGCTTGGGATTGTTATAACGTGTATTTAGTAATTACCATGCTAATGCAAAGTTATCGTTTGAGATGGGTAGATTCTGCAACAATTCATGTGCTTCGTCCTTCAACGACGAGATTAGGTGGTGAAGTTTCTGTACATCTGGGAGAGATTTATTGTTAACAATCAGCCCTTTGAATGTATCCCTGAATTTTACCCAGGTTGTGAAGTCGACAATAAATGTGGGTAGATTTACTGCTGGGAGATGCCTTTTCGAGATTTTTGTGTTCTTTCTCCATTTTATGCTACACAGGACAGGATTGCAGGTGGGTAGGATTGAATGTGGGACTGGAAGGCCTGCCAAGTGTCTGACTTACCTAGACTTCAGTGTAACTCCTGGATGTCAACAGTGGAGGTCTGAGCTGGCGTCGTCTGCTGGGACTGGATAGCGTGGATGTGTAGTAACGTAGGCAGCGCGAGAGAGCGGCAGCTATCTTCCCCTGCGACGCGACTGGACGAGCCCGGGAAGAGACGAGGCCGACCCGACCATTACCCGCACAATAGATGGGAGCCACAGCGCAACACGGGGCACGACCATCACCGGAAAGGAATTTCACGTCGGACCCAAAGTGCGCTACGGCCAGTCTCTTACCACATCCGATCACGCGAACGGCGTGCATACGTGGAATTGGTAAACACTCATTTGTCGTACCGATCCGACCCGGAGGACCACGTTTCCGAATGCTTCAGTGATATCTAAATGAATAAACCAACATTATGCTTGTAAGAGCTCTTTGTCCTACGGTGACATACAATGCATTCCTCGTTCCTCGCTGCTTCCCTTCAACTGGCCAAGAACAAAAAGTCCAGACAACCTTTCCCCTCACAAACCTGCAGCTTTTATAACCTGGTTGTAACACAATAGAGTCTCTGAACATACAGACAGTTCACACAATTCCAAACACTATCATTACTTTTAATTTTCTAAAAAGAATTTTAAATTGGAATCAGCGAGAGTCCAGCATGGAAAAGAAGACAGTCCTGAGTATGGAAGTTAATTTATGATATTTAATTAGTAAAAGTTTTATATTTACGACGGTGATCCAGATTTCTTCACGCACTACTGAAATGCTGAGCCTATATATATTGAAAAAAAGCCGCAGAGAACCACTGAGAACCACCCGGAGATGTGCTGTCCATGGTGAGTGGGAGAGCTTTTCCTGTGTTCTGCACCAGTGAAGGATGGCTCCACGACATCGCAGAGTTGCGGTTATTTTCCGCTACCGACATAGTTAAGTAGCATTTTTCCCCAGGCAAATGTAAACTTATTTATGACACCAGCACTAGCAAATTCAAATATTGGTAGTACTTTTGACGTGCAACGTGCAAGCTGGTGTTGTCTAGAAATTTGAGAATTAGAATAAAATAATTTTTTACAACTAAAGTTATGCAAAAGTAATATATAAATTTGAATTGGTTTGGTTCTGTTTGTTTCATTTTAAATTCACTTAACAGTATTAAAATCAATGTAATTTTATTTGTTTCTATCGATTTACTCGAATTAAGACTTCTCTGGTTGCTTACTAGAATTAATGGTCCAATTGTTTTAAAACCCATAGTTTTTTCAAATCTGGATCAATATACTGATTTTTATGTGGCAGCATATATTTTAGCCAAGGCATATCATTAATCAAACCTCTCAGAATCACACTCGTATACAGCTACACTATCTACCAAAAAGTAATTGGGCACTCGTGAAGATAGGTGATTCAGTACGTCAGTTGACTTGTGTTTCACGGCCTTCGGCGTAGGACTGCTGGTGTTTGTCCGTGGTAGCATGAACACAGAGGCCTATTGTAGCATTCTGGATAATGAAATGCTCCAAACATTGTGGTATTTTTACAGAATGGACCCTTGTTACTTCCAGGATGACAATGCCATGTGCCATGTTTCAAGGGCTACTATGCAGTGGTACGCTGACAACAATGTTCGTCGATTGGACTGGCCCACCCAGGTCCCTGGCCTCAACCCTATAGAACATCTTTGGGACGAATTGGATCGCCGGGTGAGAGCTCGTCAGGAGCGGCCAAAATCCATTGCTCAACTCATGGAATCTTTGCAAGAGGAATGGTGACGATTCCCCGTGGATGTCCTGCAAACACTCATATAGAGCATGCCAGACAGGGTGGCTGCTGTTATAGCCGCAAGAAGTGGCCCTACGAGATTCTAACGGGGTGACAACCGCCGAGCAAACATTATGGACAGGTGCCTAATTACTTTTTGGTAGATAGTGTATATTTTACAATTACATTACACATTCATATCTTATATTACATATCTTAGATATAATATTTTATAGCCAATAAGATTGGCTATAATATTGTAATACATTTCAGTGGTGTACAGTATTAATTTGTACGCCCATACGTGTGGCAAACTTAACAACTGCTACAGTTAAGATTTTTCCACCCATACGTGTGGCAAATTTAATAATGATACACATAACTGTATGAGTGTTAACACACGCTTTACAGTATAATTAATTTGGCAGCCCAACGACAGGGATATAAAATCTCCACACGTTGTGTCTATTTAACTGCTGTGATAGAGTAATAATTTATCGACCCAACGAGAAGGCTTCGAGAATTGAAACCCACGACAACCAAGGATTACTATACTGCTGCCCATGGAAAGAAATATTCATAACTTCGATAGAGAAACCAGAATAGAGTCGCTTATTCTTAGGAATTTATATGAGTCGAGTATCAAGGACTGCATATTATTTGCAAAACACCGCCGCTATAGACTATAAGAAATTGGAGTATCGAGCGGATAGTATGATGGCAGGAACGGGTAAACCGACATATGAGTTTGTTTCAAGCGACATTAAGGGTAATTTAGCAGGCCAAGTGACTAACCCAGAACGAACAACAAAACAGACTAGGGAAACATCTAGCCCAACGGAGATGCTGTCGTTGCAACAGATTGTACTGTTATTCGAACAGCAGTCAGAACGGATCGAAAAGCGATTTAAGGAGCAATTTAGAGAATTTCATGAAAGTAACGAACAGACCGAAAGGCGATTAAGTGAACATATTAAGGATCAGGCCGAGAAACAATCTAGCGAAATCCGTGAAAGTAAGCAGCAGTTCGGACAGGTTTTGGTCGAGCAAAATGAGTCTTTCCAGCTCGCTTTCACAATGAAAATTTCTCAATTGAGTCAAATAATGACTCATAATATATCGCAGGTACGACAGGAAATATAAACTGTCACCCAAGAATTAGCGCATACGTCAGAAGCTTTACGGGAAGAGATAGCGAACAACAGAATGGAGCTAGAAGCAGCGGTGGAAGGTTGCAAACAACGAATAGCTACCATGGAAAACAACCCAGTAGAGTTGGAAGGTAGAATTCCTTCCCAACTGAATTCGTTTGGTTGCCAGATAGAACAGAGATGCGAACGTACCGAGTCATTAGTTTACGGGAAAGAGATAGGAACGGGTCGAAATTTGACCAGGTGGGGGAACACATAAATTTTGTCACAGATAAAATCGATGGTGATCTTAGATAGATGCAGGAAATGGAATTGGACAATACAGGCTCTAGTTAATTAATTGTGGACAATGAAAACGGTCCCGTTTCGATTTCGAAACAATCAGAACAGCCTGAATTCGATCTCCTCGCGAACGACACGTCCGCCATGTTGCCGTTGAATACATAGCTACACTACCAGAGTCAAATGTGGGAAAATCAAACACTGATTTTCGAAGATAAATCCGGCGAAAACTCAGTAATTTTTGTGAATAAGTGTGATGTCTATTCTAAGTTATTTAGCCTCGACGACAACAACAAGTTGAGATTTCTATCCTTAAGCTTAAAAACAACAACCTACTATTGGCGGGGAGTAATGAGACAGAAACCCTCACATGTAATGATTTTTTGTTTGATGAGAAGAACCAGAGAGCTTATTCATGTTGTGGAACAGTAGAAAACACGACTCCGGAAGTTGTGCTAGGAGGTAGCACGAGACACGACGTTGCCGTGGATTGGTGTATTGTGAACGTTCTCACACACGAGCTGCTTGCTGAAGCGATTCCCTCGCAGACGACCTGGAAGAGGAGAATGTGTTGTCAAGAAACGAAGACAATGGGATCCTGGAGGCACCAACAGACCAGAGATGCGAGACCTCGAACCATGGGATCCCGGAGGTACTAACAGACCTGAGACACGAGACTGTGAGAAATGGGATCCATATGTCAATAACCAACTAGAGATACGAGACTTTGAAAAATTGAACTCTAGAGGCACTGACTGGCCAGAGATCCGAGATCTTTGACATGTCTATGTTACCGTCACCTCCGCAAATGACCCATAGGAAGCCGAAGACGAGATAGCAGAAGGGAAAGAAGAACTATTGGAGTTCGCCAGGCAGAAGTTAATTCTAGCAGGTGATCGACGCCGCAAGTATGCGAAGCAGTCACAGAAGAAGAAGTTAAGTGTAGGTCAATTGGTTTTAACAAGAACACACTGTATCAGTAGAGCATGGAAATTTATTTCCAAGAAGTTGATGCTACTCTATGTCGGTCCGGTAAAGGTATCACAAATAATCAACAACAACTGTTATGAAATGGTTTGTCCGGACACTGGCAAGGTCCTAGGACGCTCTGAGAGAATATCAACCTCCTATTACGCAGGTATAGAGAAAATATTTGGAAGACAAGAGCATATATATATATATATATATATATATATATATATATATATATATATATATATATATATATGCTGAGGAATAATTTTCTTGAGTAATTATTGAAGATTATTACAGTGAAGAATTGTTGTGAAATGTGGATTATATATGATAATTATTATATGGGGCGTGCATTTATTTATTGATGTGGAAAGGATTTAATTAGGCGTATCTAAAAACCGCCAGTATATGATATCATTTGTTCCATGTCAAATGTGCATATTGTAATTTATTTGGCCCTGTATTGCTTTGTTTGCCACATATAGAATATTTCACTGTGGAAGATTGTTAATGTATGTAAAGAGTTCCCGCGTTTTTCTTATGTTTTGCCTTCCAATAAGAAAATAATCAAACCCGTCGTAAAGGATGGAATCGATGTTACTGAGATACATGTAATTTGCTATACGCAGTCATAAAACCACTAAGTTCATAACAGTAATGAAGGTAACCACCTACGAAAAATTCATGAGAAAATAAATAAATGGGCAAATATGATAAACAACCCAATACTAAAAGCTCTATTTTGAAACCTGCAGTTACTGTATTGAAAGCCTGACCAAAAAGAAATAAAAGTTAGAATGAATAAGCGAACTTCTGACTGCAAGCTTTGCTAGAATTAAACGCGAACTTGGAAAGTAAAACACATGTAAGGTTTGTTTCGTAGGGTCTTCTGAATGAATACATATTTAGTTGGTTTTGATTAGGTTCTTCATATAACTCATTTGGATTGTAATAATACACACCGTAATTCATCCAGCAGGTCCATAATAGTATTGAGTGGGGTAATATAGAGGACATTAATTCCCCTTTTGATTTTTGTGTAATTTTTTTATAAATATTTCGCTTAATTAGTACTTATTTGGTTTTATCCAAAACTGGCTGACATAATTTTAATCATAGAAAGAAAATACTGAATGATAAATAAATTTTAAGTAAGCAGAGGCGTCAAGTCTATTTTAAACTTTCACTATGTAAAGTTTCATATATTTACCGTTTATAGTTTTCCAAGAAAACCGCCGTCAAATATAATACTATAACAGAGAGGGGATTGAATTTGTGTCACGGCCTCTTAAATTACGATATGGTTCCTTGCCCCCAAGACGCCCTCGTTTCCAGCTGCAACTCTTAAACACTTATAATTTTGAAGATATCCAGACATATTGAGCAGGCGATGTTGGTATGTGTGCGTATTGGGATAAAGAAGCTCGGATCTTACAGATAATCATGAACTTGAATCTTTGCTTGGTGAAGGTAATTGGTGTTTTTAACAAACAATACAAATTTTTGTACGGCATACCGACCACCCCCCCCCCCCCCGCCTCGCCATCTTTATTATTAACCTGATGTTCTGCTCTCCCTGTTCCTACACATCAGCTTAATTTCGAGGCAGACACCTATCGCTTCGTTTCAGTAATGCGAAACAAACACGGAGGTGTGAACAAACTTGGAGCTGACCGGCATGGTCCTGATGTGTGGTGTAGTTCAAGGAAGCAGAAGGTAGGTTGTACGTGTTTACACTCAAAACAATTTTTTTGCCCTTTTACAAGAAAAACTCTTGGACGCCCAGTTGCCAAGAAGATCCTTTGTAAAACTACAAATAGTTTTCTTGTAAAATCTGCAAAACATATTTCTGTAATATTACAAGTGATAGCCGAGTATTACAACTTACAGTATTGAAAAGTGTACATAAAATTATTTTTTTCTTCTAGAAAACATTTGTAATGAATTAATAACAGAGAATAACTTAAAAAATATTTCAAAGTATAATTTTCAAGAGAAAAAATTCTTCGTCAGGACGGGGACTAGAACCCACACCCGGTGTATTATCAGGCCGCAACCTTAGCCACACAGACCAACTGGACTTGTAAACTTAGATTTATTTTAATAATTAATCTATATCCACGTAATTATAAAATATTAAGAAAATTAATTAAAAATAATACAGTTATTTCATTTTAAAGAGTTCTATGTAACGAAGAAACATTAACAGTTCATGAGTAATACGGTCACGTTTTATTGAAACTGTCGTTTTATTATTAATTGAGTGGTTTTAAGTGTTTTACGTTATTTAAACTATAAATACACTTCTAATGCATACAAACATTTATTTTCTGCACACTGCTATACTTTACATCACCCTTAGTTTTTGCACAAACAGCTATATCCTTTTTTACGTTGTTGTTGGGTGTCCACCATTTTGCTGGAGCTCGTGGATACAGGTCAGTATAGTACAAACATTTCTTGAGATCTATTACAAACACGGCCCTTGTAGTTCTATAAGAGAAATATTTGTATTGTTACGAGCATTTGTAAAATTACAAACAATTTCTCATTAAAATTACTTTTTTTTTTTTTACATTGTACGGGGACATCCTGTACGCCGTCGGCCTATCAGACCGCTGGCAACATCACAGTGGTATTACAGGAAACAGGCAGGCGAGGCGCGTGAACTCACCCTTGAAGGGCGGAATGGGACTGTGTAGAGGGAAATTAACACGTACCCTTGTCACAGGGCCTAGAATGGGTAACCCGCATGACACAGCATGGCGTTTCGGGTGTGAACAACAGCTGCCACCATGCCATTTGCAAAATGTGCATGCATTAAAGACAAGAGACAAAGCTCTTCCAGGGCGATTTCTGCCAGTGGTTCGTATAGAAGTGTTGACGCTTCCTGATTCATCCTCAGTGGTAATGTTTTCAGATGAAGCAAAAAAAGGATATTTCAACAGTCACTGCAGCCATTTCTGTGACAACTCATACTAATTCAATGATGAGTTTTCAGTAAAGTTTTGCAATAAACATTTGTGCTGGCATAGTGTGTAAAGAATTTGGGAAAATAGGGGAATAGATGTGCGGTATGCAAATATGCAAATATATGTTAGCGTGTGTAAGAGAGCTGACTGGACTGTGTTTATTCAATTGTGTGTATATCATTTACGAATTAACTTACACTCCAATCTGGCTGCCGTAGTTTCAGGAACTCTACACATACATGTAAGGCGCTAGCACTCAAAATACACAAACTATGTACCTTCAAATGAAAACAGCAACTCATACGATTTAACTATTTTAATTATGAAAAGATCTGTATTACTGAACATAAAAAGAAAAAGCAAATAACTGCTGTTAAAAATATTTTAATTAAAATAGAAAACAGAAAATAAATTAATTCGGTGAAACTATTCTAATGAAAAAACAAGTAATTAAAACTATAGACTGCAAGTAGGTAATAATATTAAAATACTACCACCATTTAAACCGAAATAATTACTCACATAAAATAAAAATCAAAGTTGAAAATAAAATATTCTGAAAAGCTGTTTGTTAGAATTCAGATCAAATTAGAGTCCAAATAAACTGAATTACTGTGAAGTGTATTGTAAGTGCTCCATTCAATAAAATTGTAAGTCAATTTCAAATGCTTTAAAACATTAACTTCAAAAATTATAGTAACGTCTCAGAAATAATAAATGTTATCGGGGAAATCACAATTAAAGTCCTCTTCAAATATTCTGAAATTAAGTTTATAGTTGCCTCTGACACTAGCTCAGTCGTCCAACCTCGTAACACTGGGCTAATGTGACAGTCAAATACTAAGTTAATCAGCAACCTTCTCTCATCAAAATTATAGCATCTTAAAGCTCCAAATATGGATTATCAAAGTTCTGTAGCTAGATGAGACTGGTCCACTGTCTATGACTTTAAAACGGGGTAGCGTCACCTTAGTTAGCATACTATCGCACATGCTATCATCATGGCGCCTCGGCGTTGTGCTGCTCGCCGTTGTCGTTAGTTACCGCTAATAAAATCTAGCTCAAATTGCTTAACTCAAGCCCTCATCTCGAACGACTTGGTTAGCCAATAATAAAACTCAACATTTGCGTACCATAATAAACTACCTAATTTTGGTTTATGACGGGAATTTTACCTTATAAAAATCCCGGCGATGAAAAAGCTTCCAGGGTCAAAAGGTCCGTACCCAGAAACCCCTTAACTTACGGCTACTTCCTAACGGCCTTATTAACATGGGCTCAGCTATATCCAGTCACACAAATACAACTAAAACCGAAACATAAAAATCAATTAAATTTTCAAACAAAAGAAAATAAATTACGTTTAAAATTTAAACAATAAGTTCTGAAACATAAAAATTCACAAGTGAAAAATAATTAACATAATATAGTTAAGCCGCTATTACTAAGAATAAGATACTCCATTAACTTAGAGTAACACAAATAAAAGAAGACGAATGGCGGTTTCTAAAATAAATCACACATGAAAAATAATGAAATTAATATGGAAATTGCAAAAAGTGTTCAAGAGGGTTGAAAATTAAAACAAAGGTCATAAATCATGTTTAAAATCAAATGCTAGACAGTTCCAAACCACATATGGTTCATTTGCATATTAGTACTGGTAAACATAAAAATGAGTGGGTGCTAACCTATCACAAGTGGGTGACGATCTGACTGGACCATACTCGCTGACGCACCACTTGTCCGTCTTCGTGTACTGCCAAATTCTTCATTTCATGCTGCAAAAGTTCTTGGACAATGTACCGCTCGCCGCCAGAGCAAGCGCTTGGCTATACACAGTGCCCCCCCCCCCAAAAATCTCCTTTTAGACTATTTCACCAGAAGTGTGCGTGTTCATCTAAGCACAGAATTTCCCGCTCGTTGGAGTGCAAGGGTGCGCCTGTTGCTGTGCCACCACGCTCGCCTGACCTCAACTCATTAGACTTCTTCCTGTGGAGATTTGTGAAGGCGTGCGTGTTCGAGACATCCTGTGAATTTGAGGAGGGCCGATTAGGGAGGGTCATGACTGCTTTTGAGAAGGTAAAATATACGACGATAGCTTTGAAAGTTTATTTCAGTCTCTAAGAACTAATGTGGTGAAATTTCTTGAAAGCATTTTATTTCATACAATTGCTATGAAATTGTGTATAGGTAAGTGAAGATTCTATAATGACTACAATGCCAATTCATGTACTTTTGTTAGTGCTATTAACTGCAGAGAGTGAGAAGTCGAGATGCAAATGTGTTAACACTTTGTTCGGCCCAGAATATGATTACATTTTTACGAAGACGCACAGCTGGGCTAGTTTTCAACATATCGTATTTCCCTGGGAGGTTGGTGGCGTTTAAGTTAAGGGTGTGAGGAACATATATTTGCCGTACAACATATGCTTCTACTACAGCACACACAATTTTATTGCATAAATCACAGTCTCGAATTCATGTTCAACGGTACGATCCAAGGAGTATCTTCACACCACACACACCACCGCAAACAATGACCTCTGTAAATATGCGATTACCTCGAAAACGATTAGAGTTAAGAGTGTTGCAGCAAGATACATTTTCTGTTCATTGGTAGCCGACGTCCCGTGCGCAGTCGGTTGGCGCGACACCGATTTGGGGTACCCATCTGGGGTGCGGGAGGCCCCTGGGTTCGAATCCCAGGTAAGGCATGGGTGTTACTTTAAGTTAGCTTATAAGTTAGTCCGTAGGCCGTCCCCTGCTAAGTTTCCAAGCAAAATAAGCCGACGGACGTTAAAAAACCCTTTACATTACGTTACATAGTTCATTGGTGTCCTATGTTTCTAACTCTATCAAACACTTAGTTTTAAAAAAGGATATAGGTGCCAGCTCCTATTGAGATAAATAATGGGTATCCACTGCCTGGTTCCAACTTAAATATTTCCGCGAGGAACTTATCCGAATTAGTAGGTACGCATATTTTTAATCATATTTGTATGTGTGTATATAGCTAATATCTTCACACGATTATAAGAATATATAGCCTCTTCATAAGCAGATGTGTAACGCATTTACATTGGTTCGAGCATGAAATAGGATTTTATAGCGTGCGAGACCCAAACAATATCATACTGTGCTGTATTCTGTACATACGTTTGGTGCAAACTATTGGAGAACGTAATATTATTTTCCTTTGGTCAGCTTCATTAAACTTCCAATGGAGTACCTACATCTGTATAAATTACTTTTGAAATTACGTCTTCTAAACCTTATTAGCTGTAAATAATATATGTGATCTTCCCGTGACTCTATTAGGCAGGTACACTTAAAAAAAACTGAGTATTCAAGTAAGCTTGATTTACACATCTTTTGGTGAAGACTCTTGTTGTTAAGTTTAATCTGTACAGTTTTTAAAATGTGGTACTCTTTGAGAGGATAAGTGTGACAGTAAAAAAAATTATTCTTTTCCAGCTGCTAAGATTTATTGAGGTTATGTCAACGGGATCATCTGCAATTAATATGGGAGGATTCTTTACATGCGACAGAAATTTACATGCGACAGAAGCCTTCTGACTGCAGTGAGTATAAATTCAGTGAATCTTCACTTTGAATTTACACTCTTAAATATGTGCGTGTACAGAAAGGCAACACAAAATAGCAGCGCCTATTGATTCTACAACAGCAAATAAGTTCGTCACTGGGGTCCTGTGTGTACTAGTAGCGTACCCCATCGTCCACGGACTTAGTGGCTGAAAGATGCCTAGGCTGTGACTAGTTAACAGCCTGAAGGCTGGTAGCTGGCAGGATCACGGTGAATGGTGGGTCCAGGACTAAGTAATAGGATGATTCTACTATGTCTTGTCGATTAAGGCAAGATTTACAACAACCAGTCACGTGATCCGTCCGTCATCCGGTGTCAATCACGTGACCAACAGCCAATCAGAGGTGGTCCTTAATTCTATCCGTCCGTCCGTCCGTCAAAACCCTGGCAAGCTTTAACTTTTAACGGACGAACGGATGAAATTATAGCCTCCCAACTTGCACGTTTTGTTACTCGTTCATCCCGAGATCTTTACAAAGCTGTGTAGTGTCTGCAGTGTTTTGTTTTAGCTGTCTTTTATTTTCACATGTTTGTTTATGTAACTGTAAAATGAAATTAAGTTATGTTTTTCCTGAAGATTAATCGATAAATACGTTTGAAAACACGAGATCCTTTTGTGGAAGAGTAAAAGTAATTAAATCATGCTTTATATGCTTTTTATAAATTTCTTACATTCCGTTATGTACGGGTATGTGCGTTTTGGGTAATTACAAACACGATACCGTCTAAAATTATCACTTTTTATTTATTTATTTCCTGTTTGTAAACAGTTTGGTTTTATTAGTTTGCAGCAATGAACTGACGACGGACGTACGAAGATTGGCTGAAAATCGTTCGGCTGGGAGACGGACGAATGTATGACGGATGGGCGGGTGGTGACGGACGGACGCGACGGGCTATTGTAAATCCTGCCTTAGTATGTCCGAGAACAAGGACTAAGGATCGGATTCGACGTCCGTTACCTTGGAATTTTCCTCTTCCCTCAAAATTTCCTTGTTTTCCCTTGATCCCCTATTTGCCAAAACGCTCCCCCCAAGTCCCTTTCGAACCAATTCGGCGGGAGCGTTTTCGAGGGCAGTAGGCTTGAAAGTGGTTAAGACAGTGGCAAAGTGGTTAGGCAACTTACCTCCCATTACAGCAAATCGGATCACAGCTGGGTCAAACCGGAATTTTCACATACGAGAAACGTGGCGGGCGCTGTCGTTGGATCTGGGTTACTTGGAACATTCCTGTTTCCCACACGAATGCATTCCGCCGTCGCTCCATCTGTTTTACTTCATCCCAGTCGGCTCTGAAGGCATCAGCTGGTGAGCACCACCTCTTGTATCTTCTTCCCCAGTACTCGAGTGACTCGTTCCAGGTTCATCTGAACTCTTAAAAGCTCCATCTTAAATACAATGAGAACCAACATCACTATTATCTGTCTCTTCAAAGTTTACAGTACTTAATGTATTTTTCATGCAGTGAGTAACATTTATGCCTGTCAGATAGGGGGTTCGGGTTCGATTCCAGCCACCGCCAATTGGGATTTTCCAAGTGGTTGGTGGAGGGTGACGACAAGCCATAGCAGAATCATCCTGCTGTAGGCTGTTCACGGTAAAGTGAGCACTTTTTAAGGCCCTTCTACATTTCGCCTTTCATACAATTTCCATCTGCCTGCGGCTTTTTAATATAAACATTGCAATGTGACCAATAAACACAGTGTATACATTTCACCACCCTCAAAATTCAATGCCTAAGGCTACAATAAGATATATTTATTAGTGGTCAATACCTGTTGGGAGGGCCTTAAAAAGTGCTCACTTTACCGTGAGCAGCCTATATCTAGCCTTTCACCCACTATTGTCTACTTCACAGTGACGTTGCCTAAAGTTCCTGCCAATGAAAGAAAAGCAGTTTCAGTCAACATATTTTTTGAAAGAGGGTTATTAAATCAGAGATCGTACGGTCAGTAATCAAATGATCAAGACTATAACTGCATACATTTTATAAATGGAAATTAACATTCATTCGGAACAGCAGCTATGGAATCACTAAGTTATTGCTGTCTTTCAAGATTCGCCCAGGGGTGCTGCGAAAATGAATGCACGGCTCAGACGTGGCTCCTTGCTTGAAGTAGAAACTGCATTATTTTAAAATAAATAGTAAGCTAAGCAGATATTGGGTTTATAATATGTTAGATCTGCTGAAATAACTATTTGCAATACACAAGTAGTACACTCCAAATTCGAATCAGTGAAAAACCACTGATTCACAGTGAAATTCAACTACTCGAATCAGTGAAAATTGCTCCACTTAGAATCAGTGAAAAATCACTGATTGTTTCAGTGAAAAATTTTTGCTGATTGGATTAGTAACGTGAAACAATTTCACTGATTGAATAAGTGACGGCCAACTGCAGTGGCGAGTTAAATATTGTTTTTATTGCATTTAGCCAAACAATTACGAGGAGCAAAAATATTTGCGATAATTTACGATTAATATTGCGCACTTTATTGTAAATCAAAAAGGTAAGAAAAAACTTTCGAAGATGGCTGGTAGTGAACTCGCACACCCATTCAACATCGCTCATTATTTTGTCGTTGTTGCTGTATTTAGGTGATGTTGTCGAGCTCAAGTTAGCCGACTTGCTGACAAATTCCCAGTGCGACAATCGAACTAAAATATGATACGGAGGGGCCGGGATGCAAACCCACGACCCCTCGACTACAAGTCGACCACCCTACCCCAGAGCTATGGGGTGGGGGGGGGGGGGGGTCCTCCATCTGCGCTACCAAGTCAAGTTGGTAAATAAGAGCAAAAAAAAAGTCTTAATTCTTTTCTATCGAAAGCGTGTAGTGGTATCTTGTATGCCCTACTTTTCCTTTTCGTTTAATCGGTACCGTTAGGGTTGTTAAAACGAATAGTACACATGAGTGCACCCTCTTCGTCACATTGTATGCAGTTCAAACCTTCAAACAGAGCACTGTGATGGTATAGTCCATTCACGCTTTCTTCGACCTTTTGGAATCGAACCTTTGAAAAATCACCCTAGGCGTATTATGTCAACCTGTTTTTCCAATAACTTATATTCCACAACTATTTAACACTGTGATTAACTTTAGAGTACTGTATTATTGAATAAATGAAACTTTACCTTAGTATCTTATATAACTTGTAATATTTATTTCGTATTAAATACGAATTAACAACAGCGAGAGCAGCGACGTGTTGGCAATGGCCGGTAAGAAATAGTTCACAGTTACAATATTTTTTAACCTCGTTTTGTGTATACTATTTGTAAGTGAAACGTTGCCAATTGATATATTTGCATTGTTAGGTAGCACTGACGGAAACACATTTCATTGCTGCAGTTAAAAATATCCGCGCAAATTCCAGTATGTAAGCTGGTGTTTTTTTTTCCATGCGGAATAAAGGTTCAATAAGCGAAGCAGAGCGTGTCTTTCGTTCTCTCTGTCTCTCGTCCTCTCTCCCCCCCCCCCCTCGCTCTCTCTCTCTCGGGAAGATCGTACCACCTGTGTAGGAAAGGTATACAATTTGTTATTTCTAATTTCAGAAGATCTCATACTAATTACAGTAACAGTAATGATGTCTGAGATTGCAATTTACAACTGAAACAAGGTTTTATTGTTTAAATACATATTATATGTTATTTAGATGCAACGACATATTTCACATGCGGTGGCGCGACACAGCTCGTTGCCCGACATTTACAAATCCAGCAGGTTGGCAGACGTGGTGTGGAAAGCGTTCCCAATATGGCAGCGGCGGGCCATTATACCCAGTGCATTACGACTGGCAGTGGTGTGGCGACATGCAATGACACGGCGTGTTTCTGAATGAAGCGTCAAGTTCGTACTCGTGTTTTTGAAACATCCTACGGAAGTTTCAATGTTGTGATAAATAAGTGTTTCCACGGCAGAGTGAAATGTGTTGTGATCGTTGCGTATGAAAGGGCGATGTGGCTGCGTTGTAATCGTTACGGAGGCCAAGTGTGTGTTGATTTCAAATATGTGCAAAATTTATACGTTTTAACCATGCACTGATATTATGACGAAATTAATTATTTGCATTCACGTCTGTTTATCACAACGTTCTACCTTTGCACTAGGTGTTTGGAAAATAGTTGTGTAACGAGCTTACGTTTTTGTGATTTGAATGTCTGCAACAATCCCAACGAAATACTAAGCCCGGCCAGACAAAATTTAAAAAATAATAAAATAAACCTACAAACCAGTAAGTACCAATGCATGTAAGTATTAGCAGAATAAATGTTACGGTAGGCCTATGTGTTTGCAGGTTCACCACTATATTCTACGTTTGTCGATGTACAATAAATAAGCGACACGAATTGCGTACTTGAATTTACTGCGTCATTTCGTTGGACTGGTTGTCCCTGGTTGTGTATTATGTGTAACGTGCTATTATATCGTGTGTAACAAATAGTTATAAAACTGACCTAAATATTGTTATAGGCCTACATCGTAAACATTCGTAGGAAATGGTTTCTGCAATATGACATAATTCTTTGAACAGCTGTAAATCACATGGCAGTGTTTATGTTTACGTGTAGCGGAAGGATACGTAATCAGTAACCAAAAGTATAAATTTGGCAGGGCTTCAGAAAAGGCCGAAGTTGCCGTGAATCAACAATAACATGAAAACGGAATGAAAGACCGAATGTTCGTATTAACCTCGTAAAATGGTATTTTGAAAGAAGAAACATATTTCAGAAAGTATTTGGTATTGATTTTATTAATTGATTCGTTGTTATTTCATACTTGATACGCGCAAGGCCGCTCTTCAAGCCCGTTAAGCCAACCAAGTCCATGTTTCCATCATGAACCAAGTGTAGAGCAGGTAGATTCCCGCAACTTGTGCGAAGGTCTGCGGCAGGCTCGCTGTACCAGGACGAGGGGGGGGGGGGGGATGTTTACTTGCTCCTCGCGGTGTTGAGCTCGGTATGTCACAGGCTGCGCGAGAAAGACTTTAACCTCGGCAAGCGTTCGTCATCCTCCCCCCCCCCCCCCAGTGCCATCTACATCATCCACCTATGACTTCATTCATTCTCTTTCCCGATAAACACATGGGCATATAGTAGGCATTACAATCCATGGCAATTCATTATATTTATGTTTTATTTGTAAGATTTTTTATTTTTAAGTTTTGTATGCAAGAAATGTGAAAGTGTCTTAGGATATTTTCATTTTAGAATAAGGGAAACAAATCGAACGGACAAACAATTTCCGTAGTTATAGTGCGTCCCACTCTTAAGATTGCAGTACAGAGTGGATGGCGCGCACTGTTTCCAGATTACTCCAACTTTGCGACGTGACTGGTAGGCTGAGTAACAAATGGGTTGCGAAGGAAATGGCCTGAGTAAGAGGTTTTTATCTGTTTACCTCCCTGACAACTCTTTAAGATAATACAATACTTCGACACATAGCTAAGCGGCTGCTGTGAATGTAACACCTGTGAGAAATCCTGTCATGTGACTACATGACGCGCACGCAACGAAAATGGCATTTTTTTTAGGCTGGAAAAAGATAACACGTCAGGCAACAGTGCACGCAGCAACAAGGACAGAGTTAACTATAGAAACCACGTATTGGAAAGAGAGAGTGAATGTCCATTACAGAGCACACTGCAATCTAAGAGTGAGACGCTCTATAGCAAACATCGTAGATAAGACTGTCAAATAAAATTTTATAGGTGATTTTGGAGACAGTAATAATATTTTCTCAACAACTTTATATCTTAGGAGAAAATAATTTTGGTTGTTACCGGCGTAACTATTTTTGTCCTCTCACCATTTATTTGTATGCCAAACAGGAACAAAGATATGGTGAGCGGACTGTA
The DNA here is from genome assembly GCA_029891345.1 of Dryococelus australis. Taxonomy (NCBI): domain Eukaryota; kingdom Metazoa; phylum Arthropoda; class Insecta; order Phasmatodea; family Phasmatidae; genus Dryococelus; species Dryococelus australis. Next base: position 90,925,490 of record CM056996.1, on the reverse strand, counting down.
GTACATAACTCTGTACACAAAAAATCGACGGACATATTAACTATGTGTCTATATAAATTGCGCATTACAGCATACACTATTTAGCTTATGATATATCATAGTGGTATTCTCTAAACACACAATTTAATATCGCGTGATCTTTGAATGAATAGTGTAATGGGGGTGAATGACTAGATGGAGAATTTTGGACATATGCTATTGCGATGTAGATGTCTGTTATGGGAAAAAAACAAGACTGAGCAGAAAAAAAGTACTTAAAAACGATAAGTATCCTATGGATGAGAAAATAAATTAATGTTTACAACACTGGAAAATTCCAAGACGGAATAGTCAGAAAATATTACAGCAACTAATTCCTAAAAATATATGTATATATACAAAACCAACAAAAAACATGTAGAAAATGACACAGGCTGGATACCTGCTTGAAAAAGTTAGAACAATACTGACAAAATAAGTAGGAACGAAGATAGGACAACACAACAAAGAAACACACTGAAACACAGCAGTTTTATCAGACACGACAGAATGTGGATTATTGACTACAGCATATCTGGTTTGTATTCTGTTGTGTCTGATAAAACTGCTGTGTTTCAGTATGTTTCTTTGTTGTGTTGTCCTATTTTTTCTACTTATTTTTTCAGTATTGTCCTAACTTTCCCAAGCAGATTTCTAGCCTGTTTGGTTTCTTAATTTTTTTTGATGGTTTTTATATATATATATATATATATATATATATATATTATATATATATATATATATATATATATATATATATATATATATATATACACATATATTTTTCATAATTAGCTGCTGTACTATTTTTTTACTATTCCTTCTCTCGCAATGGCGAATATCCAACAATTATCCATCTAGTAATTTAATATTGTGAAATAAAGGTTTTGCAGTAACCCCCCCCCCCTTTTTTTCCAAAAAAAAGTTCGCTACTTTTTAAATAAAATGTTTGACAAAAAGAGAAAAGTTACGGAAAATAGGTAAAACAATATGTGCGGAATATAATTTTTTGTGACTTTTTGAAATTCGCTGATTGACATGAATTTTACATAGTATAAGGATAACATGCCATTGAGCCTGCAGTTTTGGTCTTAGTTGACCTAGTAACCTTCAGTAGATGTATATTTCGTACCTTTTTCGTAACTTGACTATAGTTATAATTGTTAGCAGAACACAAATAAAGAATAAGTTCACAGTAATTAAAAAAAAAAAATTGTCTTGTGTTTTGAACAGGCAAAAACTTACCGCCACACACTTCTAGAACTAGGCCTGTAAATTTGTAACGTTAGTATTCGGTATGTGGAATGTTTGAGGCTATTCATGCCTTTTTCTACAGAAATTAATTAAAAATAATTACTTCATTTGAAAACATTAAGGCAATTTTTTTAAATATTAGAAATTATAGATTATGCTTAAAAATTAACTTTGCAGAAAAATTATTCCCGTGTTATTTGTGTGAGTTGCTGTCTTATCTTTTGTTCGCATCTGCCGACAAAAACATTTTGACGATTGTTGTGTGCATGCATGTGTTAAAATGCAAATCTGGGTTTTTTTTTTTTTTAGGTTAAATTGCATACGGAAGTATATACTCTGAAAAAGCTACTGAAAAATACACGTATCAGTACATCTGTATTTGGATCAATATCATTTTTACGTCTGCGTATCAATTCATGTTTTGGCCACGAGTTAGTGCAGGGGCCAATCTTGCTCGTCGCATCGTGACGAGAGTCCTTAGCAAACACAGCAGCAGGTAGCGGATGTCTCCTTCCACAGCTAATATATTTCGAAAGTGTTCAAATGGCTTAGAATATTGATATTATTACGTATTGTATCATTTTCTGGAAAATCAAAATATTATTATGTCTATGTAACTCATTCTTTGAAAAGTTTACAGCCCCGTGCCCATTTGCCGAAGTGTAAATGTAATTATAGGCTGTTCACTGTAAAATACACTTTTGAAAGCCCTGCTAAGATCTACTTGTATACACGTTGTGTCTTCTTCCGCCTTATGTAAATTTAACATTGTCGGCGGCCTCGTAACTTTATTCATACGTCGGTCAAGTGAAACTGTGAAATTATTAGAAACGTAGATATTTAACAAATTTGCCACATTTTACACTTCGACTCATTTAAAAAAATGAATACGAAATAAATAATTTAAGTTATCATAAATGGTTACCAAAGACTTTTTATTCGACGTTAAGATACGGAACTACTTCTTATCCATCGTTACCACCTTGACTGGGCGCATGTCACTCAGTGCGTCCGTTAAAATAAATGAAGGCAGGAGCAGTGATTTTTTTCTAAGGTCGATTTCAAAAGTGCCCACTTGATCGTGAACAGTCTTTACAAAATTTTACTCTTGAATTGAATACCACTGTTGAAAGAAATTAATTAATTAAGGGATCCAGAAGTCTGTATCAATGTATTTCATTGGTTATAAATTGTTTATGTCTTTTCTTTATGTTTTAAAATACCTTTTTGTATCTTTTAAATGTTTATATGCCATTTAGAGGCTATGTTGTTGTTTTGATTTATCGGCAGGAAAAACTGCAATTTTTATTGGTTTTATTATGTTGGCCATCATTTTTAAAGACACTGTAAGAAGTCTTGAAGTTTTAAATTAATTGAACGGTAAATTTATAAACTGCTTATTTTAACTTTGTAAGATGTTAAAATGTAATATTTGGTGTGAAAATCTCGTTTTCAATAAGTATTTCATTTAATAGTAGCCTGATTAGCAGTACTTTATAGTTTTGGAGTGAAGTTGTCTGCCAGAGAGGAGTGGAAGTGTGACGTCACAGACGCGCACTATGTAAATATTTTCGTTTCTCACGTTACAAAACAGCTGTTTTTGACGTGTGCGAGATATGAGCATATCTGCGCTATCTCAATCTCAGGCAGCTCCTTTTTGGCAACTGGCTGTGATTGGATACGCGGATATCAAGCTGAAATCTTGAAAGAACGTTACTGATTTGATCAGAATCGCTCTGTCAGGGTTTAGGCTTCACAGGCTGCTGCGGTCCTGATATATATTTTTCTTTTGTGAAACGAAGTGTTGTAAATCGTGTTTAAATGTATATAAATGTAACTACGTGTATTATAACAAGGTATGTAAAGCCTTAGTAATTGGTAATTTTGCAAATATGAAGACTTTTGCAAATGTCTTAGCCCTTGTTACATCGGTTGGCTGCACACTGGTATACACAGCTTATTACTGAACTCTAGTGAAGTGAAGAACATTCCTACTCACTCACAAATGATCGACGTCAGTATAGTGTATGTTTGTTAAGAAACTGTTAGTGAATTTTAAGCGTTTTTCTCTTTGGAATATTCTTAATAATTAAAATAGAATTTTGATGGGACACTTTCCAGAGTGTTATCCTGTTATAAGGAGACTTAGTAAAAGCTCTACTGGCAGGCGCTCAAACGGACACATATTTTAATGAGCTTAGTAAACTGTCAAAAGGTCATGTACTTGGTTAATGAAGGTAGTGCAGTATTGATGACAGTCATAGTGTGTTAGTGCATTTAAAGGATTCATTGAACAAAGTTATTTTTAATTAACTTTGGAAAATATTATAATTTTTAATTAACTTGAGAAAAAATTATAATGTTTGTTAAACAACAAGTAAATTTATAATATGAGTGGTTTTTTTTTTACGAACAGTAAGACATCCCTATCACACATGTACTTGCATCCAAGTAACTCACTATATCTTTTGACGTGAAAGAACTTTAAGATAAAGTTGCTAATAGTTTATATTTCAATGCTAAAGCAAACCAAAGTGGCATTAACTAAATATAACACTTTAATGGCAAAAACGGTGGATTGTTACCAAGCACACTCACACACTTACATAAGTGAATGCTATCTATACTATCCTTACCTATGTTCAGTATGGCAAATAACTGTTGGTGTTTGAATATAATTAGCCAGGTAAAAGGTAAGACACTTGTTTGAAGTGTGCACTGGCAAGGTCACACTGCAAGGGTACTGCCAATATAACACATATTGGCTTGAGTCCTGAAGTTTACACATGTTGCTGATACACACTTTAAACAAAGGTAAGCTGAATTGTGTCCATCTGATGTGTACTTGGCTAGTCAGTTGTGTAGTCAAGGCCTACATGTTTGTAACATACTCATTCCGCAGTTGAATGTCTACAGTAAGTTTTGACACAGTGAAGTTTGTCTGCATTAGTCAAAGCAGTGGCAGGGTGGATTTGATCAGGTTTCCTATTCTCAGCAGAGGCTTTCTCTCAAAAATAAACAACAATAAGAGGAAAAGGTTTCTTCCTCCCGTCCCTCACACAATAACATTTAGCTCTCCCAGATCACATATCACCATAATTTTCCACGTCAGATATTATTTTACTCTAGAATTGAATACCAATGATGAAAGAAATAAATAAATAAGTATTTTAAAAAGTTTTTTATATACAAAATGTCTCCTGGAATTACCAATACTATGTTACTCTTAGGAGAAGAAAAATGGCTTACCGTATCTTTACTGTAAGATATGTATATAAATTAATGCTGGATTTATGCCACAAAGTTCATTAAAACATGTGCGCTCCAAGCAATTGATTCAATTAAATTAACTACGTACTAATTAAAATATTTATTGCATACACAATTTCTAATTAAAAGTTTTCAAGCCATATCAAAGTTTTATAATATATGTACAATACGTTCAGCGAGTAAATTTTTGCTAATTATTTCGCCTTCAAAACTGCCATTTTATGAAGCGACTAGTTTACAAAATGGTAAAATATTTTCACAAGGATGTAATAATAATGGGCTTTAAGGAAGTGAAGAAACTATTGGATCTAGTCGGGCGTGTTTTATACAGTTCATACAAGACTTAATATCAGAAAAAGGTATTTAAATCTGAAAGCCAACGCCTTCACTAGAAAGCGATAACATTATGGACCAAACGATAATGCAAGCTGACTGTGACCTAGGGCATGAAAATAGGAGAGTATGGTTAACAGCAAGTACTTTAGTGTAGTTTGCTGCCGTAAAGACTCCACGTGGTGCGGAAATAGAGTGAAACATTTGCTTTACAAATCTCCCATTTCAACACCGGCAATTTAATACGGTCGTCGTAATAAGCACATCGCTATTCAGAGGTTCCAGGGACAGACATGACTGACTGTGCACAAATGTGGCCTCTTCGTAAATTTGAAGAATGAATTTTTGAGTGCAAGTCCTGTTGGTCTTGTGTGTGAAGAAAATGCTGTCATCGAAGTAAAGGTTGTTCCTTCTGCGGTACACAATGGCCTTCGAGAAACTGCAGTTACAAAGCAGAGTTTTTTCTGCAACGAATGAGGATGGATATTTAGTTATGAAATGTTCTCATCCACACTGCTATCAAGTGCAAGGCACATTGAACATTACATTCTATCGTGAATGTATACTGCACCAAATTTTGGCTCCAAATGCGATAAGAGGGGACGCTATTAGAAAGCCCAACTACAGTCCGCAAGCACAGAAGAATTTGGCAGAGAGGCTGAAGTTAAAAAACCGCAAACTTAAATTCTAATAGTGGCTAGATGGCTGGCAATTTTTTGGTGTTGAAAATTTTTATCACTCGAAATTTTTTTATTGCTCGGCCACTTTTTTTTTTTTTTTTTCATTGGAGGTAAATATATTTTGCACTACTTCGAAATTGTGTGTTAACTTTCATTTATATCGTACAGTAAATTATAAGTTTGTATGTCAGATAGTTTCCACTTTGAAATTTTCATTTGTGAACATTCTGGAAGCGTAGATATCAAAACTAACTTTTACTTTAGATGCATGCCAGTTTACATGTATGTATGACCATGTTTGTCTGTTGTATATAAGTGTGTAAATTAGAATACGTAATTAGTGTGATGAAGTTACGAGTCATTAGAAAGGGTAGTGAAAGTGGCTGGTGAAGTAATGTTTGGTATTGAAAATTGTATGTAAATAAAAAATTTTTGTGAATAATATAAATGTTGTGACATATGCCACTGTAGTTTCTGATGACAAAGAGCGCGCGTTTTTAGTAGCATAGAAGTAATGGATACAGCAAAATCGTTAGTATGTATAATATGTTATGGCGATGCATAATACACACTTGATTATTCTTATGATATTGACATACCAGTCACGAAGAGTAGAGACAGCTCAAATAATTTCGCTACTTGTTTCAATTTAGAACAGTAATACTAACACATGACAAAACTACAAATAACATTTTTGACAAGAAGGCCGACCGACAGCCCCAACTGCATAAGGGCGACCATAACAGTGCACAAGTACTACTAAACAGTAACTTATTTTCATACTGTAATATTTACTAAATAAATCAAACAGGCTATCGAAATGGTAGTGCCCATAATATTACTATAGATCTACATACGCTATAAAATATTACTGGACAAAATAAAGGTATATTTTATGGCATTTGGTAATAAAACAGAGCAGTATAAATGTTTAATGTCTTATATCAATAAATATTATTACATCACTTCACAAACTAGAATATGTTGTAGTGCTGAGCTTGCAATGCGGAGTTTTTTTAGAGCAAAATAATGATAGTATCTAAATATAATTTTGTTATTAATCTTTTAAACTAGAGTGATGATGTTATTTTGAAACGAGTTTGGGGGGATGGGAGGGGTATTATACTGATACATTGGGAACAACTATAATAATTGTTTTTCGCTTAACGTTAAATTAAATTCAGTATTTTATAGCAAGTAATCTCTCTCTATGTAGAAGACAGCAAACTGAGACGGATGATACACACCGTAATTTTCGTTCAAAAGTCATTGTCACGTACCAAATGTTAATATGGTTAGTTAAATTTTCAATTTTTCCTGCAGTTAAATATTTTGTTATACTTTTATTGTTGCTTTCGTTTGCCCTTTCAAAACTTCACGAAAATTGACTAAATGGATGGAACTTACTATATATATGAAGTTTTGAAAAGGCAAACGAAAGCAACTATAAAAGTATAACAACATATTTAACTGTAGGAAAAATTGAAAATTTAATTTATATATATATGCCCAAAATTATAATTGACTATGTCGTTGCATCCAAACTTTATACGTTCGGTTTCTAACCATGCAATATTACTATAAGGAGGCTGACAAAATATTTGTATAAGTCTACTATAATGCCTAAGACGATTCCGTGTTCAAGAACCGTAAAATTATTACGAGCTATGCATCAGTAGAATGCAGTTAAATTTTTGGGCATAAAAACAATCAACTGTTGTTTTCATAATTCTGTATTAACAAAAAGCAATAAACTTTTTATAGGGAAGTGTGGACTTCTGTAAATAAATTTCTATCGATGTCAAAAATCCTATCGTGTACTTCAAAAGTCTAACTGCTGCTTGTTGATATTTTATAAGACCGCGAAACTATGGACATTACATTAAATTAGTTGTATATCGTCGCCATGCCCTCTAAATTATAAAGCCACTGATAACTGCTACTATAAAAAATAATTCTTCAACCCCTCTCTTCCCGGCAACAAAAGGAGCTATATTTCTTATCGAAATGTGTTGCAGCCTTCACTGGCATCGTCGCCCTAGAACACGATGCATGTTTGTGACTCACGGCTTGTCCTGGGCAGCCGAGCAGGTGCCAGGTAGCTACAGGCTGTTCACGGTAAAGTGAGCACTTTTGAAAGCCCTCTCATTTGGAATAATAGTCCATAATTTTATTTTATTTTAGCTTTAGACGACAACTTCAGAGTGCTGTGGAATAACCACATTGTGTTTAATATTTACATGGCAATAATCATTTAAAAAAGTGGTTAAAGTATTGAATATGCCTGAAAGGAAAAAGTAACTATGGTCCCAAAAGTGCTCACTTTACCGTGAACAGACTATGACTTACCCTCCAGGCGTGCGAGAGGAGGTAGGCCGTCCGTGTCACACGATGCGATGTTGGTTGTGAAGTTTTCAATTACAAAATTACATGTGGCTCCTTTATTTTAAAAGCTACAGTAATAATGAAAAAACTTTTTTTTTTTGCAGCTCGTCACGGGAAGACAGTGAGTGAGGTTTAATTAATCTTCCTGGAGTAGCCTGAAAACTATTCCACTTTAAATATTTTAACACATGATATCACATAAATGAAACAATTAAATGAAATTTTGAAACCTTCTCCACTGTTGTGCGCTTCAAAATCTCTTAAATGGTTTTTGTTTGACTTCGATATCACGAAAAGTACCAAAGCAGTAGCAATATTTGTTTAACATGTAAAAGCCTATCCCGCAGTGGAGGTTATTATTTGGTTGAGCCTGGCCCAGACATTTTTAAACGTTGTTTGACGGCCATTTTTACAAGCTGTTTAACTCATCAATCAGTCAAAAAACAAATATCTGAACAACAGTGAAAGAAGTGATGAATCAGTGAAAAATGTCACTAAATAAATAAGTGAAGCAAAATTGGCAATTTTCCACTGATTCATCAGTTAAATTCACTAAAATGGCTGTCTCATCAGTCAGGTACTACTAATTGATTGAAACAGTGCAATTCTCCCTGATTCAGTTTTAGTGTGTATAACAGTATGATGCAGTATCCTTGTCACAATCACTGGTTGTTCTTCTGCAGTGACAGTTGTTTCACTAAAGATGTTGGTCTGGAATGGGAAAATTTCCTGTCTTCCTGGATCCTTTTACAGCACTTCAGCAGCTGCACATCTTAAACATCAAGGATGCATTTTTTTAGGGTGTAATAAGAAGTGCTTGGATATTAATCAAACACGAGCGTAGAACTTTTTTCGATGGGCTTATGAACGATAACAGTGACGCGTGATGAAGTGTTGCAAGGTAAGTTGGTGCCTGCTCAGTGCTGTACACACTCGGTGCACGCAACAGGAACCAGTAACCAGAATGGAAATGGCAGAAACTGAATGTACTGCGGCCACTCACGAGAGAGCGTGCGAAGCACCCATTACACACGTGCTGTGACGTCAAGTGCAGTACTACGTGTAAGTGTCGATATGTAAACTAGCAAACCATTAGGTATAGCACAGAGCAAAACGCAGCTTACCTTGTGACGGTTCACCACACGCTGCCGAACGATACGTACAACGGATGTAACCTAAGTGTTACATGAAATGGTATAGTGCTTAGCAGACGTCAGGATGCACTAGTTCTATGACGCCAGCTATTCTGTAGCCTTCCATGGACCGGCCTATAAATGAGCGACAGCAAAACCGGATGGCAGCATATAAAGTCTTTGTTATTTGACAAAGGCCAGGTACACAGAATGCGGGCTGCGATTACGTTGTGCGAACTCTGCCCACAGCGGACTGGACGCCAATCAGTGTTTCGTAATATTGCATCATCGATATCTCTCTCTCTCTCTCTCTCTCTCTCTCTCTCTCTCTCTCTCTCTCTCTCTCTCTCTCTCTCTCATACACACACGCAAGTCTGCGAGAGCAAACTTAATCAGGGCGTGACAGCCAGCCATCTGTTCAGTTTCAGTCTGTTGCCCGCCTAGTGTATTTTGTTCTTTGTTGAAATTTATACAAAAGTACTAATTGAAGTTTTACTGAAGTTATTACATGTTATATTTACCCAGCAACATGTTAATTGGAATTCTCAGTATAAATTGCTCTACAAAACTTTTGCGTCGATTTCTAATTTGGTTTAAGCTGTAGCTTTTGTGACTGCAAATCATGTAGCAATTTTTATTTTTAAAAATTAGTCTGCTGCAAAGTAATTTATTCGTATTTGTGAATTTAATATAATTCTTCTAATAATTCATCCTATATGGTTATGATAGAATAGTAGGCTATTAATTGTTGTACCGAAGATTGATTAACACCATAAATAGACTTCAGAATTAAATGATATTGTAATTATTTCAAGTTTTATACATAAATATAATTTATACTGGATAATAATTACAGATGCAATTTGCGTCACCTTCCAAATGTTTGCAGACTTCCTTGATGATTTTTGAAACTACTGAGCAGCCAACTCGGAAGGAAAACGCAATCGTGTTGTGTAAATCGTCGGCAGTCAAATATCTCTTCATCAAAAGAACACCACATATATGTGTACGTTTCTCTTCTAGCCATGGGGCCACGGTGTCTGAGCGGTTACCCTGTTCGTCGATGATGCTCTTGCGATGATTCCAGCATGGAGCCGAGCTGAATAGGAACACAGAACAGAAGAAACATTGCAGCAGATGAGATATGGGGAGAGATAGTCAAGTTGGAAATCTCTGTTGAGAAGACCAGTGCAATGCTACTAAAGGGAAGACTCTGAAGATCACAAACGATAAGATTTAACGGCAGACCAGTGAAGATAAAGACCACAGTTACGTATCTTGGAGTGGTATTAGATAGCAAGTTGCGCTTCCAGCATCACATCGGGTACCTAATTGATAACGGTGTACGTTTTTTTCTCGCTAAGATGAGAGCAGTGTCCACATCATCATGGGGACTTCAATTTAAACACATTATAACGTTGTACAAGAGTGTCTTCCTGGGAATTGCATTGTACGGATCTGCAGTGTGCTATGAAAAAGCAATATTAGTGCATACACAATGACTTCTACTGAAGACGCAGAGAGCTGCATTGCTTGCGATTAGAAAAAACATACAGGTCAACATCTACTGAAGCATTGCAAGTGAATATGCGAAGTTGGCCCTCCCCCCTTCAGGCTGCTGCCTAATGAAGTGATGGATATAATTAATATATTTTAGAGCCGCAAACCGCTTTGTGTTTCGCGACATTTTGGTCGTGACCGCAGCAAGCATTCTGTATGCCAGTCCCCGCCATCATGCATTTATCAATATTTCGCCATTATAGGCTGTCCACGTTATGTTAGCAATCGAAAGTATGTCTTTTTAACCGGTCCGTGGTGGTGTAGTAGTTAGACTGCTCGCCTCACACCAAGAGGAAACGGGTTCGATTGCCCACGGGGCCGCTCCCGGATTTTCACATGTGGGAATCGTGCCGGACGATGCCGCTGGTCGGCGGGTTTTCTCGGGGATCTCCCATTTGCCCCACCCTTTCATTCCGGTGCTGCTCCATACTCACCTCGCTTCATCGTCATCTGCTCTCAAGACCTCGTTGTTAAAAGCTGTCCAAATCGATGAACTCAACTCAACATGGCAGCAATGTAAATATTTGTTACATAGTGCTCCTTTTAGATCATATCACCGGGGGGGGGGGGGGGATCAACCGATCCCCGCCAAATGTGGCAAACAGGCACTACTACGAAGTGAAGTGCTATCTCTTAAGTGTATGAGGCGCTTATTTCAAAAATGATGGAAATATGAATATTTTATTTTAACGCACATGTTCATTTTATTTCATTCTCGTAGGGATGCATACAATTTATTCCCATACACATGTCGTGTAAAGTAAGCAAATTAGTTGCACTGGTAGTCTAATTGCTTGTTATGTTTGTGGAAATTCCTAAGTTCCATTTTATCGGAGACGGGGGTGGAAGGCATAATTTTCCGTGAAATTAACACACTGGTCATGAACCACGTAAATCGTATTTAGGTTACTGGCGGAGTAGTGGCTGGTTTTATTTTTTTTTACATGTGAAAAACGTAGACGTTGCTTGTGGATTTTCTCGGGATTCTCCCGTCCCTTCCATCACTGTATTCCGTCACCTGTCTACCACAAACTCGTCTCTCCCCATCAATGTTTCACGTCCGCCGGAAACGACAGATCTGTCGCTAAGTTGGGACAGAAGGCTCCTCTAAGCATCGGTTTCCCCTTATCCATGCCCCTTATCTCTCTCTCTCTCTCTCTCTCTCTCTCTCTCTCTATATATATATATATATATATATATATATATATATATTTCACTAGGTCTTCCAATAAAGGCTTGGATGGAGAAGCATGTCGTGGAACGGCGCCGTTCTGCCCGAGACATCTCTGCGATTGGCACGTGCGAGGTCGCAAATTTAAGTCGCTGAAATATTTACGGGATCCGATAATACACCGCTAATGCAACATGCATGCAGTATCGAGTGACCGGCGAAGGGTGTGGTTTGGCGGGTCGCGCGCGTAGGACGCCATTCCTGGAACTCGTTTTTTTATTTACTCGCCTCGGACACGTTGTGGAACACGATGCAGAGCGCTGGAAGGCTCGTCTTCCTCCACGTGCTGCCCGGCGTCTTTGCGGCTTACATATCGTCGTCTGCTTAAGGGGCCTTTTCACTGACGTCACAGGTGGGATGCGTGCAGGACAGCGGGCTGTGGAAAAGCATAATTTGCTGTGCGTCGGGCGTGTGCGGGGGGGATCCGTCTAGGGGCGATCCTCCGGGCATGTTATCTTCACGGTAAAGTGAGCACTTTTTAAGGCCCTTCTCAATTTTTCTTTTCATTCAATTCCCATCTTCCTGCTGGTTTTTAACATAAACATTGCAATGTGACCAATAAACACAGTGTATACATTTCACCACCCACAAAACTCAATGCCTAAGACTGCGATAGTATACATATATATTAGTGGCTGATGAGTGTTGGGAGGGTATTAAAAAGTGCTCACTTTACCGTGAACAGCCTATAGCTGTGTTGTATACATGAAAGATGCCGACGGGAAAACCTTGTTCGGAGTTGGGAAGAGACGCACAGTGGAAACAGCGCCCGTACAGTGTGGGTAGGTTCCAAGACGGGCCGTGCCTTCCCCCCGCCGGTACCTCGGACAATGGTACGCTACGTCTGCGTTTCATTGCTCTAGACTTCTCACGCCGCTTTCTGGTTCCCAAAATCTTCTATAAAACATGGCAAAACCATTTTTTCCCCTTTACTGTTGTTTCCAAAAAAAAAAAAAAAAAAAAACTAATTCGGTGAGGATAATCTAGAATATTGCAAGTCACTCATTTTCAACAACAACTTCATAGACTGCCTGATAGTTAACTTAAACAATCTTTAGGCCCTTTCACATGATCAAATTTCACTTCAAATCTTCTTCAAAATTATTGACTTATATTTATTGAATCCTGTATGACGTCACTTGGACGTCTGAATCACGGCCATGTTGTCTTTCAAGTCATTGAATAACTAATTCTTTCCACGTTTTTTTTTAATAACATGTTCTATGTTTTCTTGAATCAAATTTTCCTACTAGCACTCCGAATAATTTTAAAAATATAAATATAAAGTGTTGTGATGTAATAGAGTATTTAATGAGTATTTAAGAAACAAAAGTATTTGCATATAATTATTTCATAGAAAGTAAATATATTACGTTAGAAAAAAAAAAGTTTGTGTCGATTTTCGTGTAGTGCATGGTTTGTAGTGGCTTGAAAAAATTCTGGACATATAGGTATTTTTTAACTGATATAAAAAATTGTTTAAATTTTATGTTTATTTATTTAACACAACTGCATGTGTGAAAAACTTTTCAAAACTCTGAAGTATTCTAGTCGATTCAATCCAATAAATTGAACTGCATGAGTATTCAATAATTTGAATTCAACTGAATGAATTTAATAAAACACTTGATAGTGTTAAATGGCCTTTAGAGTGTTATTAACACACAACAGTGTCATAATTTTTCTTAAATTTTACTATACTCGAACAGCTGTGGAAAAATACAGATTCCTAGGCTTCCGTTAAATAGCCTAGAGATAAGAAATATAATTTTACTTACACACATTTTATGGTATAAGTTGTCATCAGCTAGGCAATAAATTGCACATATTTTGGACTTACATGCGTGTTAGTACAAGATCTGAATTTTATAGAGAACAGTTTATTTTCCTGAAAAAAAAAAGGCGGAAATAGTAATGCCGTATCTTTTACGGATTATTTGTGTGGATGCATTTTCGCAAAACTTATATTGAGTGTTACAAACTAACTTGATTGTGAAAGATGGAGCTACGTATTTTATAGAGCTTCTGAGTTGTAACTAACAACGGTAAACCACCTTATGCAACGTACATGTACATGGAACGTGTTTTAGGAGTTCTAATTTGTTGGCACTTTTTAGACAGTTACGTCAAGCTTCAGTTACTTAAACAACATAAGCTGCTGTACCGCCGGCACATATTTATATCTTCCGCTCCATGTCGACTGGCTAGGATACAAGCCTGCACTGCAGTATCTGCTCGGCTGGGAGAGACGCACAGTGGAAATGCTCTGTGTGCAATGCTCTGTGTGCGTCGCTCAGGTATAAACCCTCCTCCACCACGAGCATAAGCGGGCCATCGAGAGCAAGCGGGTAGTGCGTAGTCGGAACTGCAGTGGAGAAGGCCTGACGTGAGCAGGCGGACGTCGTCTCGGGGGACCCACGAACACGTGACGTCACCTTGTGCGCTCGCAGACATGCACCATGGAAAGCCCACTTTATAGTCAATCCACGGTTTCTTCCAACTTTTCTGAAGGTCTGTTAAAGTCCTGCCTCTAGGCTACTCTTCCGTCTCATGCAAACAAAGCTTAACCGAATATATAAAATGACACCCCGAGTGAGTGAAGAGATTTGGACGGCTCTTAACATCGAGGCCTTGAGAGCCGATGAGGGTGATTCAGATGAGTATGGAGCAGTGCTGGAATGAAAGGGTGGGGGAAACGGAAGATCCCCGAGAAAAACCCACCAACCAACGGCATCGTCCGGCACGATTCCCACATGCAAAAATCCGGAGTGACCCGGCAGGGGATTGAATCCGGGTCGCCTTGGTGGGAGACGAGCAGGCTAACCTCTCAGCAACCATGGCCCCTAATTACACCAGAGGTACAACGCACCTCACTCATGCGTACGCAATATAATAATATTTAATAAAAAAACTAAATATTTCTTACCAGGCATTACGAAAACGAATATTTTCTATCTGTTTATATTCGTATGATTTATAAACGGAATATTGTAACGTATAGATAAAATATAAGTAACTGTGCAATATAACTAAAAATAACGAACTTTTATGTTAATACAAATATAAAACGGTTGTGATACACAACAAATTTAGGAAACAACCAAACACGTCATACATAGGTTGTTTCTTCAAAGGTTTTATTCAAAAAGTGTGAAGAAACTGCGAATAGACTATAGTTCCGCAAATATAGGCGGGCTACAATTGATTTAGTAAAGAAAACAGCACAGCACAAGCACAGAAAAACAGCACAGGGGAAGCGCACAGAAAGTAGAGCTATATCCTATCATTCCTGTGCGTGTGCACCGTGCGCCGTGCGTGGCCAATCGGAACGTCGATACCACCGAGCTCACGTGACGATGAAAATGGCTACAAAAGTAGTGAAATTGACTACGAAAGTGGTGAAATTGACTAGTGTTTGAAGAGTTTGTCGCCATATAAACAGTAGTTTGTTTTGATTTAAATAGTTACTGTACAAGCAATGCATGTTGAGAAAAACGATATAACGTATTATATTTCTACAAATTACGACACGAGCAGCAAAGTAAACAAAGCTATCAACAGTATTTTTTTTCATTCCAATGTGACCAACACTCGCACGCACAATTTACCGAGCATCGTTTCCTTTCATTTTTATGACTGTTTTCTGTAAAACATACGCCGTTTCTGTGCGTGAGCAATTTTGATTGTAGCTTTCAGATTCGAGCTGTGCGTGTGTTCTTCTGTGCGATCACACGTGCTGTGCGTGTGCTAAATCAATTGTAACCCGGCCTTAAAGCAGTACGAGTAAGGTAACTACGATAATAGCACCGATAAGTCCATACTTATTTGACAAGTACTAGTCATTCTATTTTATATCACATCTTCTGTACTTGCGCATGCGCAGTAACGCTAACAACGCTCTCACTACCGCTTCGAGTAAAAATATTCTTATCCCCTTGCTATTGCTAACAAACATGGCTGACAACCGCAATATATAAACCGCACCTATACCGAACGAACTACGCAATCTTTCTACGTTAAGTCGGTCATTTTTAATTTGATGAGCTTCGGACACGCTCTTAGTACGCAGTGTTACAAATGAATAAAAAAAAAAAAAATCTCATTAGTTTCCCATTTTAGAAAGCGAATTTATTAAGCTCTTATGTCATGCCTGGGCATAAAAGTAGTGCTACGTAGACCAAAATAAAATGTGTTGTTTTAGTATAAAAGGTACATATTTTCAATGTGACGACTTAAAAAATATTTTATCTCAGAGTACCATATTCACATAACTGTTTGAGATAGTTAAGCTAAGCCTGGCAAGCAGCATTATTATATGCTATTCACGCTAAAGTGAGCACTTTTGAAAACCCTTTCATATTGAATAACAGTCAATAAAAATATTTTATTTTCGTCGTAGACGTTAAATTCTGAGTGCAATGGAATATACACTTTGTGTTTATTACTTACATGGCAAAATTAAATTTTAAAAAGTGGTTAAAGGAAAAAAAAAAGGCTGAAAGGAAAAAGTAACTAGGGCCTGAAAAGTGCTCATTTTATCGTGGACAGCTTATAAGAGCTTTAACTAATCAAATTCAGTGACTCTTTTTGTAAGCCATTTCATAAGAAGCAACTTCAGAAAAACAGAAATATTTCATCATTTATCGGGAAATAATCAGCCGATTTTGACAAATTTTGCATTCAAGTAAGTCTAGGGTGGGTACTATATATTATATAAAGATTTTACATTGGTATTTAATATCTACGAACCATAAGATACAGTTAAACTAAACAGATTATTTTTGCTTTACCTATTGCGTGCATTTACTGTACTTTCACACTTTTTCTTCCACCATTTTGTAAAACCGCGCCAACTGAAAAAATATTTTTTTACATCGTATCTCCGGACCTGCTTAACCAGTTGCCATAAAATTCGACATACGGGTACCCTAAATATACATGAAAGTTGTAGATAAGACACATTATCAAATTAGCAGCCATTTAAGTATTTTATATTAGACACCCTTATGACGTATGCTGGCAGTACCAATAATGTGTGATATATTAATTTATTACAGAGTTTTTGAACCATATTTTGTAAGATTTTAATTCTTTATTTCACTACAATAATCCCCCACTCCCTAAAAAATTAACATATCAGTAAAACTATTGCATAAAGAACGAATTAATTAATTATAAATGGATACGTTACCTTTGCTTAAAATATGCATTTCATTACTGCATGCAGTTATAATTATGTATCTATAATAATAAAACCTATTTAAATCCAGTTTCTTATGGTGGCAGTCACGAAATACACTTGATATAACATTGATAACATGTGTCACGTTGAAAGTCGTTACTTGAAATTTAAACATAATGTTTATATCTCAGTCACGTGCCAAACAGTTCCCTCCACGTTTTGCATTCAAACTTTACTATGAAACGCGAAATAAAATGCTTTTCAAAGTGCCGATGTTATTCATGTCTCATTTTATGGCATATCTCTCGTTTTATTAAAACTATTAAACTCAACCTTTGCGTGGCGAAGAGCCTACCAAGTGCATTACATTTACAATGTAATATTTTAATTCGTCTGCCGTTTTAGAAGGAATGACACCAGAAGATTTTGGTTACAGTCTTATATCATATATTGGGAACCACTGCACCGATTAGCATCAAATATTAGTGAATATTATATTTTTCTTAACCGTTTTTTTTAACACGTGGTTCTTCCTTCTAAGCCTTTCAGTACCCCAACAATTTTACTTGTATATATGTTTAATGGGAAGTGGATTAAATTAGTTATATGGTAGCTCCTTGTTGATGTGTAAATTTATAACATTTTATAATGTAATCCACCCTCCAAGTAGTCGGTCAGCATGTAGGGTCTATGAGAAATAAATTGAAAAATTGGCTTAGCATTAAGTTTTAAGCTGTTATTAGCCATCGCTAATGTACGAGTGTACCTACAAGCGTTTGAAAGGGAAGAGGAGTAATATGACCGAGAAGGGGGGTGAGTGAGAATAGTACTTGAAGGGCCGAATCTCCGACTTAGGTCGGAAATACAGTTCCTTTCCCACAAATTGGTCCACGCGACAGAGTTGCAGTAACTTGTCGTTTGCTTCAAATTTCCGGGAAGCTCATAATGCTTTTTCTTGTGGCAAATTAAAAAATAAAAATGAAAATATCAGCAATCGGTTACATCTTTACATAGTGTCTTCTATAATTTCACTCTTTGTCTTTAAATAGTGTCTTCTATAATTTGACACTTTCAAAAATAATTATTTACTCTGCCCCGGAACAGTATCGTGTTAGGTTTGCTTAAATGAGCCAAGTGCTAAGAAAATCCGTTTCTCCGGGATCTCGGAAAAGTTTTCACAATTTTGTGCTCTTCGAATAAATATTTGGCAAATAACTCGATAAAATCTTTTACGTTTACCAATATTTATTGACGTCACGTCTTCCATGTCATTAAATTAAGATACCCTATTACTTATCTAATTTCGCACCTCCACGTCCACTTTAATTTACGGTTCTAGGTATTACATAAAAGAAGATTTTTGTGTGCCTTATATTTAAACTCACTCAATACTTGTGCCACTTTCACACTCAACTAGAGTTGTGCTTTATACTTCGTGATAATGATATGGACCAGGCAAAACCTAGAGCATCAGTTACCCACAGGGAATAACATTGGGCACCGATCCTCAAAGTCCATACCAAACATCACCGTTACCTAGTAGCAACCACATTACAAAATATGGAGCATCGAGTTCAGTGTTGTTTGGAAGCAGATGATGGCCACTTCCAGCAGTCGTTATGATATCATCACACTGCACACACGGTAAATTACATCCTTTTAAAATTTCGTTAAAATATCTTCTGTATTGTTAAAGTTACTAATGAAAACCTGGGTTCTGCTTGAAGTACGGCATCTTGTACAAGCTAAAAGCACCCATCTTTTGTTATGTGTAGGCACACAGCTGTGAACATTCGGCATGGACGGGTTGGCGAGAAGGGAACTGCCGGGATTAATGTTAAGGAAGTACTCCAGCATCTGCTGGATGATGGATATGAATACACTGTGAAAAGCAGGTCCAAGTGCCACGGGTCAGGATAGAGCCTGGTTCTTCAAAATGCCGTCCATGCATACTACTTCACGACCAAACATGCTCTTTTCGAGTCATTCTGCAGGTGCAGACAGCACTAGCTGGGAGATGTACAGAAAACCCGGTTTTTAATAAACAAATTTTTGGGCACAAAATTCTAACTAAAAATAAGTTTAATTTAAGTTATAAATTGATAGTAACTGTATGCAAAGAAAATGTGCGGTTTAAGAGACGAACATAATGTTCGAAATGCCCGTTTTGAGATTTATAATCCATTGCGCACAAACGTGGAAGCTATTAAATTTGACAGAAGAGCCAACATATGTCGGGTATCACTAGTATAGCTCCATTCCTTGGGTATTAAATTTCGGATTCATAAGATATCATGCAGTAAACTATATAAAATTAAGATTTCCAAAAGAAATACTAGCTATATTTTTCTTGTGTATCTGAACATCAATCAGTTATTCTAATTTTTACTAACAGAAGAAATAACGAAAATAATTTACATCTTACGATACATTTTCGAAATATGTGTGCACAATGGCGAAAAAACTATCTCACAGGTCTACGAGCTATATATCTTAAGGAGTAAGTTGATATAGGTCATGGATCCTAACTCCCACGTTTACGATCGCCCTTAATTTTTGGTGTCATTTTCCAGGAAATTAATTTCAAGCCGTCATGCACCGAACGCAGGGAGGAAAAAGGCGCGGAAGAATATAAAAAAGCGGAGAAGAAGTAGCGTCTTCCTTCAGGCAAGGCCGAAGACAGAGTTCTGATAACGGCTCATCAATCACTGGCAGGAACAGGTATAATTAAAAAAAAAAAAAAAGTACTAAGAAGATAAAGCTTGACCTGGCTGTCAGACAAGAAATGTCTGGCGACGATAATAGAGACGATAATACTCGTGAAGGATTTAGTGGCTCCTTACTTAGAGTAAAATGAACCGTTCGTGCAACAACTTGAAATAAAACCCGTCACATGAGTCTACTGAGTAAACAATATCAAAATACAAATATTTAACGTGGTTCTATTATATTTATCCCCATTTGATACTGGTTTCCGCTCTTTTCATAAAACAGTGTCAACTTTTCGTTCACGTAAAACAGTTCACAGACTACAGCACAAAAAAAACATAATATCTGGGTTGAGAAAAAAATATGATCGTGGGAACCATATAGACTTAAAATGGATAGCAATCTGATGGGTTGTAGTGTAGATGCCAATCTAAATATTGTTAACATAGATAGTAATACCAACAAAACTGTTTGTGGTATTCATATATGTGATTAGATTTGCTTACTGTGCATACAGTGTTTACAGCAGAGCACTGCGTTCCTACTACTAAACTGTTAGTACCTGAAACAGAACCACTTCAACAACGGAATCATTACTATTAGCTTAAACTGTTAGTACCTGAAACAGAACCACTTCAACAACGGAATCATTACTATTAGCTTAAACTGTTAGTACCTGAAACAGAACCACTTCAACAACGGAATCATTACTATTAGCTTGTAGCCAGGATCGAAGAAGAATGCTGGAAGGAGGACTAGATTGTGAATGATATTTTAGAAAAGTTCCATCTGAGTGATGACTATGTAACTACTGCTAAAAATAAATGATAATAACATCTCATTGTACGGTTAACGCTGTTCGAGCAGTTCCTTTGCGACATTATAGAATGTCCTGTGCATTTACAAGTTACATTCTTGCTGATAACCAAGCGTCTGCATTGAAAAACGTGATGAAGAGTGTTGGAATAGTAATTTGTTTTTTATAATATAAAAATGATAGAAAATGTTATAAATTACCTCAGTAATTTTAACTTATTTTGTGAACTGTGAAAGGCCTTTAGTCTATGGGAAAACGTAGCACATGTCTTTTGGTGCATCGAAACTTTATATAATATTCATAACATTTTAATTCAAAATGAGTTATAACCTACGAAGGTACCAAAATGGATGTTTCCAAAATGTGTGCCATACGCACAAGTATATCCACCCAATATTATGTGAGGTAAATTATCTTTACTGAAATATAATTTCGTGTTCTATATTTACAGTGTGTCATTTTTATCTATGTTGTTGTTATACTTGTAAATATTGCACACATTTATACTGTTTCTTCGTGTTTGAAAGTTAGCTCGACTTTGAACTTATTTATTACATTTCAAATATAGAGTTTCTTCTGCTGGTACCTAATTGCAAAACTGAACAAACAGTATACTTATTTTCGCAAAATAAATATGCAGTACCACAAAATATTAAAATTAATGAATCAAAAAGTTGTGTGCTGTGCACGAGATCATTCGCAATGAATGTTTTCTGAACAGCAAGTACATTACCTGGGCGTTGCTAACTGCGCCAAGTTTCGCCGTGCCGTGCCGATAACAGTGCTTCCTAGCGCAACGCAGTATACACGCCAAAACAATTTTTTCGTTGTAATAATTTTTACTTGGCACGTTTTTAAAACACGTTTGTCGCGGCCTAAAAGCCGTTTAAATTGCTGTGTTCTGGAAATTAATACGATCATTTCTAGATTAGCTCGTTTGATTTATTGCGCCCGTAAGATCTTTTTCCAATGCATAGCTGTACAAAGATATTGAACAAGTCAAATTACAGTATACAACGTTTATTCACTGGATATAATAAACACACACAAATATATGTCAGATTGCACGTGCACACATCATATCTTTCTTCGTAATGTGACTAATCTTCTTCCAAAATGCTGTGGGGCGTCATCGTTATACTGACACAGGAAAAAAAAAAAGGAACGAGAAAAACTGGAACAAATGCGTACAATGCAATGTTATACAGTAATTTCTGAATTTTTGTAGTTAAGATATTCATCTACGCTATAAAATGCACAATTAATAACTAATTCTTTCAGTTGTTTTTTAAAGAGTTTTTCGTTAGAGAAGTAAATTTCTTGAAGGTGTGGTAATGTATTGAAAAGTGCGCTACCAAAGTAAGATGGCACTTTCTGGGGTTAGTTTTAAGTTAACTGAATCCACGTGTAAGTGTTTTTTTTTATTCTAGCGTCATGCTTATGAAAGGACTCGTTTTTCATCACAGGAACGAAACTGTTCGCGGAATTAAAAAAAAAAAAACAGGTTTGTTAAGACCAGCCAAAAGTGCCATATAAGCCCTTCTTGTCCCAAGCGGTGCCGCCCACGCTATTTGACAGTGCATTACACTGGCCTTCCCATTCTAGCTTTCTCCACCCCTTTTCCAACCCCTCCCAAAATTTCAATTACACAAAACGTTTCATACGAGCTGATGTACGCTTTCCTGTCTCCTCTGTTTCCGGCAATTTCCCATCATGCAACGTTCGTCCGGCCCGTGAGCAAGAACCTTTTCCCTCCCCACGAGGGTGCTGCACGCAAGGGTACGTCCGAGTGCGTTATACACACACTTTTTTTTTCTCCACCCCCGTGGGTAAACAGTTGCCATGTAACTCGTGGCCCGGGGAAGATAAAGCGAGACGTTTGGGTATGGGAATGTCGCGGAGAAGTCGCCCGTGAGGCATAACCCTGCAGGCGATTTTTTTTCCCCTGTTGGCCGGAAAGGTTTGAAGGGAGTAGGAGGGGTTGATAAGACTTATGAGTATTGTTTGCTTATTCACGGGTCGCTTTTCACCTCTCGCCACCCTCTGCGCGGTTCAACAAATGCGGCGCTTCTGCATGACGTAGCAGGCAGCTGCGAAGCGTGCGGCACATTCCTCCAAACCACACTCCACTGCGGAACCCCGCCCTGTTTTAATTGGGGTTGTTCCAACACTTCCTCCGCTCTCGCGAGGTGTATTTCCACCTCTGAAACAACAAACAACCTGCGAACAGGCAGAGGGGAAGAAAGCCTCGCTTGCATTAGCTCTCGATAAATGCTATGGACTTTCTCGGGGAAGCTACCACACATGTCTGCTATGTCTCGGAATAGCTACCATCTCTTTCTGGGAGACACGCTTGCCGGAGTTATGTCATATTCTCAAAAACGAGGAAAATGAAGGATCAAATTTTGAGTTATCCCCTCTCATCCGATCTGCTAATACTACAATTGGAGGAATACCAATCATAGTAACCCCACTCTTTTTCCGCTATCGCCACGACGGAGAATTACAATGCTATAAGTGTTTAGATATTGTAATTAATAACTATAATTTATTGCAATACAATACGTGCATATAATTTATGTCGAGACGGAGCCACCCCAAGTAGCTTGCAAGCTTCCAGAGTTTGTGGTTGTCCAGTACGTTTAGGAATCTTCCACAACGATGGCTCGGTTTCTTCCTAGCCAAGAAGTATTCTAATTTCGGTGACGTAGAAAGACGCGTCGCGGCGTATCCAGGCAACCACCGAGAGGGGTCGTTGAACAGGGGGGAGGGGGTAGAGGGGGAAGCCTCCCACTGCCGCCAACTGCATGTTGCTCGCGGCGATGATGGACGCTCAAGCCTGACGTCTTGATACATGCAGAAGTCCAACGGGGCATCATCAGGTATGTTTCGTCACACGTGCCTGCCGACACCCTCGTGGGATGCGAAAACCAGCAACTTCGTTGACGTAGAGAATTGTGCGGTGTTTCAAACACACCGTCACAGTGTTCAGAGGATACCCAACACTAGTATTTCAAGTAACGTTCACGTGGTGGAAAATTTAGTCAATGTCTAGTGATTCATAACTGTGCATCACATGATCTCGATGATCAATTGGAATAGGGACGATGTGTTATTCATGCTTTTCGTGGTGCTGTTTTTATTTTCGCGATGTCTTCTGCTCACGTTTTGAAGTAATATATCGTATATGTTATTTTCTCACGGAACAGAGGACGAAAGAATTACAAAAGTTATGTTAGAATTATTATTATTTTTTTTTTAATTCATAAATATCTAGGAAGCTTTCCATTGTCCCAGTTCATTAATTATGTTTCTTAGACTTGTAAAAATTACTCGCATGAAAGGTAGAATGTTTACCATTAAATTTGTAATTTCTAGAAGGCCTACTTCATGAAACAAAATGTAATTTTCTCAGCCATTCCCTGTCCTGAAGTGAAAAACATTAGTTTTATTGATCCAGTTTTTATTTTGATTAAATATTTTATTTTTTAACAATACATACAGGCAATTAGATTTATAAACATTAGTCTTTAAGGTGGTTTATTTTCTGGCTAACACATGGGACGTGCGGAAAGAGAGACTCCCTCGTGTGCGACCCGACTAGATAGGTACCAAAACGGTAGCTGTTTGGGAACACTGTTTACAAAGTATTAGTCGCCATGAACGACTTCGCGTTTTGTTACACCCCAAAGCAACCATTCCTTTTGTAAACATTTGTTACCTAAAACGTAAATAGACTATACAAACGCGAGATCTTCACAAGCCAGAAAAAAAGTTTTAGGTTTCATTAACTCTCAAAATGAATACTACGTATAAATATTTCTCCAGCGTTATGGGATGGCAAGTTACAAATTAACTTTTTCCATTTTGGCTGTGCGCATGGTTCGCCCTCCCCTTTCCATCCCTCCAGCGCGGTGACAGAGCCCGGAGGGGAAGGCGCGACCGCGCAGTCACCACCCCTTAAACCAAGGCGATGGAATGTCAGCCCGACTTACACGAACGAGGTACAATACTGCATGGACCACATAATGTAATCGCGACTAGAAGCCACGCCACCTCGCCAACCCAGGTTTAAATTGCTCAACTACATACATATATTCAAAAAACTAAATACAGTTTATAAAACAGCAGCATGGTAATTTGAAAACCTCAGTGTGAAACATGATTCTAAAACTAACATTCTCTCCGAATTAAATTTAACTTTCTTTGAATGTTAGAACAGGATTTAAAATTAGGAATCTTTTAACGGCCTTGTCGAAACAACATTCTCTAAAATATAAAAGACCGATTATTTGTGTCTGTTCGACGCAAAAATGCACTAAAATTTCATATACATAGCTTTTTAGCAGCAGGAAGCTACTGTAATAATCCAATAGTTATAATAAGTTATTTACCTATTCTGAGTCCGAAGTGAAGTTCTCATTTTCTATGTCAATCGAGGAATCTTCGTCACAAGAATCTTCAAGGTTAACAATAATTTTATCTATTTCAGCATCTAACGCCCTATCATTATTCCAGTATTCATTCTCAGTGTTTTTCACACGTCAGCAATATTCTTTCCATTGTTCTACAGAGTACCCACTAAACAGCTGTTCATATGATTTTTTGTTGTCTTCGAGTGAGGATGATATTTCTTCGCTAACTTTTCCTTTAATGCGTCCCTACACAAACTCAATAGGGCTGAGATCGGGAGGGTAGGGAGGCCGTCAATTTTGAAGGTTCTGGAAGAGAGCACTTGTTTAGCCAGTAACAACAGGTTGACTTTTGTTAGGTCAGAGGAGAAAGACATGTTGTTCACGTTTAACCACTCTTGAATATCTTTTTTTGTGCTAGCAGATGTGGGTGGGTTTCTTATTTATCTGAATATTGTGATAATTTGAGTTGTCGAGAACAATTACAGAGTTGTCAGATAAATTAGGGAGTAGTTTCTGGTTTACCCATTTCGAAAAGTTATCAAAATTCATGTCATTATGATAATCTCCCGCTTTTTGTTTTGATCGGAAAATCAACAATGCGTTCGGTATAAAGCCTTCTTCTGCTCCTGCATACACAATTATCAAACGCTGGCTTTGTCCGACTGCCAACAAGAACTAAGGCTGTGGTAACATTGATGTACGTTTCATCTACACACACGATTGTTCGACCAGCATTACGAAACTTTCGCATTTCTTGTAGAAAGCGCCCCCTCCAAAGCTGCAATATCAGGCTTCTCAATCAAAATCTTCCTCCTTGACTAGCGCTTCTTCCAACGAAATCCCAGTCTCTTTACCAATTTTCTTAAAAACTCTTTACTGCAGTCCAAAACCCTGTCATTTCGCAAAGCCTTATTTAATTTATTTAAATTTGAAACAGTCTTCCTGACAGTGTAAAATACGTGTACTTTTCTCCGTACCGCATCACACATAAAGTCAACAATTTCTATACTTCTTTTGCGTTCGGTTTTTTTGCCCATTGGTGTAGAGAACTACAGACCAATTCTACTTTATACTTTCCCCTCGGCCAAAGTCCTCTTTACTGTTGATTGAGACACACACGTCGTAGCACTTGTCGCTTCAGAAACATTGTATTTTAAGCCGTACAACAACTTCTTTTCTTTTAAATGTGTCGCAACGTTGTAAAATATTCACGCACCTGTCCTCGTAATGGCCATCCTGGAATAAGGTTAGACTTCATTCCCGAGGTCGATGGGGGTAGGCTCACTTATATCGTGTAACTCTGGTCCCGACATGACGCGGGGAAGCAAACCTCACACACCCGAGTGGAGTTCGTAACTGTTCTCCTCCACTTCTCCTAGCGCCGAGTGCGCCACAGCTGTGTGCGCCACACCAACAATTGGGATCTGCGCATGGTCCCGTGTAACTTGCCGGTCTATACCTACTGTCATTTTAAAAAATTCTCAAAACTTTAACTACAACATTTAGCGCTCAAAATCCATACCTAAAACTACTAAAGTTTCAAAACATATACACACATAAAATATAAAAATATTGTGAAAGTACCCAAATTAATGTATTAAAATTGATTTCTCGCCTAAAGAGCCAAGGACGAAGAATACTTAAAGACATTGGCCTTGGATGGCCTTGGAAAATGTTGTTATTATATATTCGTACCATACGTCGTCCAACTTGCAGACATTAACTGTGACTACATTTATCTCAAATAAAATTTATTTTATATTGCGTGGTTTCTGCAGAATTAAATGTTATCAAAGTCAACATTTTACCGGTTTTGAAATGCACGAATAAAATAAACGAATCGAATTACAGGTTATTAAAAAAAAAGGCAACTGAAGGATCTTGTCTTAATTCATATTAGCAAAATTTATTTTCTCTCATTTATGGGCAGCCACGCATCAAAAATTTGCACAAAAAAATTCTTATTTGCAGCAATTTTTTGAAATACCAGAAACATTTCCTTGCGCAAATTTATAGATGTCTTAAAGCAGCTCCTGATATCTTTCAGTGTGAATTCTAATTTCGGTTGGTCAGGTGGTTTTCAGTATTTGTACATTTTTAAAGCAGATAAATTGTGGTTTTGATATATATTTATACGAAAATTATGTGTTGAATTTTTTTTTCCCTAACAAAAAGTACTCACTGATATTTAGAGACCCGGAAATTTCGCCGATTCATTTGACAAAAAGCTACACTGTACAGTTCTTTGTGTAGTCGAGCCTCAGTGAATAGTTCACTGGCTGATGTTCCAGTTTAACACCAGAGAAAGTAGTGCGGGATTTGTTCTTTATTTTTTCACAGGCTAGTTATTGGCTCAAACTCGTCGAGGCCATGCCTAACGAACAGCATTCCAGTTAGAAAGGAAAGTCAAATGTACACGTGAGTGAAGTCTAGCTTGTCCTCATATGAATCCGCGAAATTTCCGCGTCTCTACTAATATTATCTAAAAGTTTAACAATACATAGTGTTCGGGAACTAAACGCTCAAACTACACGAGGCGTTTCCTTGTGCAAAATAAAATTGAAAATATGTAGGACACCGTATGCCTGAACTAAATGTTAAAAGAGATATTATGAGCATGTGTAAATTAAGTTTGAAAACGTATTTTCTCCGAATTCCTTGTACTTTCTGCCAGCGGTAGGAATGGTGGAGATTTACCCGCAGTACGTCCTACACGGTCGAATGGGACACGCCCATTTGGCGCGCTATGGAGCGCGCACTAGAAGAGGGCACGTAGTTGATGTGCTGACGTATCACTTCCTCAAACCGAACAGTGCGCACAGACCGAGGATGGCCAGCATTAACGCTCGTGTGTGTGTGTCTCTCTCTCTCTCTCTCTCTCTCTCTCTCTCTCTCTCTCTCTCTGCAACATGGGAAGCAGGAGTCACATTTCTGCTGCGGACTTCGTAGGCGTTGTACGAGGCATGCGGCGAAAATAAGTTTCCAACACCCAATATTCGCAAGCCTATATCTCCTTTAATATTCCGTCAAGGTATGCTTTGCCCTATATTTTAGACCTTATTTTTCATAAGTAATCATTTCCTGTAGTTTAGGCATTTAATTTTTGGAATACTATCCTGTATGTGGTACAAATACAAAATAACACATTTTTTCCGCGGCCGACGCTCTAATTTCTCTGCCTGCCAACGCTGCCGCCGATCTCTCACATGCTCCCGGAAGGCCACGCTGTTACAATACCAACTGAAGTTCCCATAACTCGTTAAGTGGGTTTGCAAATCTAGCTGCAGCCCGACACACTTGGGTGTAATCACTGAGTGGGCGGCGGGCTGTCGTGTTTAGATTTTAGTTGGGCTCCGGGCCCGTATTTTTAGGTGCTAACCACTACTGCTATCTCAGTAAAATATTTTTAGGTGTTATCGGTGAGGGAGTGAAGTTCCACACCAATCTCCCGACTGACATGTTGTAGTGTGGTGAGGTCTGTATAACATGCTGTAGTGTTGTTCGCAAGAGGCTAGTTAAACGCGCGTTTACTATGTCGGTGAGTCCCCACAACCAGAGTCGCTGCTCATCGACAATCCTCCTTGGCACATCAGTCCTTGCGGCTCTGAAAGTCAGGGTCCGGCCTGGCACTTATTCTCTGGTCATTCATCGTGTGTCGTTCTGCCTGCCAACGCGAAACGGAGATGTTAATACAGGACTCTCCTCCACATTCCTTCACCTACCTGACCCTCCCCCCGTCATCGATCATCATTCTTGGCAACTACCAAGGGCGCGTTTACACGGCGATAGTAAATCGCAGTAGTTCCTATCGCGGGAGCTACTCTCGCATTACTATCGCCGTTTAAACTGCACGAAAGTTACTGTCATACCGTCGCGATAGCACTATCGCGATATCCGCTCGAGCTAGATAGTTGATAATAACTGTCGTGACAGGACATGCAACTATCGTAGTGTAAACCGTGTAACATCGCTATCGTGGTAGTGTGGGTCACAAATTTGTACATGTGTTCACTTTGAAAGTAACAGTGCAGAATTATTTTGATTCTCTTAATATCTGTCGCGGTTCTTACACTATGCGGCGGTATTAGAGGATGTACAATTATCATATATGACACGACAGTATTGACAGCATATTTATTGTTATATAATAAACCGCGGGAACAATACATGTTTACATGTCATTAATATCCTGTCACGATATTTAACTACCCCTCTTGACAGAAGGATATAAATGTAGGGTCTATCGATGTATTTACACAAGTGTTGTCGGACAGGTCCCTTTTGAGGGTAACTATCACAGCATGTCTCGATCGTGTGCGTAAACAGGACCTATCGTGGCAGTTACTGTCATACACATTCGTGATAGCTACAATCGTGATAACTACGATCACCGTGTAAACGCGCCCTAACACCGAAATGTCCATAAGTAAATACAAAAAAAAATGTTTCGTCAGCAAATGATAATTTAGTTTACAATTGACAGTCGCAACCACGCATGCGCAGAACTTCCCTCGAACGGGACACACACTTCGTAATCCGCTCGAGGCTCTAGGTTCGCCAAAAATGGCAACACAGGATGACGGTAGGTCAAGCGGTCCAACAACTGCGAAGTTGTTTGTATATTGCCAATCAGCTGTCTGACCACCTTGCAGCGACGGCACGCTCTGATGTCTTCGTCGCCAGCCGCGGCCCGTTCGACTAAGCCATTCGCTATAAAGTGAACACTTTTGAAAGCTCTCTCATTTGGAATGATAATCAATAAATATATTTTATTTTAGCCTTAGACGAAAACTTCCGAGTATGGTGGAATATATACATTGTGTTTATTACTTACATTGTAATATTTATTTTAAAATGTGGTTAAAGTATAAGAATTGACTGAAAAAAAAAAAACTAGGGCCTCAAAAGTGCTCACTTTACCGTGAACAGCCTATACCAGCAGGCACCAGGTAGGAAGGCGTCTTGTTGTCCATTGTTCTTCCCTCATTTGCGATGTCGTCCACAGACGGTGTTTCTCGTGACGTGGAATTAGGTGTTTTACGCGGGCGTCATTTTATGGAGAATTATGTGTCTCGAATTCTTTCGCAACCTGTTCTAGTCACAACTATGTTACGATGCCAATACTCCCGTATAACTTGAAATTTTACTGTTTTGCAGTCTGAAAACCAACAACACTGATCCCAGCCATTTATATTCAATACAAGTGCCTCCGCGAAGCTTCCTAATACACAGCCAAATCTCATACACGTTTTACGCACACGTGAAAGTGAATCGCGATAAGCGTAGCGTGTAAAGTAAAGTCATCGTAATCCTGGCCTTAAATACACGCAAAACAAATAATTTTTTTTAATGCTACCTGCGTGCGGATTTCGCTAAGCCACGTTCGCGCTATTCGATTTCGAGTTCGACTTTCACATTAAAGCGTTAAGCTATATTAATGTGGTAGGTATGTCTTCTCCAGATGAGCCCCATAACATGAAGCAGGGGAAATAAATAAAACCGGGATAACTGAAAGAAAAATTTAAGAGCACCCAAACCTGCGTCACAGGCTAGTATGCTAGTGACTTAAAGCACTCAACCATCTGGATTAGACCGTGTTTCCAGAAGGTAGCGCAAACCGCTTGTTTGTTTTATTGCGTCCGTAAGATCTTTTTTTCAATACATAGCTGTACGAAGATACTGGACAAGTCAAATTACATATGATTTGCCTAGTACCACATGAATCAACAACGAATGTGTGTGAAAGACATAGGCCTGTTTCTGGATGGCCGATGCGTCATGTTGACTTTAGCGTGCAAGAGATTTGATAAGTCTATTATCTGACAAACATATTTCAAACGGAAAGTTTCAGTTTGTGTGTGTTCTATTAATGGTATTCAAACCGATTTTACTAAAGCGACTTTTGCGGTATAACACGGAATTAAAAAAAAAAATTATTATTATTTGGCCAGGTATTCGAAGGATTTTTTGTTTACAATATAAAGTTATTTGTATTTTAGAATATTCAGTGACGAGCAAAGCTTCCTGTAATTGTTTCATAATTTGGATTTACTGCAATCTGATTTGGTAATAATAAAAATGGGTAACATTTTGACCAACACATTTGCGTGCAAAACACGTAATAAGTATACTATAAAAACAGAAACGTTAGGTTGGCCGAAAAAAAAAATTGCTATGAGAGACCTACGGAGTTAGTCTCGTTGTCATAAAGTACACTGTATCTAGTATGCCAAAAAAAACTGGGATTGACTATCCCGGGGTGTTTGTAACGAATGGATAGTAAGAAATTGTTATTTAAATTATTTGCAGCGTAATATTGCAGTAGGAACTATTGAATTGGGTCACAGCATTTCGGCAATACAGGCAGAAAGTGGATTTTTATTTTCAACCATTTCAAGGGTGTAATTTGAAGACAGATTCGCATTCTGGCTAACAAGAAGCTCGCGGGTTAACTTTGCAGTGAGTCTGCGTCAGATATTTTTATAAGGCTGTATCTGTATTCGAATTTATTATTAGAGCTCGCTGTTATTCTTAGTGCATTGTTACCAAATAGGTTGTATTCGAGATCTGGAAAAGTCTCGTAGTACACGTATGATTGCATATACAAACAATAAGCGTACGTACATAAAAAGTTCTCAAAAAAATTTTAGGCATTTGCATATACGTCCTTTTATATCACATTACTTGACGATTGTGCATATTTGTGCTCATAGATTTCCTTAAGATTTAAAGTGTTTGAATATTTTTTCCATTCAAACGCAACGGAATGAGAACATAAATATAATTTGCAATATTATGCCATCCACACAATATACACTCCAAACTGACGTTGACAGACATAAAATATAAATGCCGAAAAAGAAAATTGTTTTAATCTGATTGGTTTATACAGCGTTAAGTTTGCGTTATGCTGAAGTTGGTTCATCTCCTCACATTTAAACATTAACCTTATGTCACTATTAATTCAATGTTATTACAGTGTTACGCAATGTATACCCGAACGTAATGCAGACGTAACGTAACGCGCTCCATTTATCTTCAATATGAATCTGCCTAGACTGCAGTAATATTGGTGAAATGGTTAACGGCAGCAATACGGCCATCGAAGGACTCTGGATAAGCGCATGGGTAGTCCAGAAGGGGGCCGCAGTGGAAATAACACAACGCTCCCCCCCCCCCCCCCCAACCACGAAAAAAAATTCATACTTACATGAAACTGTCCTGCGAATGCTTCAAAACTAAACCGAAAGAATTGATTAAAATACTGATTTCATTTAATTGGTTTAATTTTTTACCTTGAAATATTACGAGACAGTACACCTTCTTTGCCAGTCATATTCCCCGTGTCATCAATTGAAAATCTTAGACATACAACTGCATAATGGAAAAATTACACTCCCCTCATCACTTTTTCCCCAGAAACGAAAGTCCAGATTCGCACTATAAGAATGGTAAACAATATTTGTATGTGCAAATACTGGTGGGTGACAATTAAATATTTTTTTTTATTGATTTGTAGAGCTTAAAACGCCATTAACAATTCGAGACTATAAAAGTATTCCATAAAATAATAAAAAATTCTATACAAAAATGCGGCAGAAATTAGCAAACATACCATTTTTTTTTTTTTTTTTTTTTTTTTTTTTTTTTTTTTTTTTTTTTTTTTTTTTTTTTTTTTTGCGAAAACACTTCAGCTAACAACTTAGTTTCATTTTATGATATCCAGCAACCTACGTCGTATTCTAGTTAGTTTGGAGTCAGTATTTTGTAATGTCACATTTTAAATTGTGGTGGTTTTAATTATATCACAGTAACACACGTATAAAATAGTTATTTTAAAAAGAAAAGAGATAGTGAAGATATGCCTCATGCCTCATCTGTTCATAAAACCATATTTAAAGTGTACAGTTATACATACAACGTCGTCAAAAAAATTATCTTTCTAATAACCAATAACTAGACAGTTAAAATTATGCACATTTGATTAAATTTACAACAACTTAATTTATTAAGATGTTATTTGGAATGTGATACTCATTCGTTTATTACAATAACATCTGAATTCGCAAAACTAACATACTGTATGTAGCTACGATTCAGAAATTTGTATTCGGTTATTTTTAATCTTCGTAGTTGACATAACGCAAAAAAAAAAAAAAAAAAAAAAAAAAAAATCTTCGGTTTGGCAGACAAAATACTTCACGTGACCATTTTGTTTATATAAAGTGTTAATTGGAACATGGGCTTAGAATAACATGTTTTTTTGTGCGGAAGTGTTTGGGCATTATTGTTATACGCAGTGGGGAATGATTGACAGTTGGCCTGAACTGGCACATCACCATCCTCCCCAACCTCCTTATTGAGGAGTCAGCTGCGAAGGGATATTTCATGAACTTTCTGATAATATCCTCCCTCGACGCAGCCTAACGTGTAATCGTTCTGGGCCAGGATGCCTGTCGCTATAAATACCACAGCAGCCGGAGTCTGTGTGATAGCCATCTGGTGCAGTGCGGTGAAGAGTGAACCAATATGTGTGCGGCGGGGAAACACGAGAAGTCGTGAGTGCTACAGAGGACTAAGTATCCGACGAGTAGAGTGCGGCTGTGTGCGTAGGTACTCGGGACGCTGCGGAACATTCCGGACAGGAGCCTTTACTGGTGTTGCCTGGACCGAAACAAGGTGGGACTGAATGGACGAGTGGCACAAACGTGATTGTAAATAATGGAACTGACAAATATAAAATATACAATTCTAATAGTAATTCAAAAGGTGTTATAAAACTGTTTATTAAAGTTAGTTTTACGTTAGATTGTGATAATTTCTGTGAAGTGACGGCCGGTTATGTAAGTATTAGCTGTAAATAGCAAATGATAGCTATTTATTGTCGAGATATTAAGTGTAGACTATTTCTTAGGCATTATTAGTAACGCTAAAATCCACAGGCTTTGAAAAATTGTAACAATATATTAATTAAGGCATTTATAACAATTTTAAGTCATGCTAGAAACAATACAAAATATCATTAACACATAGTGGCTAAAAAAAAGTATTCATTCCACCACAGCTTTGAAGTTTACGGATATATATACACCTGACAGAAAAGGGCATATTATAGTGAGTATATAGTGAGTACATTAACACTATATTTATCGTAATATAGATACTAAATGTACGTAACATAAAAACATTTTCTCCTGTAAGAATAGCTATAAAGGTAATAATCTGTATAATTAATTTTAGCAAAATTTTACCCCTGTAACGTTTAAATTTTGAATAATGCATTTACGTTTAGTATGCTTATATGGTTCAATATTGTTACTAAGCAAAAAACCATCTTTTCCTTTTAATAAGGACAGTATTAAAGTCCATTTGTAGAACTTGCTGTTTTATACTCTTAGTATGTGGCACAATGCAGGCATTTTTTATTTCTTTGGCAATGTTACCGTTGATTTATACCTTTTACTCTTCTTCCTCGCCCCAATTAAGCGCTCTTGTAATTTTTCAGGTGTGGTGTAGAAGCTAGCCCTTAAATCATACCCTTGTTAGCTTACGGACGACTGTAAAATAAAATGAAATAACTATAAAAAATAGAGAAGTTGAAGACGATGGTAAAGGAAAAGTCACATGTTTTTTTCAGCAGTCTGAGCTGAATAAGCTTATAAGAAATAGTATAATTTAACCTATTACTTTTAATTTTTTTTTAAATTTCGTAGTAGCGGGTAATTTTTAAAAATGTTAAAAGGTTGATGTAATATTTAAAGCAAAGAAAAACGCATAGCATTCTCCGGAAGTAAGCCCGCGAAGCGGTTTACTACGAATATGCAACATTCCTGGATTTTAACCTGGTGGAGCCATTAATAGGTTTGCTATATATATATATATATATATATATATATATATATATATATTTATATATAAGTGTAAGTTGGTCTAATTTGTGCGCTGCACAGAGGAGTATTTTAATGCATAAGCTGACCAAAAGTTTGAAAACGAAACTTCTTTTAACAAAGATGACATTAATATATTTCGGCAGCTAACACTCGTGTCATGCTACATTGGGCGTGTGATTCACATGATGTTTTACCAGTCAGAACCAAAGCGTCGTCGAAGCAGCATTCAATTAACTGCATCCATACTCCACACTCCACACTTGTACCAGTTACGTACTCTACACATTTTGTCGTATTGTAATTAATTACAACAAATTAAGTATTGCATACAATTTTTCGTGCATGGCATTATATATTCAACAAAACATATAATTTATAATATTGAAACGTGTTTTTCGTAGTATAATTTTATTGTGATGTTTAGGTTACTAATATAATATAGAAATACCTCCTGCAAATAGTTGCCAAAGTTTTTAATTTAAGTTTGGAAAAAAAAAATTATTATTATCAAAAACCTGTTACATTGTTGACGAGGTATCATATGTGTTTTGAAAGCGATGGTCGAATACCCAATAAAATTTACAGTTTCGACGTCAATATTAAGCCTGTAGTCCATTTACATTTACAAGTGTAACTATTATTAAATAAATTAATAAAAATAATAAATGGAGCTACAACAGAATTCTCTTCAAACAGCTTCACATTTCCTGTTTGTGGGACTTAAATAAAGTTCAATACTTGGTAAAGGTTTAATGTTATATAATACTCCCCCTTCTCCCTCCCCAAATGCCTCTAATGAGATGACTATTCATGCTCCTATGTTAACCTGCTATCCCAAGTGAAAGATGGATATAAGGGTCTCCGTAAAATATGCATGGAAAGAGCGTAGCTTTTTCTTTGCATTAAAATTAAGTTTCAAAATTTATTTGTGTGTGCTGCATTTTTAAGAGTATACTTTAAGCATAACTGATATAAAGAAGTCATTTTCAAGCAAATTCCCGTAACAAGGATTCGGCAATACGAATGTTGGGAATGGCTCTGGACAATTTTTCGCATATCCAGATGCTGCGATCCAACTGACTGGAATAAACATAAAAGTTACTAACAAATATAAAGTGGCAGAAGGCTATTTCCTGTGGTCGTGGGCACAAAATAGATACATTCAAGTTTGAATAGTTTGCATAAGAAACGGTAATACTGTATGTAGAATTGTTTGAGTGATGCCCCATGACAACAATACATATTATTATAGACTGTTCATGTTAAAATGAGCACTTTCGAAAGCCCTGCTTAAGATCTCCTTGGTTGCACGTTGTGTA
Source organism: Dryococelus australis (assembly GCA_029891345.1). NCBI lineage: Eukaryota > Metazoa > Arthropoda > Insecta > Phasmatodea > Phasmatidae > Dryococelus > Dryococelus australis. Next base: position 90,889,294 of record CM056996.1, on the reverse strand, counting down.
TTCCTCCGCCATATGTAAAATTAACATTGCTATGGTCCTCGTCATTTTATTCATGCGACGGTCAAATAAAACTGTGAAATTATTAATAAAGTTAATAAAATTACAAATCTGCTCATTTTTACACTTCGATGCATAAAAAAAACAGAAAGCGAAAGAAATAATTTAAGCTATCAGATATGGTTTCCTTACACTTTTTATTCGATGTTAAGATACGGGACTACTTCCCATCCATCGTTACCAACTTTACTAGGCGCATGTCGCTCAGGGCGCCCGTTAAAATATATGCAGGCATGAGCAGTGACTTTTTTCTATAGTTGATTTCAAAAGTGCTCATTTTACCGTCAACAGACTTTAATGCTAACACACGCCTTATTGTCTATTTGCGACCTTTCAGAAGAGATACTGAAGTAAGCAAAACACTTTTTAAGCTACGTAGACAAATGTTAATGAGATAATTTGCTCTTAATAAAGTGAAACAGGGATGTGATGAATAGATCACTACTAGCTTCGGATGCACTCTTGAGCTATCCAAGAAAGACGCCAAGAAGGAAGACGAAGTCGTTTTATAAAGAAACATTACAGTTTCTGCTACCTGAAACATTAATATAGGTGTTGAGGGGTGAAGAATATGAAAAACAGAAAAGGGGAGAGGAAGAGTGAGAAGAGTAATAAGAGCAGGAGGATACAGCTGGAGATATGCAAGACCACGCAGTTGAAGGAAATAATAAATGCTATTGTAATTTTTACTGTCCGCGTATAATAATTATTGTAATAAAATTATGTTTTCTAGGATTTTATCACTTTTTTACGCCTTAAAATATATAAAGAAATCTAGAAAGTTAAATATATTTATGAATTTAAGTTGTACGTATCTCTTTTTTCTGTCTGAGCAGAATTTTAGGTCGTATTAACGTGAAGAAAATCTAAAAACCAATATATGTTTTACAATAAAAACAATAAAGACAAAAAGGCATTTAAACGTAATAAGGAATAAATTTTTACGATTTATTATTATTGTAGAGCTAATAAATAACGAAATAAAGATAGCATGGCTTAATATAGAATCAATAACGGTAGACAAATAGTTTTGGCTAGGTTTCGAAACGTTATGGCTCTTTGTGAACCACCTCCCAGTTAAGGTCAAAGGTGCATCCTAAAGATTTATATCTAAGATTAATTAAACGTTGCACATTACGTTCATCAGTACTATTCAGTATGTAGAATGTGTATTGCATCAATTTAAAAATGGATTATTTTGAATTATTCTAGAGAGAATAATAGTATTTTGTCCGTTACAGTTATGAAAGTGTAAAAATAAAACTGGCATTTTTTCACGACGGATAAATATCTAAGTGTTAGTAATGGCTCGCACTATATATAAAATAATATTGAGATGTATTTGTTGGATTGACAACAATATATATATATATATATATATATATATATATATATATATATATATATATATATATATATTCAATTCGACTCTAAATGTTGGCTTATTTTTGGCTTGTGGTTGTAAATACTGTTTGATAAAAATGTTCATTAAAAAGGTCAACTGTTAGGTAAAATGTTTACTTTCATTGGATTTTTATTTGCAATACTTATGATGTGAGATGAAAAGTGTTCTGTAATGGACGTTACGCAAGTGTGCATGAACGTCTGACGTCTCCAAGATTGTACCTGGAAGTGAGCTTCTGATCTCCATACACATTATCTAGTCTCTGAGAGACATTTGTACACTTCAGTGAACATGTCATTTAAATATTACGGTATTCTAAGCTATGCTTAATTTAGCCGTGCTACAAAGACTTTAACATTCCTGAATAAAAAGCATGGCGCCCAAAATACGTGAGTAAAAAATTAACTAAAGTAGGACTCACTGTGCCGTAATCTGGGAACACTACAACCCTGGCATAAGTTTCGCATTTTCGTATTTACACTTCTTTGGAACGATGCTGGTGACAACTGAAAACATTTGCTGAATTATAGCTCGGCTGTCCTCTTTTGTCTTTTCTTCTTCGGCGAATATCTGAAACTCTCTGAAGTGCGTAAAACACAATTTTCTGAAGGTCACAAATTCGGAAGGGCTTCTTCCAAATTTGGTGAGGATTTATGAAATTAAGGCTTTGAGGCCATTAGTAAGATAGCAATAAATAAAATACAAATTTGCAGGTCGAGCAAAGCAAAATCAATGGAGTACTATTAAGTCAAAACAGCGTGCCTATTAGGCCTTTAACTTAATTCAAATTAACGTAACGCAATATTTAAAAAATTTAATGGAATTTGATTATTTTTTTATTTAAATGTACATATATTACAGAAAACGACGTTTTGATGTTATGAACATTACTAAATCAATTTTTTAAATCATTGAAATAGAATTCCGCTTAATTAAACGAAATGCTGTTACGAATAATAATATCCCTCTACGTTGTACGTCTGAAAATGTTGACGTCCAAAAATATATTTATCAATTTTTAATAATGTGCGCACGAAACAAGTTTCCTGTTTGCCACCCGTAAAAGTTGCCCCTAACCACGCTGAATCAGGAAGTCAACATTTTCCGAACAGCCGTATTTTGTCGCGCCGAGTGCAACCATTTCGCAGCTATCGTGGCATCTGGCTGTGACATCAGTGGCATCCATTACAGATATTTACGGCTGCTCTCGATCTGAGGAGTATTTCACTTGGAATAGTAATATTTCCCCACTTGATGCGCTGGCTCGGCGTTTCCCAGAAACTTGTTCGTACCAGATATATTAGCGCCGGCGAGGCGGCAGATAACCGTGACTGCAGGAAAAAGGACGACGAAGAAATGTTAAGCGACGTGGAGGATAAAAATGAAGAATCGAGGGCGATATCTCAAACGGCTATATTAAACTTTTCTCTTCGACTCCGAGTCAAAAAATGCAAAATGTGCGCTTCGCAGTACCTACATAGTTCTTGAACGCTAACATGTACGCGCACAAAAATAAATGTGCCTCGGATTCTTGCAAAAACTGCATTATATTTCCGTGTATAAAATCAGCAATAGTGAAAAATATTAGAGTTTCGCAGCGAAACGAGCCTTTTTATTACTACTTATTCAATTTAATGCACCAACGCATAGCGCAATGTCACTCCTAAGTTAAAAGTCGCTCTTGTGTCGTACTGACAATATAATCATGTCTTGCCAACACGAGACTGGTTGTGCTCACAATATGAAGTGTGCTTATGTGTATTGTAAAGAGTGTCACACGCATTTCCGACGATGCGATAGCTTCCAAAGACATATTGAAACATGCAAAGAGCTCCTTCCTGCTCGTGTCAGTCGGTGTTTTTTGAGATTAAAGATTGCTATATGTGGGGGGATACCTCTGAAAAAGACATTATCATCATTAAAGCCATCATGTCCAACCATGAAAACGTTGGTAGGATCGACTCCTAGAAATTCATGCAATCATTGAAACAGGACATTTGCACATGCATACACTGCGAAGAGACATATGAAGCATAAGTGTAATTTGAAACCATATTGTACAAGATATCGATGTGATAATGTCAAGGTGTCTTCACTCGTACATATAGCTTAAAAGTACATATGAAAAAGTACAAATAACTTGTTCCTGCTAAGTAACAAACCTCTGACGATTAGGTGCCTGCCATATTAAGTAATGGTACACCAACTTCCTACCTGAACATTTCGTCGGGGAGAAGGAAACAGTGTCGCTATTGCGTTAAGCTCTTTAGTAGAAATTGCAATGCACGACGACATGAGAGTTCTACCTGTGTGCCGGTGTAGTAAACCGTATACACTACCTATCACAATTGATGTTTAAGGAATGCTTAACTCCCACTGATGAAATATGAAACTATATATACAATGCGTGAAATTTACGGAATCTTCAGTGTGTTGTTATTCGAATAGTGAACGTAGACTCGAGCTAAAATGGAAAATAGTTCTACCAACTATTTGTGCCGTTTCTGTTAGGTATAATTTTCCAACATCTGCAATACCTGCCTCCATGAGACTAGTTGTTCTATGAACATGAGGCAATCTACCTTAACATGTGAACAGCGCAAGTCTCAATTTTGACGATGTGAAAGCTTAAAAAGACATCTTGCATCATGTGGACTCTATTCCGTACCAGCTAACCGATGTAGGTCCACATTAGATACTCTCTCACCATCGACATCAGACCTGAACATTGCAGGTCATTTTCCACACGCAGCAAGAGTATGGACTGCACCTGCTATAGTGGATACTCGTGCACTATCACCGTGGGCAACACCGATCCTGGATATGTACAATTCTCCACAGTCATCAAGGTATTTATTTGCTACTGTGGTAGGACCTTTAGTAAAATATCCAGTCTATGTAAACATGAGAAACCCGGTAAATGTTCGATGAAGTCGAGCTGGGGACTCTTAACTTACAAGTGTTATAGATGCAAACACGAGTTCACATGTTATCAACCAACTGGAAGCGTTCCAGTCGAAGAACGACGCAAAATATGTAACTATAAGGAAAAAATATTTCGTGAGACAAGTGACACCATATGAATAATTGCACATATGACACAGAAGCTACTACACCACAACCATTTTGTTATTTTTATTAAGACCTCCATCCCTCCTCCATACGCTCCTCAGGCGACCTTAGAGTAAAAATGTATTTATGCTATATGCATATAGTATATACTTTGTTTAGATACGTAATGATTTTTTTAATACCGAGGTTGTAAGACAGTAGATCCTCGTCTTCGGGCAGAATTCGGGTATCTTCAGTAAGGTTTTAGTTTTCTCTATTCGAGTTACGAGAGCACGGTAGATGTCCCTGTGAGGGAGGACGGCCACTTCTTAGACGTGGTCGACTGGACGAAGACGGGAGGTGAGGGAGTGGGTAAGTTAGTCGCTGAAGTGGGTGACGCTAACCGTGTTATCGTTGCGCGGGCAGAGAGCGACTACTCGGCAGAGCGGCGTGGAGTGGCCGCACGTTGCGATAACGACCGAGGGAGCTGAAGACTCGAGTGGTCAGCGCGGAGCAGACGATCCAGCGAGCGTCGTCGTCGTAGTCGTCGTCCAAGTTGTCGGAGCAAGTTGGGAGAGGGCGTCCGCCCTGGAGAGGCTGTCCAATCAGGCGCCCCTGAGTGGGGACGAGCTGTTAACGCCTCCTGCGTCCGCGGGGCAGTTGACGGCTTCAAGGACTCGCTCTAGCGCCGGGAGAGACGAGGGCTGGTCAGTTTTCGGACGAAGCCGCAGACACTTGTGCATCCCCCGCATTCCCACCTCGTCTGACCACGGGGTGTAACTCCAGCTGTCATCGCAAAGGTGGGAGAAGTTTACCTCGACGAGTGCAATTGCAGGAAAGCCGTTAGAAACTGCCCGCACCTGCTAAGCCCCGTGACCACGCCGCCAGCTAAAACTATCTGTGCTCTCAGCGGAAACAAGTGAGCAAATCTAAAGTTTGTTTGCTGCTAACTGGCCACTTGTGGAATATTCTTCCGACTCATGTACAAACTAATGCTACAATGAATATAATGACTACTAATAGGTTATTCACGGTTAAACGAGCACTTTTTAAGTTCCTCCCAACAGGCAATAACCACAAATAGATGTATTGTGTTGCAACTTTAGATGGTAATCTTTGATAGAGTTGAAACCTATGTGCTGTTTTGCAATGTTTATATTAAAAATTAGCAGAAAAAATTAGCAGGACTTTACAAAGTTCTCACTTGAGAGTTAATAGCCTATATATATATGCATCTATCGGGTGATACTGTAAAACTGCTATGTTCATAAATACTGTACTCAAGTGCTATACCAATTATTAATGCCATTTAATCGACTTAAAAGACCACCGATAAAAAAGACAATTTTAATGTAACACTACGACAAGGAAATAATAATTTTTTAATTCCCTGCCAATCTTGCAATTATTTCAAAATAATGCACGGGCAGCAGTGCTGTAGTAGTTGGCCGCCCTCGGATTTTTGAATGTGGGAATCGTGCTGGACGATGTCCCTCGGTCGGCGGATTATCTTGGGGATCTCCCGTTTCCCCCGCCCTTGCATTCCGGCGCTGCTATATATCACCTCACTTCACCGCCGTAAGCTTCCAAAACATCGATATTAAGAGCCACCCAAATCGCTTCACTTACTCACTCACTAAATTAAGCCATGCGCAGTTACACAGGTAGAAATTTTTTGAAAAGTCGTTCATTTGTTTGCAAGGTCCCCAATTAACCAGGAATATGTTATAGCTGGTTGAAAGCAGAATTATTTAATTATTTTGGCTGGTCACGAGAGCTTTTTCTGTATGGCATAGCTAAGCTATTTTTCAACTTACGCACAGTGACTGATCCAAGTAGTGAGAAAGTACATCAGCGTTCGAGCATGGAAAATCATCAGGGCGAAAACGTCTCTAGATGAATTCGACTGTAACCTTGACGTTCTTAAAGAGAGTCAGCCGTTAGCGCAAATTCGGCCTAGAAATTTTGTTTGTGCTCCTGTTCGTAAATTTCACGAATGACGGAATTGTGTGACAAGGAATTTCATGCACATCCACAGCGGAAAGCATATTAATAATACTGAAAGGCTGTAATATATTTTTTAGTTAATATGCAATTAACATTTGGTATTTAATTTTACACAAAAACTTTTTATTAAAACATGCAATACAAGTACTGGTATCCTAGCAATGAATTCTATAAATACTTAACATTTTCGGTTTTACTACTCTGAAATATCCATAGAGCCCATAACTGCTTGTTCGCAAATTTTTCAGCTCCCAGTAGATTCCGAAAAGTTTCCCAGAATAGTTGATTGAATTGTCATTCGCATTCGTGACCTACCAGGGATTTGAACCCGGTAACTTATTATTCACAAGAAATTGAAGTTGAAACGACCTCTGCCACGGAGAAGTACTAAACAAGTGAGAGCTCCGCTGGTGTTCGGGCACTTGCCTACTCTGTTATCTTCCACGCTGCTTGATGACTGACAATGAGTCGCTCCCAGTAATGTGACACTTGAACTTGCGTCGAAGGAGCGACAAAATAAGCAGAAGAGAGAGAGAGAGAGAGAGAGAGAGAGAGAGAGAGAGAGAGATTGAGAACTGTGATGGGAAACTATAATGTTTGTATTTTTCGAATTTTTTTCATCCTTGTTGTTCAGACAAATAGCAAATAATTAAATGCTAAGCCGGGTGCATTCTAACTGACTTGCGGAAAAGAAAGAGAAGGACGTCATTTACTGACTGCGAACAGGTGTGTGATTGGTTTTAGTTCCACCTCAATCATCCTTTCAGTAAAACCTGGATTTATGTTAACCTAGTATACCAACATTGTGCAGGAAACGTTAACAAGCCATTATAAATTGACTAGCCATACGTGCCTTGTAAAGTTAACCTGTTCGCGAGATAATGATATAGCAGTCGCACTAACGGGAATGAGCTATCGATACATAAATTACCTCGCCAATTAATTTGAACTGGGTGATAAATCAATTATCGACTGACTAAACGTTTTTTCTGAGGTACATTACTAATACAAAATAGACGAGAGAATCTTCCATTCTATACTTCGAAAGATGTAGAGTTTGGTAGAAAAATTTCCTTGGTCATTTCTGAACGTGTATTTCGTCATTCGCGGTTTCTGACAAGGATAAATGGGTGTTCGCAGTGCGCATAATAATACTATTTTCCCACTGCCGTAAGCAAATTGCTCTTCTGGAAATAAATTTTACGGAGACATGTGATTTGTTTCTACCATAATATTTCCCTCTTGCTTCCAGAAATATTTTTTAACAAATTAAAACGACGCGATAATGTGTTTTCTTCTTTTTTCTGTAAGCTAGGTTTTTTACAACTTACGCGCAAAATCGAGTAGAAGCTATAAAATGGATTGATAATGTTCCATTTTATAAATGAAACGAGCTCTTTTAATGTTTACCTGGAAAATTTAGCAAGGGCCGATTAAAAAAAACATAAAATATTCTACATTTTGGGGACCAACAAAGTGACGGAATTAAGCATTGTTCCAATTGTAAACTGGTAATCACAGTAAACTGATGATATGTAATCAATGACAGACGTTGTTTCATTTGATAAATATTAAATGTGTCAATCACATAAATTCCATACCGATTTTTCATGTTTCAAAATTTAAATTGTTATATTTTGTTTATTGTCTTTATTACATTAATAAATAGTAAATATAATATTTTTAATTAACAAAGGCATTATTTAAGAAAAAGCGTATTTTATGGAACAAGTTAGAAAATCGTTTAGATTTCAATTTGAGAGATGCATGGATTGTGTGGTTGACACAACAAAAATCATGGCACGTTCTGACTTACAAAGAGCTCAGTAAACTTTGCATAACATATATTGTACTTGGGCATAACTTCAATGCGCAAATGGATACTTAAGGCAATTATGTACATGGCGTACAACACAATAGAACACACACTGTGAATGTCTGCTACAAGATTGTGGAGATGACATACGGGTAATACATGATTTGGGACAAGGATCGAAGCTTTTGTTCTACTTGTATTATGTATTAGTGTGTAAATTTGTTTGTTTTTAAAAAGTTAAAATATGTAATGTGAGGTGATGACATATGTACATTCGCAATGTGACGATATAAATTTATGCGGGGCGAAATTTTACACGAATTACACTGTAAAATCGAAACAGCTAAAAATGTTCCATATCGTTAATCTGTTGAAGATACTCCATATAAATGAGTAAGATTTTACTCATAATTTCAGTTGCTGGTATTCACAGATGAAAGAGTGGTTTAAACAGGTTCCTAGTGAATTTCACTGACCTGGTGGTAAAACCTCGGTGCGTTCCACTGATTCGCCAATAAATAACAGCTCATTAACAAAAGGTAGTGAAATAATTCTACTGGTTGAAATCGCCGATTCATATTTAGCGTACAAAGCAGAATATTACGTTTATTCCTGCCTGTCATTATTCATTGTAACTTGAGGTATTTTAGATAGCAATTTTATAGCTTCTTCATTGTTAAAAAAAATTTCCTTCATTTTACGGAAAAGTGCTGGTAAAAATGTATCCAGAAGTGTCCGTAAACTCTCCGTAAAATTACGGACCCATTGGTTTTCAGAAACGGACTTTCCTTAAATTTCACGGAACCTCTCCGTTAATTTCCAAGTTAGTTTTCTGTACTTTCCATTTTAAATAAAAAGAGATAGTGTAAATGTCTTTAATTTTCGTTATGTGGGTATTCTACAGTGTATAAAAATGATATTAAAAAAGTTAAAATGTTTTGTATTTAAGCGAGGTTTGAATCCAAGTCAAAAATACTATCCCAGAACTCTAACCATTCATCTACAACTCTCACTTGAAAATTGTGGTATAACTTTTATATTTCTATTCTGAAGACTAAAGCAAAAATTCTGTTTCTATTAAATTTAGTGTACTTTTAGGGTTGCCAAATGTTATAGACTTCTTGTTACAGTGGCGAAGAAAGCTTCGTATAGAATCGGCATTGTTCGTCCCCGTAACTCGAAGCCAAAGGGGATACGGAGACTTTCCTTATTTTGTATTTACGGACTTAACTCAGGTTTTCGTCATTACGGATTGCCTTTCTGTATATACACTGCACATTTCCGTTAAACATTCCGTAAATATACCGAAATTTCTAACAGTGTTCCCATAGGAAGTTGTATTTCATTTCTGACTGATATATAGCCTTACATCATTAAGGATCCATACGGCTCTGTTGAATGTTCTGCAGAGATCGTCTCTTCTGATTAATTAATCCCAACGGTTTGTTCGAATGAAAATGCCTCCGTATGGGCAGGCAGCATATGTCGTGGGTACAGCTGTACTTCGCAGACAGGAAACCAGAGGAAATTTTTCCTTTCCGTCTCCGATGCGGTTGTTGCATTATATCTCGGAGAGCGACCCCCTGGGGACGAAATAAAGCCACTCGTTAGGAAAGTTATTATTTGTGAGGGTTGAGGGTGGGTTCGGGGAGATATAGTGGACGGTCGGCTTCCCCTTTCCACGAGCCTCACACCTCCCCATGTGCAGGTGACGTTCGACACCTTCAAGAGAACCCTTCCACACGCGCACACCTCGACACAGACGGTTCAGAAGGCCATAATTCATCGTCCACGGTGGAAACAAGACAGCCACAATAGGCGGAAAATTAAATGTAAATTGCTTTCCCTCGACCCGATACACCTGACTCCATATGGCCGTTGATCATCCCACTAACACCTTCACGCCCCTTATCTGCTTTCATTTGAAGTTCCCGAACTATTCCCAAGCGGCTAACACCCCCGCTGGCACAGCAACGTGGGGAAGAGTTCTACGAATAAAACAAAAAAATAATTGTTAAACAGTTCTTCCTGCGAAACAATGTACACAATTAAATGCAGTTCAATTTGGAGATGGTGCTTGGCCCTATGAATATTTGCTGAAAAAAAAAAACAGTCTCTCGAAATCATCACGAAACAAGGAACATTCAAAATGTATTAGAAGCTTAACAATTGTCACATGATTTTGCGTATATTTCAAGTACTCAATGAAACAAAAGCGAAAGTTTATCATAAACAAAATTTGCAGGAGAGAGGCAGTAAAAAAAAAAAAAAAAAAAAAAAAAATTAATTATTTCCTGGTTACAAATTGTTGATAATTTTTTGGATTGTTGTATATTTAAATTCCTTTTGTTATCAGGTTTAATTCTGTTTGCCGGGAGTGTTTACTTAGATTACTCGGAACGTCGTTTTAACTTACTCGACTCCACTGAAATAAACTACTCTTCAGTATAAATGTAACAAATTCCCTCAAAAATGCTATGCATGAAAATAGCAAATGACAGAAAGTCGTCAAACATATTTGCGGTCTGTAGGCTTAATGACCATCTGTGCAAAAGTTTTAGCTCCCAATTATTTTCTGGCATTTCTCCTTCATACTATATGTCCTTTTCATCGGCCTTCACAGATAGAATGCCAAAGCCTAAGACCCCCTTCCTCTCTTATAAGCGAAATGTTTCGGTAGTGATATTGCACCATAGTCTCAGAAATGGCTAACTCGTTCTGTCCGAGTGCCTGAAAATTCGATAATTATATAATTCTCACTCATAAATATTTTTGTTTGAAGGCAAATGTGCCTTGATGTTTTCAACATCTGACGCGATCTCTCTCTCTTTTTTTTTTTTTTTTTTTTAAACAGAAAATGCGATTTACGCAGTCATTTTATTTGGGACCTCTTTTAGTTATCGTCATTTATTAACCAACTCCTGTTCTTTGTATGATCACACAAACCACCGTAATCAAATATTCATTTCAAAATGTGGTTTACATACTGAATTAAAAACAAAAAAAAATTAAATTATGTGAATCCTGATTTTAGAGACACTCGTAGAAACAGCAAAAAGTGGCACATTCAATTAGGTATAGTTAATTAAAAATGCATTAATAAAACTGCAAAGTAAAACGCTTTCCTGATAAGCTTTATCTAATGAAAGTAACACATCAAACTACATCGCATCGTGGATTACTTTTACTTCAAAAGCTGCTATTCTACCAACTTAAGCATAAGTTTGTTCATTTGTGAGGTGAACTTGGACGTACGGTAAGTCATTTCACGTAAATGATAACCCCTAGATTCAGCTTCAAAGACTGAAAGGACGAAAGAGATGAAAATCATGTAGCACCATCCCATGCGAATCAAGTTTGCAGAATGTAAATTGATTTTCATTTCCTCTTGACTCACTCTTCAAAGTGCCTATACTTTGTGATTTGGTGGGTTAATGCGGCTAGGAGATAACTTGTTGGTGTGGCTTCTACGGTCCAATGAGAAACTAATTCTTAAAAAGGTTTTCCAACAGTGATTAGTGTACGACAATTCGTAGATTCGTTGATTCTTTGGAAATTGTGATTGAAATAAGTATATCAGCCGTCTCCTTTTAAGTCCAGCTCTTGAACGGTTTGACGGATGGTGTATGGTTTTGCCAATTAATGGAGCAGTTTCGAAAGCCCTGCTTTTGGACCTACTTTTCTGCCTATTCTGTGTCCTTTCACAACTGAGAAAAAATTATATTTTCATGAACCCTCTAACTTTATAAATTGGTCAAGTGTAGCTGCGGAAATTTCAGAAACATACTGTACTTAATGTTATAATTCATACTCTTTTCTGCAAAACATAAGCTCAACTAAATAAAGCAATTGTCCCCATATTTAAACTCCGCACTTACAGAATAATGCGTTCTTAAGACAAGGGACTACGTTTTTCCCTATTTCACTGCCAACATTACCGGGGGTGTGTCAGTGTCTATTAGAATACAATCATGGACACGATGTGTTAATACATTTTGGCTGGGAGAGAAAGGGTACAAATTGCTACTGTTAGGAAAACAAGACAGATATTTTAGTTTGTGATCGATCAATAGTTATTCATTAAAGTCTAAATACATTTCGGCAAATTAGAAAAAATTCTGCATTTAGAAATATAAATAAAAGTAGAAACAACATTGTGTTTGAGGCTGGACAAAAATGAATATACAGCATCAAAACAATGCACCTTTCAAGATAACAACAAAACAAAAAAAAAAAAACATTCGTTAATACATAGTTTGCAGTCCTCTATTGTGTTTTACTGCCCTCAATCTATCTGGCATTGAATGCACAAGATATTTTGTTATTTCAGTCTGAATTTTCTGCTATTCTTGCAAAAGTACCTCTTTTACTATAGGTGAGTTGGTTTTTTCATATTTTGTTTATTTTTATTTTAAGCTCACTCCCAAGATTCTCTATTGTGTTAAGGACTGATGTGGGCTTTTAAGTGTGCAGGTTGGGGGAGAAAGGGTGTGGTATAGTAACCAAAGACGGATAATCTCTGCTGTGTTCGAAATCGCTGTTCTGCTGAAAGTAATAATCATCTCTAAGACCCAGAATATCGATGCCTTTTCTTTCCAAATATCTCTTAAGTATGTCCAAATATACAAATATGTGAATGGTTCTCTCAATACATTGCAGTTCTCCTACTCCTAAGGTTAACGCGCATTCCCAGACAATAACATCGCCTGCACGAACCAGCTATAAGTTAATGCAAACCTTACTTATTTCTCATTACCTAGAACCTCACAAAATAACTAGGTCTAATTTAAATAAAATATGCCGTCACACAAAATAATTCTTGATCATTGAAATAACAGCAACCGAGAGATTGTTATAAATTTTTTGTATATACTATTTAACTTCCTCACTCTATACCAAGGGGACCGATCAAGGAGTGACTTGCGCACTATACTTCCGTAAACGACACGCATGCCCATTGGTTGCCCAGGACTTGAACCCTGAACTTTGTGTGGTGAAAACAACCTTTGGAAACTTCGTCCTCGAATGCGACATCAGGTTCCAACAATGAAGCAGGCGTAAGGACATATCTGGAAGGCCACCTGAGCGGCGTTAAAGTGCTTAGAAATACCTTCTCATCATTTTATAAACACAAACTTTGCGATTGCCGTTGAAGTAGTAATACGCCAGTTGCTTTACACGCCCGACCACGTTTACCGAAGTCAAATTTTCGTATTACAGTCGCATTTACTTGTTCTGCTCTTGTATTCTGCATCGACGCGCCTTCCATTTTTAACGAAAGATCGTCGCTCCCAAGGATGGGTTTATGAACGTTTTTCTTTAAATGCGTTTATCATCCGTTGTCAATACGTTTGCAAACGGACGTCTTTCCGAACATACGTATGACATTTTGGTTAATTTGTTAATGCGGTTTCAAACGTACGTCGGTAGCAGGTGGGGTCGAAATCGATTAGTTTACACTTGTTGACTAGAGATAGACCATGAATCCTCTTCTAGTTTACTTGTTGCTTAAAAAACAACGTAGAAGAAGGGAGTGGTCAGTTCACCCCATTAACAGTGTGCGGCTAGAAAGAGGAGTATTTTACACTTCAGTTTATGAACTTAAAGAAGAATGTTAATGAAAAGTTATTTAATTACTTTCGTATGTCTCAGGAGTCATTTGAAGAGATCTCGAGCAAGGTTAGATTTACTGTGAACAAGTATCTCACTTGATTCGGATATTTGCCTTTGTCCCTGAGAAAATTTCTTAACAATGACACACAGGTAAGGGTAATTTTACTCATAAAACCATATATATGCTTATATAGGCCGTTCACGGTAAAGTGAGCACTTCTGAGGCCCTAGTTAATTTTTCCATATCGGCCATTTTTTTATCCTTCCACCAATTTTTTTATATAAGTATTGCCATTTAAGTAATAAAAACAGTGTGTATATTTCACTGGACTCGAAATTTACCGTTTAAGGCTACAATAAAATACATCTATCGCTTCCAAATGAGAGGGCTTCAAAAAATGTTAACTTTACCATGAGTAGCGTTTAGCTATAATTTATTAGTCCACTAGCTTTGGTTTAACTGAAAGTGTAGATCAAACAATGTTTAGTTATTTATAATTAGGAAAAAAATTAATTTTTATGCTTGTAATTTCGAGAAAGTGGCCCTTGGTAGTGTAACTAACATTATTAACCTAATTTACATGCCGTTTGCAATGACTTGTTTCACTTTTCAGATCATATCAGATCCTTCTTTACAAACAAATACAGTCTTTAATGCAATTTCATCAGCAAAACATTTCCAAACATAATATCAATTACGAAAAACCCATTTTAAAGTGTAGTCAAATTCTAGACTAAGTTTTGATTGAAAAAGTATACTACGGTATAAAGTCGCATCATACCTAGAAGTTATAAGAACTAACAAGTATATATAATTTACATATTGTCATTAGTTGTAATGCTGATATAATAATTTACAGTCATTCTGTTGCAATATTTCGTTATCATGTATATCATGTTTGTTAGAGTAGACATAAGGTGGATTAATCTTTGCTTTAAAGTAATAACAGTAAAAAATCTCGAGCGGGGAGTGAACACAGGGCGAGGCAACACTCACCGAGTGACATGACATGAAATTGACATGAACTGAGACCCTAGGATGGAGCGGCACTGGAATGAAAGGGCGGGGGAAACGGGAATACCCCGAGATAACCCGATGGCAAGCTGCATCGTCCAGCATGATTCCCACATGCGAGAATCCGGGAGTGGACCCGCCGGCCATCGAATCCGGAGCGCCGTGGTGGGAGGCGAGCGCCCTAACCACTGCGCCACCCCTGGCCCAGTAATAAAAATGATCTTAATTCATTTCTGTCTATAAACCATTGCACTAGTGAGCTATTAGACTAAAAAATACAAACAAATATATAACTTCGGTCTGCTAGTTCCTATCATTTGTAATGAAATCGTTGACGCTGTAGTAACATGTTAGGACAACAAGAAGGCAAACATTTCACTATAAAGAATCGCAAAAGTGTATGGTCACACAGGAAGTGGTAAATAGTACATATGAAAATAACACACGCACTTTCCGAACAAAATAAAAGTAACCTCAAATATACTGGACCACATCAAATGACCACCAATAAACACATAAATCTAAAATCCAACGTGATATAGTAAAAACACTATTTCATTGACAGTTGATAATTGACAGTTCACGTAATGGCAACAGTTAATGGAGTAATAACAAGGAACTAGAATTATTGGAAGTATTACTCATCACAGTATCCGTTGGTGATGGTGAATAATAGCTGTGCTTGTCAGTAACAAGTGTGCTGTTTTCAGAACACGTGTTATTGAACGAAGTAATTGTTTCAGTGCACACCGAGGTCTTGTGGAGTTTTTGTTCATTGTTACTGGCAGTAGCCTGGATGTGTGTTTGGACTATTGTTGTAGATATGTGTTTTTATCACTGGCAGTAGCCTGGATGTGTGTTTGGGCCTGTTGTTGCTGATATTATGATCTCATAAAGTTGGGTAAACTTGACACGTGACGTTGCACTGGGGAGTAAATTTGTTGGAAATCCAGATAGTTTTATTCGGAGCGGAGGCCAAGCATTGTTGGATGGAAGTTGTGGGAATTCATTTGATTATTTTCGGTTTGTATGGTGGGTGCTGGCAGAGCTCCGTACTGTGGTTGTGGTTGTGTGGCATATTTTCACATCAGCTGCAATACGTCTCTGCGAAATTTTAATTGATCAATATCACTAAATTTTTGAATGCTTGGTGTCAATGATAAGAAGAAATTGAAATCGTCTTTACACACAACTTTGTGAGGGATAGAGATAGCGTACAATTTGAAGAGACTCTTAAAAATAATAGGACTGTATGACAGCGACATAATTGCACTAGTAGTGAGAGGAGACCAGCAGCGTACATGTACAGAGACAATTTTGCTGATTACTTTTCTTAGTTCTATGGGCCCTGTACCATGCTAAATGAACTTCATTTGAGCAGTTTCAAGGAAAATGCTTTTATGAGCATCTAATAGACGATAAACCTTGATTGAGAGAACATTTACTTCAAAATTGTCAACATTTATTGTATGTTGTAAAAGTTGTAATATTTCAATAATCGCTAACTGTATAATAATTGCATGAGTAAGTAATTCGTTTATGCTAATGAATTGTCACACGTGAGACGTGTGTATGTAACTCACATTCTGTATGTGTATGTCAATTACGCCTGAGAGCGAAGTATTTATTATATGTAATGAGATTTTATCACGTCAGAATATTTGATTCTCAAATGATATTTGTGATTTAAGGTCATTTTGATGATTGATGCAATTTTTGCTGTGAGGTAATTATGAATTATTTTGGCGGTTTTTTAATTACATTTTTTTATGGTAGTAATATGGGGAGTATATACACCATGGGCTCTATGTTTGTCATTATTGATTCCTATGACCATAGCAACGAATTATAATGGGTACTGGACATGGCCTAGTTAGAGAAACAATGTAATTTTCCTCCTCATATGATTACTACTCCCTGGCCTAGACTAATCTCTGCAACCGCTTATCTCACACTGTTACTCTGTGTCCATTCTTGCACACAGGGTTGGCGCCCATTTTACCCCTGCCGAACCATCTCGTCAACCATACGTATTTATATAATATCCTCCCATTTTCCACAAATATTTTCCTCAGAGAAAATACACGTGTGCCACTACTTTACCCCACATACTTTTGTGCCAACAGTGGCGTTTTACTCCTCCATTTTACAAAGTAAATTAACATTTGGTATAATTTAATGTGTACTTATTCCAATTTCTTAACCTTAATGGTTAAGAAATTGGAATAAGTACACATTAGGGTAGCCTAATCTCCGTGATAGCTAAATGTCGAATTTATAAGAACATTTTTGAAGTAACCTGTGTCATAAGTATAAGTAGTCTCATTTTATTATAGTTTAACAATGTGTATATATACACATACACACACACACATATATATATAGCGAAAATTACAGTTTTTATTGCCTAATATATCCTACAATCCAGGTAGAGGGTTTGGGTGGGTTAAAATTTGTTGGAGTTCTATTGGTGGGGTTTTACAAACTAAAGTACATAATATCCTACATTTCTTATGCCCAACAGACCCGAGACTAGTACGTACAACATAGCAGCAACATACAGCATGCAAACGGGTAAAGTACATGTCATACTAGTAAAGTATTACTGTTTTTACTAATTCTACTTACTGGTTTTTTTTTTTTTTTTTTTTTTTTTTTTTTTTTTTTTTTTTTTTTTTTTACAGCTACTGACTTCTCGTCAAAATCAGCAGGGAATATCCTGCAAATTGGATTCCATTGTTCATTTTTCTCCTTTCTGTTCTTGTATTATTCGTCACTTGGATCTCACAACACTTTACGATTTTTAACGCAATCAATTAATAGTTCAACGTCCACAGAAAATTCATCTATCGCAGCATTTGCACTGTTTTCCGCCATACTGCATTACGGGAAAGCACAGCAGCCGGCAACACAGTTGTGAAGATACGCTACCCGCGGAGTGGTGAGTGGACTAGGACAATGTCGGCGTGCGGGCTGGCGGGAAGGTTAAACAATGGGACCTTCCACTTCTCATTCCCAACAAGAACCATCCAAAGACGTACGTCTCGTGACGGATCGAAAACGTGCGTTTGCATAAACGGTCTAACTTAGCTCAGTGGGTTTAGACAGGACGCACGTTTATTTCGGGACGCTCATTTTCAACACTTGACTGGTGGATTTAGCGAACGTACGTCAGTGCATAAAATGGTTCATTTGAACCAATTAGGAACGTACGTTTTCTGACGTACGCACCAAAGCGCAGTGCATAAACTCAGCCTAATAGAGGTGTGAAAGTAACCCCATTTAATAGGTACACAGCAGTCGCCACCTTTAAATTTGACACCTCCTCCACCCCTCCTTTATTTCTTCCACCGTTCCTGTCAGTCATGCGATCGGCTGTTTGCTGGCATGTGACGAGCCATCGGTTAGAGAAAAGAATCAGCTTTTTCTTTCCTATTGAAACTTCGCGGAGAAATAAAACGTCACCAAACGCGTGGGGTTGGGGAGAAAGGAGGTGGTTTTAAAAATAACGCGTTGGGAGCTACGAAAGGGGGTGGGGTGGGGGCAAGAGTAAACGAAGAACGAAGTGTAGTTCGATTGTGTTTGCCATACGAACCTGTCCTTTGCCATACGAACCTGTCCTTTGTCATACGAACCTGTCCTTTGTCATACGAACCTATCCTTTGTCATACGAACCTGTCCTTTGTCATACGAACCTGTCCTTTGCCATACGAACCTGTCCTTTGCCATACGAACCTGTCCTTTGCCATACGAACCTGTCCTTTGCCATACGAACCTGTCCTTTGCCATACGAACCTGTCCTTTGCCATACGAACCTATCCTTTGTCATACGAACCTGTCCTTTGTCATACGAACCTGTCCTTTGTCATACGAACCTGTCCTTTGTCATACATGTTCCTCAAGCCTCTTTAAGTTGTACTCGCATCCCGCAACAGAACTTGGGTGCAACTGAAGTTTTCTCCAAAAGCGCTTATATAACATCAAGCAAAGTTAAGTTAAGATTTTAAAGAAACATTTTAACAAGTACAGGCATTTGTATTGCTTACATGACGGTTTCACCTGGGTTAAATTATGTTCGCGTTTGTGGTTTACTAAACAGATTTTTAAAAACTAAATAATTAATAGGATTTAAAATATTTTTTAAATTACTAATTTAATTAAGTTTTTCTAGGTATCTGTAGGATTTTTATAATCGTTCTGGCAAGAAGTTAAAGTTTTAGGATACTCACGAGACATTTATCCGTGTTCAGCAAAAGTATGCGTTGTTGACAAATACACGAACTTATTTTATCGTCCGCCAACTATGAAATGGCGGTGAGCAAACATGTAAAAAGTTGTTTTGAAAAACCTGTTCGTAGGTTTTTATACAATTTACTGTTCTCGTGCACGGCTCTATGCAATCTGTAAGGCTGCTCTCGTAATTCGTGCTCTAAAAATAAATTACTTCGCTGGGGGAAATGGCGGCATTAACATCTAAGCTCCCATCCAAACATAGAAAGGAAGAAAGTAGAAATTTAAATTAAAACAAGCTAGCGATTTACATTCTGGTTTGTAATGAAACTATAGGAATAGTGTTCGCATTATAGTTAAAAGAATATAAAAAAAAAATTCAGCAAAAATTACATGTTACTTCTTCACAATAGATAAGGTCAAATATAGGGAACAGAAACAAATGTTTTAAAGAAACCCTAATATATGTGTTGTGGTCGTAAGAAAAAAATATTTTCCACATAGTAGGACTGCGTTCGTCGACATCCAGCTACTCAGGTAAGTACTGAGCGTGTTCTACTCATTCCTGCCTCTTATTCGCATAGTCACTGATTTCAACAACTGTTCGTTGCACTGCGGTTGGTCATTCCCCAATATTTCACATTTCTATTCCTTGCGAATATTAGTGCTGTTCCTTGATATTACCCTTTACCAATCTCTCGTCCGTTATGCCAAGATCGTGATTTTCCTCACCGCGTAAAAGGTGCCGCAGTTGCTGAGCGGTTAGCTTGCTCGCCTCCCACCGAGGCGAGCTGGGTTCAATCCCTGGCCAGGACACTCCCGGATTTTCACAAGTGGGAATCGTGCCGGACGATGTCGCTGTTCGGCGAGTTTTCTCGGGTATCTTCCGTTTCCCCCCGCACTTGCATTCCGGCGCTGCCGCATTCTTACCTCATTTCACTCTCATCGGCTCTCAAGACCTCGCTAAGAGCAGCCCAGATCTCTCAACCCAACTCAATGTTTGTATTGCCACTTTCCTTCGGAATCGTAAGCCAAAAGAGTTCTTGGTCAACGCCAATCGAGACGAGATTCCTGAATGACTGACTATATTCAGGTGTCGTGCTCAGAAAGGCGAGCCGATCATGTTTCAAGAACACTTGGTATGACACAATTTATTAACGCTGAGTTGAAGAAAAGGTGTTCCCTTGACATAACCTAGGCCTTTCTTTTAATATCCTTGCGACTTGAAACCAAAACTTCAGCATGCTAAAAGACGCCACTAGTATGGTTTTCATTCACCCGGTGGTTAGCATCATCATGATTTAGTGGCATGGGATCAGGAAAGTAATTTCAAAGTACACCCCCTTTATAAGTACCGTTGTTGTTAAAACCCACAAGGGGGTTAAGTTCCGCGACGTTCCAAGAGCCAAGGGGTCGTTATATATGCATTGGTTATACATTTATGCATTGCGACGGTGGTGTAGAAGGGAGGAGGAGATAACCCACGTTCATCTTGCCCCGTCAAACCTCCCTCCATCGTTCTGTGCCCCTCCCCTAAATTCCTTCGACTGACAGCGTTCTGGAAGGCCTAAAAAATATAATATATTCATGCATACGAACCCGTAAATAATAGCCGCATCGGAGGCTGTGTGAAGGCCCACGCGTTTGAAAATGCGTGTTATATGCAAATTGATGCCCGGTGGTCTGGACGCCTGACTGAGTTTCCTGATATCCCGGGTTCGATTCCCGGCGGCTTCCTGCGTGTCCTAGTTGCCTATAGGACGAGGTTCAGCTTTTGAATCCGGGTGTACATGATGTAAATGTCGTGCTATTTTAGCATTTGTGTCACCCAATATTATCATTCTAGATTAAAGCGTGTACTAATAATATAATAATATTAATGTTAATAATAATAATGTGTTTCCTAGCTGTGTCCGTAAATTTTCATATACGGAAAATTTTTCTTCATAGGTCTAGATACTGTCACTGTGTGATCTCTACTTAGTGATACTGCAGAATAGAACTACTTTATTATTAGAAAAGCAAGATACGTTCTGCAGAATTTACAGACTATGGTACAAAACACGCATATTAAAAAGTAAATAAAGAAGGTTTGCTGCTGTCGACAGGTGTATAAGACAAGAAAATCAAATATTCAACACGTAATTTGACTCACGTTAGTAGTGTTTTTGTATTCTCTCAATAACAAGTTTTTAAATGCTTGTTTTCATATTGTTCGTTGCGAAATATCAATGTGTATAGCTTCACACTTTCTGCATCATTTTTAAGCGAAAGCAATATCAAAAAGCTTTAACAGCTACTTATACGCCATTTTTGAGCAAATACCTGAAAAACATCTTTTGAAAAAATTCTAGCATGCTGAAATGCTAATCACATGAAAAATCCTTATTTGCTGCTGAAAAAAGGGCGGCAACTAACGTAAAAATCACAGAAAAATTTTTATTCACGTATTTACCCAGCTGTTAATTAGGCAAAAAACACAACACCCTGAGTTACATTAGTAACACAGATGAGTTGTTCGGTAGTGATGTGTTTTTATTATATGATAAAAAAATCCCTTAATTTGAGTTCCAATGGATAATTTTATTTTATTTTCGATTGGTTGTAAGTTTTAGCCAATAATCAAACACTTGTGTATTATGGGATACTTCGCTGTTATTAATGTTCGTAAATTAACGGAATCCACACTAGCGGAAAACAGACCTAATCCCCGTAAATAGACAAAACGAACCTTCTCCATTGGTCGCGGACGTTGCCGAGACAAAACGAAGTATTCGACGCTGTTACAGTAAGAAAATGATAGTTACTGCAACTGAGGGCATTTTCATCACAGACAGCAACACTTCAATTGTATAGCCATGGGCATAAGTGTACATATAGTACCCCACTTGAAATTGAGGCCGCAGTGGTGTAATGGACAGACTACTCGCCACCCACCTCACCGAACCGGGTTAGATTCCCGGCGAGGTCGCTCCCGGATTTTCGGAACTGACAATCGTGCCGGATGAGGCCGCTGGTCGGCGGGTTTTCTCGGTCATCTCCCGTTTCCCCGCCCTCGCTTCACCTTCATCGGCTCACAAGGCCTAGATGTTAAGAACCGCTTAAATCGCTTCACTCATATATGCGGAAGTATACTGTCAAAAAGAGCTATGGCTATAGTATGTATGCTTCATTATTATAACTTGCCTTCTGTTATCAAAATTAAATTTAAACGTAAGGAATACCCTTGGTCAACATGGTTTACGGCCGGTCATGAGGATTCATAAGCCAGTGAACCAACAAGAGAATGGAATGTGGAACCATCTTGTACAGAATGAATCGCTTGTCAGTTGTTTATTACGCGTTCTGTGGTGTCGATGGAGTATCTTATGTGTTGTTCGTGCACTACAGACCGCCAAAATGGGCCTAAAACGTAAAGAAAGAACAGCAGAAAAGAGAGTAATTATCATATCATTATACCTACCACAAGAAAAAAACCATATCCTCAAATTGCTGACATAGTTGGAAGAACTATACATCATTTTATCAAAAGACATATAGAGAAAAGGATTTCGCAAGCAAGAAAATACCTGGTCGTTTTTAGTAAAATTGCTACCAGAGGTAAGAGGATACAATTTAGACTCATGTCGAAAAAATCTAAAGTGAAAAACCTCAGAATTATTAATGCACATACAGACACACTTCGGGAAATATACTTCTTCAGTAACTATCCGTAAGCTTTTCAACCAAGCAGGATATAGAGCTAGGGTACCTAGAAAGAAATCATATACTGGTAAAACAGACTAAAAGAATATATTAATATTTGCTCAGGACTGCATTAACAAAGGTACGGACGTCATGGATGAAGTGCTTTTCACAAATAATATTAAGTTAATAATTATCTATAATGGTAGAATGTTAGCGTGGTGAAGGCCTATAAAACTGAGCTAGATCCTCAGAACTTCCAAGCTATTGTGACATATTGTGGTGGTGAAGCTATGGTCTGGAACTGCAAATCAGCCTAAGGAGTGGGGAACTATAATTATTTTAGGGAAACGTAGACAGCCTACAAACACAGCAGAGGTTGTCCGTTTCTGGTTACAATATCACACACCCCACTCCAGTCCCCCGGCCCTAACCCAGTAGCGCATATTTGAAGTGTACTTGAAACAGTAATAATATGATATGAAATAACCAGCAGGTACTGGATTAAAATACGTACTTTTGCAAAAATTGTGGAATATTATAGACTGAAATAACCAACTATCCTATACATTCAATGCCGAAGAGATTATAGGCGAACATATAGAAGAAGACTGCATACGAATTTTTAACGAACGACAATAGTGTTCTATATTTTCTGGAAATTTTGTTGCTGTATGATCACTTTTACCCAACCTCAAATGCACATGTTGACCTATATATTTATTTATGTGTGTACATGTAGTGTTTGTTGGCATGTATGTAAATTTCCATGAACAAATGTTAAACATGTTACCAACTCAAGTATTTTAATATTATCCTAATAGAAGAAATGTTTAATATTTCTCGCACAGCTAAAATGCGTGAACACTTATGCCCATTGCTGTAGTATCAAGATGAAAAAGTATAATTTGTTCTCTCTACACTTTCTAATTAGTATTTTCTCGCCCTTTTTACACTAGAATAAGATCTCACGAAAGGTAAGATTCTTGCTTCATAACTGTTTTCGTTCATGTTCTAAGCTCTGTCCGGGGCCAAGAAAAAATCGTATTTTCATGTTAATATTTTGCGATCAGCGTAATAACTTCGCGGGGGAAAATAAAACTATTTTCAACTAAGCATTTAATTACCGTGATTAATAATAATATAGTCAATTAAAACTAACTGATAGAAAGTTACATACATTCGCATATTCCCGTAAACTTGAACAATTATTTCCGCACATTTATATAATTTATGTCGGCGCCGTAAATGAAGATTCCGTAAATTTACAGAGAAATCCGGATGACTTTTGTTAGAAAGTTTGTTCCGCAATTTATTGGAGTATTTTTCTCAAGAGCGTGAGAAGACATGTGTTGAACTGAACGGGACTTGGCTAAATGGGGACAGAAAACCACCTTGAAAAAGCATCCCTGGTGTAACCTGCAGGAATCAAACCTACGACCTCTCAAATGTGAGTCGGGTGTAAACAAACACGCGAATATAGTAAACAGAAAGTGAAATGCGTGTTGTGTATTAACGAAATTCTCGAAACACCGGAGGGTCGTACCGGATGACGCCGCTGGTCGACGAGTTTTCTCGGGGATCTCCCGTTTACACCACCCTTGCATTCCAGCGCTGCTCTATATTCACCTTGCTTTATCCTCATCGGCTCTCAAGACCTCGATGTTAAGGTTGAAGTAAAGCAACTGCCTATAGAGCACTGCACCTGTCTGTACAAGGTGAAGAACGCATAAACTGTAGTACAGACACCACGAAAACTTTCAGAACGGTGCGATTTATCCTGTACATGAAACAATAGTGTATATATTTGGCAACATTATAAAATATTTCACTGAAATATACTCCTAAATGTAAAAAATAGTAGATTAAAATAGTCTGTATTCTTAACGATTTGTAGTCATATTTCCAGTCTGGATGATTCAGAAAGCAGAATTTACTTGATAATTTTCTTCAAGAAAGATCGTTATAATATTTACTGTGACTGTGTGTAACAAAACTGTAATAATAATGTAGGAAAAAAATTATAATTGATTTTGTGTGCGTCCATTTGTCACAAACATTTATAGCTGAAAAATTACGTAAATAAAGTTAATTATAAAATTTATATTATACATTATTACTATGATGTTCTTTCACACAACCACAATTAACATTATGACAATCTTTCTTGAAGAAGATTTTGTTATAAATTCTGCTTTCTGAAGCATCCAGAATGGAAATATGAGTAAATTTGGTTAAAAAAATACAAACTATTTTAATCTATTTTTTTTGCTCTTAAAAAGTATATTTTAGTAAAATATTTTGTAATTTTGTGAAATATATATGCTTCTTTCATATACAGGATAAATCGCAATTTTTTGACAAATTTCACGGTGCCTGTACTCCTTTTTTGTGAGTTCTTTAGATCGTACAGTCATGTGCAGTGATCCATAGGCAGTTGCTTTACTTCAACGTTAAGAGCCGCCAAAATATTTCTACTCCATTCGAGCTGCTACGCAGTTTGATGTGTCGGTTGGAGCAAAAACTCAGGCAGGTGGAGAAAAACTAGTTCACTTGAACGGGGATTCCCCGGATAGTCTCAAGGACAGCTGCTTGTGTTCTCAGGCTTTGCCGAGCGCGTGTGTCTGTACGTCGATCTTATACAGCCATTACGTAATCGTTTGCACCTACGCATTGGTGCTAGTTATGAGAACCAGTTAGGGTATTTATGTGTGCCTGTTCGAACTGTTGCCGTTCGCAAATACAATTTTTACGAAATAGGTTGGCAAACAAAGTTTTAGACATGTAACAAACGAAACAATCATCAGTGAGTGACTCGACTTACAACGCAAATTCACAAATAATAATCTGCAATAAATATGGGAATCTAAATGTGCTCACTTCTACTCTAAAGACTAAACTATATAAAGTTTAGTAATCAACACTAAGAAGAATATGTATACAGAATGACACCTAAGTAGGCCGTGAAAAAATATTGTAATACGTAGAACTCTTTAAATGTAAACTACGTTATTAAAATCATATTTTACACTTACATTCGTTCAAATACATGATGATTTAGGAGGCGCCTGTAATATTCCAGGTCGAAACAAAGTTTCAACAAGAACATGGGTCCTTGAG
This sequence comes from Dryococelus australis, assembly GCA_029891345.1. Lineage (NCBI taxonomy): Eukaryota > Metazoa > Arthropoda > Insecta > Phasmatodea > Phasmatidae > Dryococelus > Dryococelus australis. The sequence continues at coordinate 90,863,296 of CM056996.1, read as the reverse complement.
AGTAAAACTTTCTGTACTTGTTGCAAAGAATTCTTTGTAAACTAGTCGTCAAAGGTTTTTGTAACCATGCATCTGAAACATTGTATATTTACAACACATTGTTTTATAAAAAAAATGCAAAATTAAATAACTTAATGTTATAGTGTTCGCAAATTTCAAGAGAAAAATAAACACATAAGTTAATATCAACGGTAACCCATTGTTGCACATTCATTACGAAAATAGAGTTTAAAACATACGACTTTTGTTCTTACATTCGGTTTACGGATTTGAATTTTGTGTCGAAGAACTATTTAATTTCACAAACTACACAAAGTATTTAAGATGGAATGCTGAAGATATGAATAACGTTTAATTGATCAGAGATCTTGCAAAGTATGTTGTCATTCACTTAATGGAAATAACACTTGTTACCCTAATATTTTATTATATTCCGCAAAGCATAATTTTTTATTACGTATTATTTATAAGCATGTCAAAATTAATGGAACCCCTCCCCTCCCCCCATGATTTACTTCCCTTAACACCTACCATTTTCCCGCGGAATTGCGCATGAATACATGACAGGAAATGATAAATGCCTGTATCTGGGAAAACCATACTATAACCGAAGCGTTGGAGTCAAGAGACGCGCTAGTTATTAACTTTCCCACAGATAAAAACTTTTTTTAATGGGAAAATGAATGATTTGAAACGATGGGTCTTAGGATACTAAAACAGCAAAAAAAATTTTATTTGGTAAGTTTTGACATCATTAGGAAATATCCTGCGCAATAAAAGTCGATCAAACGCCAGTTATATACATAAAATAATTTGATCGCTATAACTATGGCAGGTTTTAAAGGCTGCAAACTTTCTTACGATTACGTATTACCCAGAAACGTATAGTTAAATATATTTCACTACACTCGATGATCCACCCCACATCCCCTTTGTTTTTCTCTCTCTAGAGAAGGAATAGTGGCTCAGCTTTAACTCGAGACCATTAGTCTTATGTCTGTTATAAACTTACTCTTTCGTGACAAGCGTGCATCCGCGGGTGTGGCCCCTGGTGTACTGTTATTCATCTAGGAATATAACATGAGCCAAAATCTTGCCGCATGAGGTAATCAGTCTGCAAACTTTGGTTAAGATGTTTTCAAGGCCGCTTTGTCACCAGCTCTGGGATATGGAGTCGTGATTGGTTTTCGAACAATCACTCCTTCTACAGTTAAAATTCTTGAATAATTGACACTCTGAAAAAATTGACAGATTGCGGTTCTGTTTTTAAAAGCAATGCAATTATAATAACAAAATTAACAATAAACAAGTTCAAGTCATAAATGAGGAAGAAAAATGTCTAAACTTTGATAATATATATACTTGCATGACAACTTTCAATATAATATAAATTACAATCAATTTTACGGCTTCATGGAAACTGCTTATTCTAGAGACATGTTAGATTAAAGTGAATAGTTTTTATAGTCAAATTTGATTACGTCGAAACGGTACTTGGAATTGGTGTTCTTAAATCTTTATGCAAAACTTAAAAATGACACACTCTTAATATTTATACTCTTTCATTTTTTGCATTTACGGTAACAAGAAGGAGTACATATAAGAGTGCCATTATTTTAAGCAGTTTGTTTTAAAGTTCAGTTCAATAACCTTGCTCAAACACACCTGACATTTTAAATTATAATAACGACTATTAACACAAGTGTATCGCCAAGAGGACTGTTGGAGACTTGGACTCTTCTGTATTTCAAGTAATTCATAGAACAAGTAATGTCTTCATTTCAGGGAACACATGTACCTAATATGCTATAGTCCGCAGGCATCGTGAACTGCAACTGCTCCAGAGCTCCCCTGGAAACTGTACATATTTATGCCCATGACAACATGCCTACACTGTAACCGGTTTTAAGAGGCAGAGACGCGGCTGAGTTCCAGACACATTACTCCTGAGTGTGTACCGTTAGTGCTATAACCACCTGTTACCATTCACTGAATTAAGTCGATTCCGTTTTATTTTTTTAGAGATCTTCCCCGACGCGTTCTTTACAGAGTCTTGGCGGTAGATTTCCCGCCAACTTCAGCTGCAGCCCTTCGCTGTACCCCGACACCGCGCGAACCACCATTCAATTACTTCGTCGTCGCTACATCGCGTTTCCACGCCATTTAAGGCTGATGGCACTGCACGAGACTGTTCTTTTTCTATTCCTCTCCTCCTTAACGACAGAGTATTCCTCGTCGCTCCGCTGCAACAGTAGAAGCCGGAGCCCTCAAAGAGGTTATAACGTTTTATGGGCGACTGTATCCCAGTGCAGTGGGGTCCGTCAGAAAGCATCCTCCCACTTCCCTCCCTTCCCACCTTCATTTCCTTCTACAGCACGCCACTCCCTTAAACGACGTCATTTTGCGGCGGAACCTGTTCTAAATACCATCTGGAAGTATCAAAGGGTCGCCCTCGTTAAATGCATGGGCGACTTGAGTTAAATACACGCCAGCGCCGCTGAAGGGAGGGGGCGGAGGAGGAGGGGATTAAGGCACACAGGACTGCCGCAAGGACATGGAAGGAAGTACCTTGATGATCAAAAGGTCCCGCCGGCTTGGGCACTTGATGCATGAGCTCCTCCCCCAACGGTAAATTGGACCCGACGTCGAGGGCGCTCTCCAAGCCCACTGGTCGATCGTCGGCAAAGTGATAGCTGGGAGAAAGGGGGAGGGGTGGTGGTGTTGAAATGAGGTGGCCGTCGAAGCGATGCGGTGCGATGCTCCAGTGCGCGTCTAATCACGAGCAGGCGAACGCCTGCCGGCCAAAACTAACATCGGCCTGCGTGCTGCCCAACGTACTGAACCAAACGGTGTATGACTCCAACCTCCCGAGTTGTAACTTAATTCTGAACGTAAATAAAACCACGCCTGACTGCTAGCAAACGTGGTTATGATCCTCCACCACCATAACTTTTCTAGTCATGAGAAGCAAGTAAACAACTTCATGCCTCTTTTACGTGTCACAGTGAATTGGCTGAGTGAAGCTCAGTAAGTGCGCCTGAGCACTTAATTTGCGTTTTATCAATCAGGAATTGAATGCAAGAGAACGTGACTAAATTTACGAGGGTCGCACCAAATATTTTGGAGTCGAAGTTCTAACGTCTGTTATCTTTCGGTGCGTAACTACGCAAATTAAATCCAGAAGTCCGATGATTTCATTTACTTGCAGAACGAAAAACATAATTTCTCCTAGGATTCTTGTATTCTGTTAGAATTTTACAGCCTAAATTTTGTCTAAAGCATGGAACTAGGAAGAAAGTATAATAGAGGAGCGATAAACATTCGTTCGTTTGCACGTCTTCTACCTTGGGAGAACAAGGACGTGGTTTATAAAATAATGGATCCTAATTTGTGAAACATTTCCAGCGTGTACTATCCACAGTTGATCGAAACAATGTGGCCGCCACACTGCTGGGATGATCATCTCGCATTATCAATTTGACTTGATGTGAATACAGAAATATATCGGTACTAAGTTTCTGCTGGATATGTTTGCAGTTGAGCTACGTCTTGAAGATGTTCCACGACTTAATGCTTCGAAGCCGCATATCTTTGCCACTAAATGCAAATAAAGGCAAACCCACACACCATAGATTGGAATAAACGTGTCACTCAGTGTTGGTTTGAAGACACGTCTACTGCTTGAAAAGAAACGCCAAATAATTTCACCGAGTGAATTAGTCATTACTTTTGTCAGTCGTGATCATCTTTTGACATAAGGCTGAAATCCCTTGGTTAATCGCTGGTTGTCCACATGACCTACGTCACTGGGGACTTCAGCTCCTGTCATTATTTGGTTTTGTGGAAAATGTAGTTTGTTGTATAGAACAGCACTAAAAGCTTAGACGAATCTGGACCTCCCTGTCAATATAGTAGGAAGAAGCAGCAAGCAAGAAAAATCTCGTGCTTTCTTGCGCACTGTGAAGCCTGCTTCTTATCCATAGCTTCTAGAGAAACTACCAGCTACCAGTCTCTGTTGCAATAGGCTCATTATTGACAGCAGAAACAACATGCTCATTATTTTCTGGCGTCTTATTGACTCATGTAACTCATGCAGTGCACTGCAGATTGAAGTTAGCCTTCTTAAACTTGCCATCGACTGTTCGTCTTCCACAGCCATGGAATATGCGACCAGTTTAATTTAATTTCTTTTGTATCGATCTGCATGGCATTATTACTGCTGTACTATCTGCATCACTAATTATTATTTCTTACATAATTTTACATATCAGTTAAGCACTTTTGGCAATGGAGCAGATATTGAATTCGCAAATAAAATACGCTGACTCTACAAGGACTGCAAACATACTGTAGTACACTGTAAGTAAAGAGTATAAGACATCAGCTTAACATCCGTAATACTGTAGGTAGGCCTACCAGCTCTCCTTCGACGAACATAATCTAATCGGGGCCTGACCTATGAGTTGAGTTATTAGGCGGCTCTTAACAACGAGTTCTTGAGAGCCAATGGGGGTGAAATGAGGCGAGAATGGAGCAGCGTCAGAGTGCAAGGACGGGAGAAACTGGAGATCCTCGAAAAAAAGCCCCCGACTAGTGGCATCGTTCGGTACGATCCCCACTTGCGAAAATCCGGGAGTGATCCCGCCGGGGATTGAACCCGGTTCGCCTTGGTGGGAGGCGAGCAGGCTAACCGTTCAGCCACCGCTGCTCCCCTGGCCTTTGGTGTGACCGTCGTAGGCTGAGGAGACCGTCATTGTGCTATAGACTAATTTAAGAGAAAGACTGGAAGGATGAAGGACGGGAATAAGACGTACTAGAATTAAGAAAGAAAACAAATTAAATTAAGGTTTGGCTAGTTACTTTAACACTAATTGACCATACAAACATACAAGAATAATATGTGATTTGGCCAAGTGGAGAGAAGAGATAAGGTAACACGACTAAGTTAAAGAGATGGGAGTAGAAACATGGTTAAAGGACTCACCAGATCTCGCACCTGGACAAGCTGCTGCCGCTCCGTCTGCCTTCGAGTCACCGACTGTGTCTTCTCTGGCCCTCGTAGCTCCGTCCACACTTCTCACCCCACCTCGTGTGTTTGTTGTCGTAATATATTCTGATCGGTCCCCGCCGTGCTCTGTGGGTGGAGTCTTGTCGATGGGATGTTATGCTTTCCAGTAAAACTATACTGACTTAGCTGGACCCACATATTGTGTTATCTTTGGTCCATTTCTTTGATTGTTTACAGGTTGCACTTTTGGTCTTGTGTTTGACTTCTAAGTTTTCTAAACTAACTTTGTCCCCGTTACTGTCGCTTCGCTTAGTCGAAACCTTGTGAAACGGGTGCTCGGCAGAGTTTTCATAACAATTGACAAGGCAGCATAAGATGCGGTGTCCCTTCACAATCACCTGGATGAACATAGCTTCTTCACGTGTTACGGATTTGAACAAACGTTGAGGTATACAAGTCACCCAGCCTACCAGTAGGATGTATGCTTTCAGTGAATTCGAGTGTCGTCATTTCCGCCACTGCAAGGTCGTCCCAAGTAGCGTGCAGCTGAACTATCATCGTCACACCAGTTGGAAAGTGGTCATCAAATAATTATATTTGTAACGATTAATGTTATTGCTGTATTTAGTCTTATTGCTGTTTTTTGTTAAATTCTGCGTCGTAGTGAATTAGGGGATTTAGGCGACTCGTAATATCTACGTGTTGAGAGCCGGTGAAGGTGAAGTGAGGTGAGTATGGTGCAGCGCCAGAAAGAAAGGGCGGGGGAAACGCGAGATCTCCGAGTAAACCCACTGATTTGTGTCTTAGTGTTAAAATTTAATGCATGCCTCATGATAATCACACATATGTATGAATACGTAGGCACGTGGTTAAGTGTAGGAGAAGACGAAAAACTAATAAATCCAGTTAATAATAATATCAATAACAATAATATTTCCATTTGTTTGACGCATCCTCGTATTGAAATAACTATTGATTTTTGTCACATCCTGAAATTCTTTGATATTTTGTCGGCATATTTTTACTATGCATTGTTTCGTATTCACTTTTTAAATCAAACTTAAAAAAGAACACTTCAGGTATGACATGTTAGGCTGTTTCCAAAATATGTTATGTATCAAATGCGTATTTTATACTTGTGTTAACATAAAAGTGTTCTTTTTTGATAAACTGAACATCTACTTATATTTTATTTATAAAGTTTAATATTTTATTTAAAGTCATTCTTCATTGCCTCTGTTGGTTGCAATCAATTAACTCATACTCATTATTAACACGTGTTCATTCAATCTCTTTTATAATGTCTTTAACTCTCGCATCTACTACAATAGTCCAACCTGCCCGTTGCACACACCACTGCATAATACCCTCAGTCGTAAATTTCCCTTCCGCAGGTCATTTCTCCCGCTCGCTCGGAACTCAGCCACTTATCCATTCATAAACTGCAACTCCACTCTTGGCCAGTAGGCCTGTCGCAATATTTATAATGTTGGCCCTACCATCTCGAAGGTTCAACGCACATCGAGTTGCGCTGTGAGAACGAGGTCAGTGATCCAGACATTTTGAAGATAAACGCAGAAATCAATACAATCAGGGTCGGCTGCATGGCGCCGCAAGAGATAATCGCATCGGCTCGCTTTTTGAAATTGATACGGGGCCACCAATGCTCGTGCTGCCGCCGCTACCATATAACGATTCTCTGCCCTCCTCTTCGCTCACTTGCTCGGAAGGTGAAGCAGCGAGCGCGTAACAATATTATATATGTGAAACGGTTCAACGAAATACAACCAAATGTTGTACGCTAACAGTATTCATGAGAAGCATCAATTGTGCATACAAACATTTTTGCAGGCATTTTTTTTGCAAACTAGTGGCCGGTGAGAAGATTGAAAACTATGCTGTAGTTCCGGAACAATTCAACTAATTTCCACCAAATTCTGCACACCATTAGTGCTACAGACTGCCGTGCAAGGTTACATAATTTAAGTGGGGCAGGCATTGATTTTCAAAATTTTGTGATGCCATTGTCTATTAGAAGCATCGTATACAGAACCTCTTTTTTTTTTGTAAATTTTTTAAATTAGCACAGATTATTGAATTAAGTTTTTATGCCGTATCTCGGGGACCAATCAAACCGATTTCCATCAAATTATTTACACAAGTAGCGCTATGGAAGGACATGTAAACTTAGATGTTTTAAGTGACTAAAGTTTATTTTCAAAAAGAGGGCCTTGTAAATATTTCAAATTAGTGAACCCTACCATTCAAAGCATAAGACCGATTACGTCAAAAGTTTATGCTCCAAATCCAATCCCCTTGATGAAGTCTATTGCAGTGTAGGTTATTTATGGTACGTGTGTATATTTTTGACTAGGTACTGTTGCATATATTTCTGATTTCATCTGTAATGATACTGCTGTCAATGAGACATAAAGGCCTACCTACCATCAAAGCTTTTAAGAATTTCATTTAAAGTTATTTGCTCTCATGTATAGAGGAAAGTGGGCTCATCAGTTATATCACTAACTTCTTGTTTAAGATTATGTTCGTATTCAGGTCAACATGTTTACCTGAGTGTATTTAATTTGCATTATGGGTGGAAAATAATCCTAGTGCAATTGTTACACTTTAGCCATTCATGAATTTGATCAATTGTTTGTACATACCTGGCATCGTATACAAGACTCCTTTATCCTTACTACTATATAAATGCGAAAGTATGTTTGTTTGTTTGTCCTTCTTTCACGTCAAAATGGAGCAACGGATCGTCGTGATTTTGTGCACAGATATAGTTGGAGGTCCAGAGAGTGACATAGGCTACTTTTTATCCCAGGAAAATATCTCAAATGGTTCCAAAAATAATGATTAGGGAAGTTCATAGTACTAGATTAAACTTTTCTTAGGATTACTGCATAAAAAAGCATTGTTAAAAATGTCTCCTTTCTTTTTTGTCTATGGGCTGTCTTACATTCCTTCCCAAGAGCCGTAGTATATCAGTGGGCAGAGAACCCAATAGTGGGGTCGCAATATCTCAGTGGGTAGAGAACCCTATAGTGGGGCTGCGGTAGCCCAGTGAGTAGAGCACCCGATAGTGGGGCCGCGCGCGAAGCAGCAGGTAAAAGCTAGCATTTAATAAATACCATAAAATATTTCACTATATTTGTGGCCAGATAAATCCTATTATTTTTACAATGGAATTACAATTTTAAAATTAAATTACGAAATATTACGGAACTGCTATATGTTGTGAACAGCTACGTTTGCAATGGGACATTTAATTTTTTGACCAGTCGGCTGGGAGTTGCGGATGTAGAATGTTACAAAATCGTGGATTTATTTTTGCACGTGTAATATTGATGTAGCGTTTAAAATATAAAATGTTTTAATGCATGTTGTTTTTATTTTGCAAAAGCGGTGTGATTTATTTGCTAAATCGTACACGTTCCATAGCAAACAGAAACCATGGCGAACGTATTTTTAAACTATCACTTATAATAGCTAGTTATATTTAATACCAGTTGATAAACTTGCTGGTTTCTGACTCCATTCGGTAACTGTAGTGATGCATAATTTATCTATATAAAATACTTCTTTTAAGGCACGGCTAGAGAGAGTTTTCCTTTCGTCGGCTTTCCCAAGCAATTACACTCGGAATAGGGCGGATCTGTAGTACAAAGGTAACACTTCCTTCACGAGGACTTCAGAGGAAGAGAGACAGGGTTTCAATTACTTCGTATAAACATCTCCTTTAAAGCTGTCTTGGTCCTGCCTCTTGGTCCCACTTTTAGGAAGCCACACTATTCGCAGTGCTATTATTCCAACTGCCAACCAATGTTTGTACTCAATTACCCAAGCTGAAAGGAGAAGAGAAAGTGCAAATTTCCTCGTATGCCCACGCAATTCTAATTCGCTTTCAATTCGGAAATTGCTTCCGTGCAAATAGAAGTATTAAATAAGTTTAGAGCTCACAGACACGCTAAGAGAGATTTATTTCATTGTGCAGGAAGCCTATCTTATAAATAAAATTTTAATTTAGCAAAGAAACGAAAATAAATTACAATGATACTTACATTTCTTCCTATAATGGACGGCATGAAACACAAAAGCAATATCTCACAATTATGATAATTTTTAAATAATGTTTCAAATTATATTTTCCCAAAAAAAAAAAAAAATTTTACAGTGTGACACATTTTCAAACACATTCAAGATTATTTGATATAATTTGTTGGAAGGAAAAATTTTATGGCCGTATTTCGTCCTCAAATTATATTGTAAAATATAGTTGAAGGCAAGATTTTGACAGTGTGTAAGGGGCTTATGGGATTCGCCATTGTCTCAGTGTGTTTATGTCGGCAAAGCTAAGTGACAGTCGATCTTCACAGACGGATAAGTTGTACATTCGGCTGTATGATTCCCCGATGCCGACGTACAAACGCAGAAGCTTATCATTTCCATGAAAAGTTAAAGCAGAGCCCATACATTTTTACGACGCAAAAGGAGATACTTATTTACCTCTTGATTAATTTATTTTTGCTATAAAGAAACTCACTGTTACGTACTAGCTTATCAGTATATTAATACCTGAAAGGGGCTATGGACGTAGCTAAAATACAGTTTTCAAAATTTTACCTCCAAAATGGAATATTCCTCGTTTGGGGCGGGACTGAAGCAAAATTGAGGTATCCTAATAGTCTTTATTTTGAAAGCATTTAAACTATATTTTCTATTTTTATCTATCTACCTTCTTGAAAGAGGAATAATACCAGTCTTACATTACTGCAAGTGAGGTGAATAGTTTTTAGTTCAGAATGAAATAAAAAATTAATAACCAATTTTTTTAAGTTTGAGCAATTTTAACATTTAAAAGTTCAGCTTCTACATAAATTAATTATCTTCATAAATTACTTCGTTTCCAGCAATTGTTCGTTATTTTTAAGTTGCCGTGCACGATTCTGATTGGCCGAGACCGTCAAATATCAAACAAATCTTAGAACCGGTCCAATTTTCAAATTTTTGATGGAAACTGAAGCAATCCAACTTTCTCAGACAAAAATGACGGCGTTTATGACGTTTCGATGACGTCATAACTGTCCAACTTTATTTGGTCAAACTTATGTGAAGCAGTTCGACGGAAAAATTTGACAGTCTGCCGGGGGCTTTACGCGTGTCGAAATCTACAAATGTAATGAGGAGTAGTATAGGTACTGCAGTTCATTAAACTGGTGAGTGAGCGAAGAGTTTTGGGCGGCTCCTACCATCGAGGTCTTGAGAGCCGATTAGGGTGAAGCGAGGTGAGTACGGAGCAGCATCGGAATGAAAGGGCGGGGGTAGACAGGATACCCTCGAGACAATCCACCGACGATCGGCATCATCCGTGCACGATTCCCATATGCGAGAATCCGGGAGCGTCCACGCCGGGAATCGAACCCGATTCGCCAAGGTGGGAGGCGAGCAGTCAAACCACTAGACCACTGCGGCTCTCATCAAACTGGTGGCTGAGCACTAAACTGTAGAAGTAACTTTATTAGTGTATTTTCATACGTGTATACAAGTAAAGGCTGTTCACGATAAAGTGAGCACTTTAGAAATCAACCTTAGAAAAAGTCACTGCCCCTACCTGCATATCATTTAACGGGTGCACTGAGTGACATGCGCCCAGTAAAGTTAGTAACGATTGATGGGAAGTAGTTCCTTTTATATTAACGTCGAATAAAAAGTGTTAGGTAACCATTTCTGGTAACCTAAATTATTTCTTTCGCTTTCTTGTTTTTTTTTTAAACCATCGAAGTGTAAAAATGAGAAGATCAGTAAAATATTTAATTTTCTAACAATTTCAGAGTTTCATTTGACCGACGCTTGAATAAAGCGATGAGGCCCATGCCATTGTTAATCTTACATAAGGAAGAATAATACATAACGTGTATACAAGTAGATCTTAAGCAGGGCTTCAAAAGTGCTCATTTTACCGTGAATAGCCTATAAATAGAAAACATAGCACCGCCGCATATCATTAGCATTCGGACGGGCTACTTGCTTTAGGTTTGGAAGAACCCGTTTTCTCCCTATAGACTATACCGGTGGCTTTACACATCAGGACCGCTTATAAAAGCAGCAATCAAGCCTTCTGTTCCACCGCTGTAGAAGTCAGCTGTCGTCGAGGGCAGATAACACCCAGGGCATTTCCCAGCCACTCCCAGTGCCTCCAAGTATCACAAACCCGCTCTTATACTCCGTACATGGTAAATTCAAACTTTTCTGAAGGCCTACTTTAGTAGATAGTATATATTCCATCCTAGATTTTTCTTACAAACCTCCGTAATGAAACTTTATGACCAGACAAAAAAATAAAAGCAAGACATGACATAAACGACTACTTACAATTATCATTATTATTATTTTAAGTTTTTGCTGTTTCAGTTATCCCTCGTGGGATTAACATCGTTATATAATTACGCAATATTTGATTATGGTTACAGATGCGAAACTGATAATGGAAGAAAAAATAAGTTGCATTTCCAAATAACTATTATGATGTTCCCCGTGCCTCGACTAGCTTGGGTTTCATTATTAACACCGAAAATTAAGTTATGGAGGAAAATACGTAAATCCAAGATTTTAAGGCTACTTCCCCCTTAAGTTCTACTCTCAGGCTCTCCCTCCAGCACATGTAAACAAAGCTTTAGCTAAGTCTGGAAGATGACACCAAAGGGACAACGCACCGCATTCGTGCGCACTCAGTTTAATCAAATTTTGTATGAGAACTCTTTCTAACTGGGCGTTACCAACACACATTTATTCTCTTTTTATTCATATTAATTATAAATTGTTTATCATAAACTATAAAAATTATAGCTAAGCAAATTTACCAGTTTAACCAAAGATAGAACATTTTTTTTTTTTAACAGAAGTAAGAAACGGTTGTGATACAGGAGATATTTAGAAAACAACCCAACAGGTCAGGCATAAGGTGACTTTTATAAGGTTTGATTGAAAAAGTGTGGACTCCTCGAATAGACTATATCCACGTGTCATCGTATAGTGAAGGCACACACGACGGAATACAACTACTTCGATCTCAACACTACAGGTCTATTTTTTTTTTTTTTTTTTCACTGAACAGTTTGTTACTAGGCTCCGTTGTTGTCTGCAACATTACTGTGGATCATCCAAAAGTTTTTTCATACTTCCTCTCTCCGCAAGTGTGTAAATTTAAGTTACTGCGTGTTAGAGTTGCTCAATTCGTAACTGTTTAAATTATGGTTTGGCAAGTTTAATTTCGGATACAGTCAGCAGTTACTTGTTAAAGCATCTGCAATACAGTTTCATCAAGTATTAGCAGAAATATTTAAGTAGGAATTTAAGGCATACCAAACATTTCACCAAAGTTTATTTTATATTTAATTATCCCACATACGACCCGAATGTTACAAAATAAGGAAAACATAATTGCAACTCTAGTAGATTAAATTCAAATAATATTTACAAATTATCATTATATGCATTAAATACGCTTGTAATAATCAACGAGTAGAATTATTTATTTCACCATTAGCTGTGATAATTTATGATTTTTTTTTTTTTTGGAAATTCTTTATTCCGTAAGTTTTGTTAAATATAAACTACCTGATGAAATATACGCAATTAGTCATAATTTACGATACCGAAATTAAGGCTACCTGATAATGTTGTTAACAGAAATATGCCTGCTCAAAAACGGCTTCAATTTAGATAACTATGCATATGTTCTTCGATAATCATGTGTTTGTCATCCCCTAAAACCAGTTTAAAATACCGTTAATTTTTCAAATGTACATTAACTAAATTGCAATTACAAAATATAAGTTCTGTGTGATAAATAAAAAAGCTATTGAGTTACAAAATACCTTATAGTTTTGAATACATACTTCAGTTACAGTCTGCCACCCGCATTAAAATCTGCAGAGAAGAATAAAAAAAATCGAATGGCGCATAAATGGCGGGGAAGAAGGGGATAGCTGTCTTCCGCCAACCCTCCGTCGAAACTGGTTTTGTAAATATCATCGAAATTAGTTTCTTTGAAGGATGGATGGGGTGGATGGAGGTTTGAGAACTTGCTCCACCTTCTCTGTGGGGATCCCCTAAGTATTAGCCACAGTGCTTCAATATGCATGAGCCCGCAAAGTCTGACTGCTTACAACCCCCCTCTCCTCCCTTCAGGCCCTGCTTCACCCCCTCCCCCCTAGTGACATGTGTCGACATTCAAATTTCATGGCTCAGGAAGCGAGCATTCCAACAGTCCCCATCAGCCCAGCTCTCTTCCGCCCACTTCTTTACGCTCTCCTCCCGGATGGGAAAGAAAACAAGTTACGTTAATGTGATTTCGCTTACTCCGGGAGACCCCTAGAGAGCAGAAACTATTTCAAAGCTGCTTCTCTTTAAAATCTTGCACGAAAAAATTCAGGAAATCTCTTCCAAACCGTCGCAGAAACGTTCGGGAGTGAACAAAATTACCCTAAGAGGCGGTGCTTAGCTATTCACAGAGAGTTCTTATATATACATATATTCATGAAATTGTATAATTGATGCCAACGCACACTCGCCTGTGTAAATTAAATTACCTAGTCGAGTGGCGTCATGCACTTTCTCTTCTGGGAGTTCCGAAATTTTAGCAAATATCTGTATTTACCATACGTTGAGCCTTAGCTCGTAATAGTGTTAACGAAACTCTCAAAAAACTGGGAGGGGTCTTGCTGTCATTGCAGCGTAAGTCCATCATTTGTGGAATGCCGCCGGATGGATGAAAGTATCCGTGGCCGCGCGACAGTAGAAAACGTCGGCCTGGCCTAAAGTTGCGTGCCATGAGTCGGCAGACTCCACAGAGGACCCGTTGCTCATCTGTAGAGAGAAGTGCTGGAGAGTATTGGCTTGAGGCCAGCATCTACAGCCGGTGTGAGATTCTGTTAGTTTAATTTGAGTTACAGTCTGTTCGCAAGTATCTTCACACTTTTGGAATCAATCCTTTGTACCACAGGCTTTAAGATACTTATATTCACATTAGAGTATCTTATTTTTTGGTAAAATCGAACTATTACTTATATTCTACCTGTGAATCGATTAATTTTATTTACAATGAATCAAAATAAAAGCAGAGAGACAATAGGTGTGTCGGTAAATGCTTAGTAAGAAATTGTTCTTACACAAAATATTATTACACTGAGCACGCTTGAATCACGCGCGTTGTCCCTTTGGTGTAATTTTATAAACTCGGTTAGGCTTTGTTTGCACGAGGCGGAGGAATATCCTGGAAGTATAACTTTAGCAGGGATTCAGAAAAGTTGGAAGTAACCGTGAATGCTCTATGCCAAGCCACTCGGTTGTTGGTCTCTTGTGATGTTTCGAAAGAGTTTCATTTGAAAACACACATATCGAAAAATAATGTGGGACCAGAGCTGTGAGGTGTAGTTAACAAGCTTTGCAGATAAATTTTTATTTTATTTTGCATTCTGAGTGCCCAGAACAGCATGGAAGTCCTACTATGTGAACACTAGATAACCAAGAAAGAGCGTGGAATCGGCCAGGTTTTATACTACGGAACCATTCCATTATTTGCTTATAATGATGTTTAATGAGAGTAGATGTATAATGAGAGAGCTGCACCACCCCTTATTTTCATCGAAATATCGAGTTTTTTTGCTACAAAATCAAGGTTTCTGCAGCTAGATTTTCAAAATCGTCGTGCAAGATTTGGGCCAATTAAAAAAACAGCAAAACTTAAGCATAAAACATGCAAATTTCTCGCTTTTCAAGCGAATTTTCACGTTTTCTAGAAACGTCAATTTTGCAAACGAGCAATAAAAATCAAGCAAATTAAGCTAAAATCAATTAAAATGTTATACATTGTTCCAAATTGAGCTTGTCGATAGACCCAAAAAATATTTTCTCTTTATAAAATAATTTTCTTAAAAAATAAAATGGAATCGACGCTTGAAATGGAAAACAATAACACATGCAAGCAATGTAGAAAGTGTGGTGAAGTATTAAACATAGAAAGTTTTTGCGCCACATAAACACGCTAAAGATAAGCATCTTAAAATCTGTATAAAATGTTATATTAAATTTGCTAGTAGTCGTTATGAGTTAAAAAAAGAGAAAGTAACTTGTGAATGTGGAAAATATGTTTATAATGGATATCTCAAAATGCACAAAAATAGTAAATCACACAATACAGCATTAGATAATTTAAACGACATTCACCACGATAACTATCCAACAAAAACATGTAAAGTGTGTAATGAGAATAAATCTAAAAAAAATTATTTTCTCCTAACAAAACTACTGAGGACAAAGGTGTAAATATATGTAAAAAAAATTTAGTGAATATCTAAAGAATTATTGTCTTAACAAGAAGTTAAATACAGTTTCCCAATGTTTTAAGCACTTTTCGAGTTTTATAATTATCCTTACTTTATAATTTCTTTATAAATTTTTATTTCTTATAAATAAAGAATTATGTGCGACGAACAATCTAACAGTTGAGTTGAGCAATAAGACAGTGAGGGATTTGAGAATTATAGCTAGAGATTTTGAAATTAAATTTGGGCAAGTTTAAGAAAAAACGAATTGATTAGAGCTATTATAAATGCAGAAAGAAAAAGAATTTTTCGAAATTTACCCTTACCAGATGCCAATATCACAGAAATATATAAACAAGATAAAAATAAATTAAAGTTAAAGAAGAAATTTCCCTTCTCTAGTAATATAATTGAAAAACTTAGAAATATATGTAAGAGGATAGACAACAAAAAATAATTTTGCAAATTTACCCTTTTCAAAAGTCAAAAATATGTATAAACAAGAGAAAAAGGAATTATAAGAAATATTACCATTTTCTAATAATGTATTTGTAAAACCTAGAAATAAAAGTAAGAGGATATCAGAATGGACAACAAAGAATAATTTTACAAATTTACCTTTAGCTGATATCGATATCAATGAATTATATCCCAAAGATAACAAAGAATTGAACTAAATATTTCCATTCTATAATTATTTATTTGTTAACAAAAGAAGTAGAAGAACCATCAAAAATAATATTGTTAATATAGCTTTTCAAGGTAGGATATCAACACATAACATTGAAAATTCCTTTAATTTAGTAGAACCTAATCATTTTTTAACTTCAGCAAAAGATAAGGCTTTGAGATAATACTCAATATTCTTATAATATTAAGGGTGTTAAAAACTAACATTAAACTATATACCAATTGTCGCAAGCAAGAGAATAATCAAGTAGAATTATTTACATTTCAATCACCCAATTATACAACACTGAAAGAAAAGAGATATTATAAGGATTTTTAAAATCCTTAAAACAAGAAATAATTACACAGTTATCTGAATTTCAAAGAAGAGGTTCGGGATGGACTTTAGATAGAGCAATGGGAATACAATTAGCAATAAAGTATAATCCATTAAATGCTGCATCATATATCGAACTACCAGAATTTATTAAGAATAAAAAAGCATTCATAAATGTAGAGAATAATGGTCAAAAACGCTTTCTTTGGGCAATATAATCAGCATTGTTTCCTGCAGACAGTCATGTATACTCTATTGATGATGAAAGTAAGAAATTCATGGCATATCCAATAAAATTTACGAAAAATAAAAAGGATAAGCATATAAATTTACTTTATTTCAAAGAAGGCGAAAACTCACATTACTGTTGGATTAAAGACTTAACGAAGCTGCGTTTAGCACAAAAAAACTAATCATAATGGTAAAACTTATGTATGTGATATGTTACTTCAATTCTTTTGCAGGAAAAATCGCTTTACCGTCGAAAGGAGAGCAAATATTTTTCAAAAATTATAAACATACAATGAAGGCTCCTTTCGCAATATATGACGATTTTGAATCAATTTTAAAGAAGATATCAACAACTAAGCCAAATCCAAGAGAAATATATAAGTTTAAATTAATAAAAAAATATCCAATTTTAACTGAAGATGATATTGATAATGATCTTTTAAGGAGATACTTAAAAATATATATAATCTTCCTAATGATCAAGTAAATAACATTGATTTAAAGCTAAAAGATGAATCCCCCTATGAAATATCAGTTACACGAAATGTCTGATTTTTGGGATTTTATTGTATCTAATTATGGTGATTATAAGTCACCAGTACTATTTAGAGCCCCAAATGCACATAAAGTGTCTATACAATCAATAAAAAGGGAAGTAGAAGAAATTGGTGAAATATATTCACAAATTGAACCAATATAGCCACAAACAAAAGAAAATAAAATATTATATAGGAAATAAAAAAAATGTACTGTATGTGAATGTGAATATACGTAGGACAATTAAAAAAAGCAACACCATGCGCATATAACTGCCAAATTCATTAAACCTGTATGCAATAGTTGTAATCTATTATTAAAATTGCCCAACTTTGTACCAATTTATTTCTATAATTTAGCTGGATATGATGCACATTTATTTATTAAAAAGCTAGGATATGATGATAAAAATATAGATTAATTGCAAATAATGAAGAAAACTTTATTAGTTTTGGGAAGATAACAGAACATTTAAAAAAACAGATTTATAGACACATTTAAATTTATAGCTAGTAGTTTAGATAAATTATCATCTAATTTAATTAAAGATCAAACGAAACATGCACAAAAACATTTTCCAAAAGATCAAGTAGATTTAGTTATTCATAAAGGGTGTCTATCCATACGGTTATTTGGATAGCTGGAAGAAATTTGAGGAGGTTAACTTCCACCAAAATGAGAATTTTATAATAAACTAAATGGATGTGATACAACTGACGATGTTTATTAACATGCAAAACATGCATGGAATCAATTTAATCTGAAAAATCTTGGTGGATATCATGACTTATTCTTAAAAAGCGACATATTGTTACCAGATATATTCGAAAATTTTACGAAAACATGTATAAATGCATGTGATTTAGATTCTGCATTGTATTTTACTACTTCAGGTTTATCGTGGGAAGAAGTGTTAAAAACAACCACTAAATTTATTAACCAATTATGATATGATTTCAGTGGTAGAAAAAGGAATTTGAGGAGAAATAGCGCAATGTTGTAAGCAATATGTTAATAAAGCCAATAATAAATATTTAGAAGATTTTGATCCTATTCAAGAGTCCAACTATTTAGCATATCCTGATGCTAATAATTTATATGGCTGGGCAATTGTCTCATTATTTACCATATGGTGGTTTCGAATGGGAGAATTATACAGCACTTCATTTTTACAATGAACATATATTAAATTTGGATGATGATTCAAAATATGGTTACATTTTAGAAGTAGATTTAGAATATCCACTAAAATAGCATAAATTACATAAAGATCTACCTTTTCACAAGAAAATAATGTAGTTCCAGGAACAAACCAATCCAAATTGCTAACAGCTTTATATAGAAAAGAAAAATTCGTAATAAACAATCGTAATTTAAAATAGTTCCTAAACAATGGATTAAAACTTAATAAAATACATAGAACATTAAAGTTAAATCAGTCTGATTGGCTGAAAAATTATATCGATTTGAATACAGAGATGAGACCTAATGCCAAAAACAACTTTGATAAATTTTTATAAGCTCATGAATAATTCTGTGTTTGGTAGAACAGTGGTAAATATAAGAAACAGAGTGGATATAAAACTAATAGCAAATGAAGAAAAATGTGAAAAATTAATAGCAAAACCAAATTTCAAGAAAAGTACTACATTTAATGAAAATCTTGCAACAAAACCTTGAACAAAACATCCGTGAAATTTAATAAGCGAATTTATGATGGCATGTCAATTTTAGACATATAGAAAGAATTAATGTATCATTTCCATTATAAAGTGATGAAACCAAAATACGGCAATAAAATTGAATTATGTTATCAAGATAACTATTCGTACATTTATAACATAAAACAGACCATTTTTACAATGATATTAAAACAATGTTACACAAGTTTGATACAAGTGATTATCCAAAGGACAATATAACATGTCCCAAATAAACATGAAGGTTTTAGGCAAAATGAAAAATTAATGTAATGGCAAAATAATGAAAGAATTTGTTGGTTTAAGAGCAAAAATGCATGCATATAGAGTTGACGATACAGGAAACAAAAAGTCTAAAGAAGTAAAGAAATGTGTAGTCCACAAGAGAATATTTTTGATGACTATAAGAATGTATTGCTTATAGAAAAATATAATACACAACAATGAATTTAATAAGACATGAAAAGCATGAAATATATACAGTAGAAGTTAACAAAATAGATTTAAGTCCTTGTGATAACAAGAGAATTGTACTACAAAATATAATAGAGTGCCATATGGTTATCTAAACAGAGAATCTTAAACATCTATAATTTCTAAATCAATATCGATGTTAGCACCATCGAAATCAACGAGCTTGCCATTTTTGTCTCTAATTTCCAAAACAATTTGATTAAATAGCTCATTGTTAATTTTATATAAAATTTGATATTCTGGCTCATAAATAATATAATCTCTAAAACCAAACATAATTTTGGTGGAAAACTAGCAATTATATCTGTTTCTATATGATTAGATTCATCATATTTGATAAACATTCAATATGCTAAATTACAGTGGACATTTACTGTCTTAATGGGTTAAAATTAGGTAATTTAGTACCTATAACAATCTTTTCTCTTTCGATAAGTCTATTTCTTTGAAAACCCAGAATATCAGATAGTCAAATTTAATATCAAACTTAGATTTGATAGATATTCTATTTTTCACATTATCTGTTGTTAATTCAATGTTATTTGTTGAAAATGGATCAATCAAATTTATAGTTTTGTTTAATAATTCAATGTTGTATTGATCTCTAGGAAAAGTTGTAACCTCGTTTTTATCAACAACAGCACTCAATGATAGTATTGTTGTCTATATTTGGTGTTACAAATTTTGTAAGAAAACTGATTAAGGCCACCGACTTATTTTTATGGGCAATGAAATAATGAAGTTTTTTTCTTTAGAACAGAACTATTATTTTTCAACATGAATACTCTTTTATCCATTTACATGAAAAACTTTTTTTGTAAAATAAAAAGTGACAGATAAAGCAGCCTATGCTGCACAAAGTTGATTGGGTGTCGTATTTATTTCCGAAGAAAAATCTGAAATTAAAAAGAATAGAGAACTATTGCCTGACAACATAAGGGCCTTAATTTTTGGTCCTTTAACAGTGGAAACACTAATTTGATGATTAATTTTATTCATAATTCAGGTTCGATAAATTTTTTTAAATTGTATATTTGCTCGAAAAGCTTAAATCAGCCCAAATGAGTTCAGTTATAACATGATTTTGATGTCATATCCAAAAAGTTTAATGAAAAAATGGTATCCTTAATATTATAACAATGATGAAATGATTCTTTAGATTAATGTGAAAATGACTCATTAGATATATTCGATGATGTTATCTTAGATAATCAATCCACAATTCGCGATTATTTTACTAGAGGAAGGCATAAAAATATAGATGTGTTTTATTTAGATCAGACCTATTCAGAAATTCCTAAACAATTGGTAAGAGATAACACAAATTTTCTTTGTATATTTAAACAAGATAGTATGAATTTAAATCTCTTTCATAATAATTTTGTTGGTGGAGATATGTGTTATGACAAATTAAAAAAGTTTTGTAGTACAATCTTAAATTTATTTCCTGAAAGAGACACTACAGGTGACTGCAGTGCTTTCTTTCAGAAACAGGAAAAGGTTTGTCGAGGAAGTGGAACTATCTACCAGCCATGTGATCTTCGACTTGCGACTCGGCCGACCGCACAATGCTTCACTCTTCGACTCGCTATAACAGCCTCACTGCTGCTCACCACAAGAAGTGTTTTTACTTCCTCGCAGTCCGCTCGACCACCATAGCTCAGTGGTTGAGTGACTGAATTGTAATGCAAAGGTGGTGGGTCCGAATCCTGGTCTAAGCAGATCATTTAATAATGTTTTTACAGGGTGCCTATATTCACATTGTTAACTTACCAAGTCAGTCAAAATTTGAGCTAAAACCCATTTAATTTCTCTTGTTCATACAGCAATGTATAAGTTTTGATGCAAATCACATGATACACTTAAGCTCCAGCAAATATGATCTCCATACTACACTTGTAATGTGACATGTATTGGCTGGAGTGTTCTCGTATAGTGAATGGTGCTTCACTATATGAGAAGGGGTATCATAAGAATTAAAAAAAAACCCACTTCTCCACTAAAACAAAATTTAAAAAAAAGGCTGGCCAGTGGAGAGGTGAGGGGTTTCCCCAATGGAGTTTTGCTGATGTAAAAATCAAAGGCTGGTAATAATATATATAGGGTCACGGGCGAGGTGTAACAGCCCCTAAACCTGAAGGTCCCTGCCATGGCATTGAGTTGCTCGTAAACATTTTATAATATTTAAATAAAGCCCACCATAGGTAAAATGAATGATGAATGAATGATGAACAAACAATGAGTAAATGATGAACAAGCATTGATTGAATATTGAAAGCATTTTGTATTCGTTAAATGATGCTGAATTTTGAAAAAGATAAATACATAATAATATCTTACCTTACAAAACAGCTGTTTTATTAATCTAAGAGTTATACATATTATGAAAACCAAACCATTTTAAATAAATTTCATTGCATTTAATTTTTAAGATTTTTTCTATCAAATATTCATTGGATATTCTGTTTTCACAATTTCGAATTCATATAAACAACCTTGTATTTCTTTTCCTTTAGTATCTTTTAATTTGTAAGATGGCACATCATAATTTAAAACTTTACAAATAGTAAACAACTTTGTTGACCAATTAGCAGTATAGCCATTCTCAAAATATTTTTTTTTAGTTTGTTCACACAGATGGCATCTCCAACTTTGTATTTCGGTTTAGTAAGAATATCTACAAAATTTGTTTTCATTGAATATTTTTCATTGACCTTATTTGCATCAATGGGTTTCATGGCGATAGTTCTCTGTTTTGTGTTGTTATATTCTTTCACTAAATAGTCTAGTATATTTGTCCATTTATAGTTTCCATTATTGGCAAATTTCTTCCACATTATATTTTTCAAAGTTTGATTAAATATTTCTACAACACTGGCTTTTTGTTAATTGAATCTAAAATAATGATTGATATTATATTTTTTTATAAGTTCATAAAATGTTTTATTATAAAATTCGGACCCATTGTTACTTTTTATATTGTGTGGTTTCCTTTTCATCAATGTAGATTCCAAGCTGTTAGAAACATTTATAGCCATTTTGTCTTTAATTGTTATAGCAAATGCAAATGTTGGAAAAACATCAATAAGTGTCATATATATTTGTATCCATTTTTTAAATGTGATATGCCTGTCAAGTCGCCAGTATCCATTTCAACAAAATCAATGCACCACAAATTTTCCATATGATATAACTTTCCTTCTAGGAAAATTTCTTCTCGCTGGGTTATATAATTAATTGATTATGCCTTTTCTTACACTGGGCAATTTTTTTAAATACCGAGTTGTTAGAATTACATATTGAACATATACCTCTCTGTACTATTTGTCCATTTTTAGTATTTTTGGTTATTATATTATTATTTTTAGTGACCTTACACTTCAAGCACCAAGTAGTCTCCATTTAATAGAAAAAATAATTAAAATTAATATTTTACAAATACTTCTGTTGTGGTCGTCAAGCCATCATCATATTCAGATATTTTAGTTTTTTTTATTTTAAAAGTTAAAATATCACCTATGTTAACATCAAAAGGCTAACTGTAATAACAGTCACAGTATCCTCAGGTGAATTGGGATTAACAGTAATTATTTCATAAATATTACAATCAATCGAAAGTAATGAAAATTTTGTTATCATCTAAATAAAAAATGTTATTTCATTTATTCCACTTTGCAGGTAAATAAAATATATGTGATTTTTCTTCCTTACATTTTTCAATTTTCAAGTTAACAAATATATTAAAATAATTCAAAACTAATTTGTTTAAATTTTGCAATTTATCAGTAATTTCTTCATCGGAATATCTTTTATTCACCACATCTTTTCCATCTACAGGGTCAGCCATTTTATTAGTTCTATGATTTTGAATATAAACATAGTCTGTTGTATAAACAAACACTTTACTGAGTTGATCTTGTAAAGCAGTGACAGTCATATTTTTTTTGAATCTACGTATGTTTTTAATGCATAAGCTGAAATCATATTACTGTATTTTGGATCTACGTCCATTTTAAATGCATAATCTGCTATGTGTATATCAAAAAATCTTTTATTGACTATAACTTTTCCATCTATAGGATCAGCCATATTAATAATTCTGCAACTTAAAAAAAAAAATAAGATTTTGTAAAATCAAAGCAATTTGTTACTTAACTTGGTAAAGTAGAAACACTCGAATTGCATTGTGAGTGAATCTACATATAATTTTAATGCATAAGCACTAGTGTCAAAGTTTTTGTTAATGATTTTATTAATGATTTCCCAAATATATACATAATTTAATATCAAAGAAATTATATAGTTCAAATTTATTCCTCTCGAAAAAAGATATAACACAATTAAACATAGACATCCACGAATAATTGAATTAAAATTCTGATCGTGATCGTCATTGTAATAAACATTGCTATTTTAAATAATTAAGTTACTATGAATATTGCCTCCAAATAAATCAAAATAGTAAATATCATTGTTTTCTTTAAAATAGCACACCCAATGAGCTCCAGGATTTGCCTAAATGTCTAAATGAAACACAGCACATTCATTTTTGTTAATTCGTCGATAATATTTCTGAAATTTTTGATATTTAATAGTTTTACATATTTTTCAATATCGATATTAAATAGTGGAGCTAATTTTTTTTGGTCCCCTTCCAGCCTTGTTTTCCATTTCTAGATTATGCCTGTACTGTTCTTCTAATTCTTTATTATTTTTCTAGTTTGTTCAAAAACACCATAACTTTGGCTTGCTCCACCAACTAATGCACTAAGTTTTCATAAAGCAGCAGCTATAATAGGAATGATGTAAACTGCTGCAATTTTTGTACATCTTTTTGACTGTTGGCAATGATAAAGCTAATTTGAAACTTTGCCTTGTTTAAATTTTTTATTTTTTCTCTCAGATTGATCATTTGTTAAAAATCTATCTATGCCGAAATATTTTAATTCCTCGAAGGGAATATCGAAAGTTATATTAGTTATCTTCATTTATAAGTTATATGTATGTAATTAATAAAACATTTAAATTCCCCATCCTAATTTTCTTTTAGTAAACATTGTTGAAGCAACTGCAGCAGAAGCTATTTTTTCTCTAATTGGAGTAATTTTCTCTAACATGATCTCTTTTGCTTCTTTTTGTACAATATTATCAGCTTCAATACCTATATGATCTCTATGAGCAATATCATGAAATTTGCATGCTTCATCGAATTTATTTATTCCTTTATCACCTCTTTCCATCCTTTCATTTAATTTAGTAAATAGACCGCAATAAGTATAGCCTGGCAAATGCATTTCAGGAAGATTTAAGTGGTTAAATGCACAAATTATTATACCCTTGCCATGATGTTCATTGTAATAATAGTTATTTCTAGCATTTTCTTCACAATGAATAACTAAAAATCTTTCAATCAAGTTTCTAACATCATTAATCCAAATACGTTATTTTGGTAAACTGTTGTATTTTGTTATATCATCTCCAGATCTAGGAATTCTTGGAGCAGTTGGTCTTTCAGGCGTGTTTGGTGCTGATTTCGAATGTGATTCTTTATATATTTGTCATAAATTGGGCTTATTATACTAATATACTTCCAACCTCCACTCGAAGCTACGTTTTTATTAGGATTACATAGTATGAATGCAGCATTGGTTGTTTTAACAATTTCTGCATAATTTTTATAATCCTCATCATAAAATTGATTCTCAAGGGCTTCTGGTGAATTTTCTGTTAACAAATTACAAAGTCCTGATGTTAATTTATATTCTTTATGCTTAACAAATAGTGTATCTTTATTTATCATTAGTAGTGTATTACCAATGTAAAAATTTTGTCCAACTCCACGAAAACCAAATTTTTCATCAATAACATTAATTCTTTTATAAATTTCTTTGCCGAGATTTATAGTAGAATCAGACGCAGTACGCGTCGAATCACACAATGGTACAAATCCCATTTGCTCTTTCAAATTAGGAGATTTTTTAAATAATTCTCTTTCAAATGATGTTTCTTCTGGTGTTGGTGGATAAATTAAATTTTTTGCTACAACAGGAACTAGAGAAGTTATTAAAACTTTGTTTTCTTCACTTACTTTTTCTTCTTTTTACCACTATTTTTCGTAATTCGTCAGTTAATGGTAGTTCTTTCTTCTTATTTTCATGAGGTTTTTTTATTTTTTATATATTTCAATGAGTAATTTAATTCGAGAAACCCCCTTTTATTCTGTCATTTATAAATAAATTATTTACTTGTAAATGAGTTATAAAAATATTGAGAGTTTTGAGAGGAAGGCTTTTCCCCCAACTGATCAAACCAAGGGGAATTTAAGTGTTTACAATAATATAATCGAATTTGATATTCCTATAGGAGATGGATTTTCTTTCCCAAATTATGCTTATGTTTATGAACAATTTAGTTTACTAAAGAGAGATAAGGTAGGAGATGCGGCAAACTATGATGAATCAGATAATATTGATGTTTTTCAAACTTCTTTCCTTTCCAATTTTCTTGAGGAAAAATCTCAAAACATGGAAATATTATTGAAGCTGCTGATAATCCGGGTGTAACAACAACAATGGATCACCAAGGGAACAAAATTATTTAGAATTTACTGGTGTTAATAATCTATATCGAGATAAATCTGTTTCTAATCATATAGCAGATGAAGTTAAAACTGTTTCTAGTAATAAAATAAATGAAATATTCTATCCTCTTAGATATCTGTTTGGTTTTATTCGTGATAACAATGAAGTTTATTGGAAAGGTGGCTATAAAATTACTTTTTTTTTTTTCGTAATTCATCTGATAAAAACTTTTTATTTCGTTATGAAACTGTAAGTAAAGATGATAAATTTACAAAACATCGTCATGATCCTGGTAAAATTGTTATTCAAAAATTAGAAATTATGTGGCCTATTGTTGAATTCGAATCTAACACAGCCCTTGCTATTAAAGTAAAAACATACAAAGATTCAAAAATACATATTAGTTTCGATTATTAGCAATTTTTAGAAAAGGAGTTCCTGCTGAATCAACTGTTTTTAGCTTTGATATAAATGATCAGTTTAATAATTTACAATTTGGTATGTCTGATTTTGTTACTGTAGGTTTTCAACTTAATAGAAGAAATCGGGCTGAAGAGCATAAACACACTTCTATGTTTGATCATTGCAGTGTAAGAAATATTTATGTTAAAAACGGTAAAAATGAAATTTTTCCTAAAGATAACTGGAATCCAAACATTGAAAACGGTGTTTATCTTAAACAATTTCTTGCTTATAATATTTTTATAAATTAAAAAACCAATTGTAAACTTTGACGGTGAAATTAATTACTGCTCATTTTGGGGCAAAAGCCTTTACATGTTATTGATCGTTCATACAGAAAAACAAGCGTAGTTAAAAAAAAAAAAAAAAACAAACACAAATATTAGTATCGATTTTAATAAAAACGCCGAAGCAGGTGCTATTTGTAATGTTGTTTTAATTAGTCGAATGAATCTTACTTACGATTATTTGAATGATAGTAATGCTGAAAATTTATAAATTTTAATGTTATTAAATGGAGGAATCAACAAATAGTTCCAATAGTTTAATACAATATTTTAGACTCCATGCAGTTTGACAAACTTTTTTAAAGATGGTGACTGTTGTGAGCCACCTTCCTATAAATGAGATGATAATGCCTCTGACGAAGTCAGAGAATTAGTTTACAAATTTCATTCAAATTCGCAAAGACTACAATTAACCATTTTAGAAAAGATTTACGATATATATGAACTTCGAGAAATAGGCGACGACCTAGGGCCTACAGAAGAAGTTTTTAAAAAATTAGTAGAACTTCGATAATGATGATTTCATTGAATTTATAAAAATTTATTTATTTTCTCATTCAGATTCATTATCTGCATTGCAACCATATGCATCATAATCATGATCAGATTGGTCATATGCAATTGTAATTACATCTTAATCAAATTCGAAACCAGATGACGAATCTGAACTATCTGTGTCTGAATTATCTGAATCATCTGAATCATAACCAGATTCGTCATCTGAACTATCTGTGTCTGAAATGTATATACTTGAATTTTCTAAAAAATAATAACCAGATTCATCAGATCAGACACTACATGTACTATTATATAATTTTCATCGTAATCAGATTCGTAATCTGCAAATGGAAATCCATTGTAATCACCTGGTTCGAAATCAGATTCGTGATCTGTGTATGGTGCTCCATTAATTTTGATTTTTTAAATGTAATTATCTATAAGATATAAATTTTATAAAGAAAAAAAAATATTTTTTGGATCTGTCGACAAGCTCAATTTGAACCGATTTCCTTAAGATTTAGATTGCTGGCTTGCAAAATTGACGTTTCTAGAAAACGCGAAAATTTGCTTGAAAAGCGAGAAATTTGCATGTTTTTTGCTTAAATTTTGCTATTTTTTAATTGGCAAAAATCCTGCACGACGATTTTGAAAAAATTAAAAATTTTGTTTGATTTTGGTTTAAATTTGCTAGTTTTGGCTTAAATTTTCTTTTTTTGAGTGCTCCTTTTTAAAAAAATTTAGAGCCTAAATTTATCCTAAAAAACCTTGATTTTGGAGCAAAAACCTCGATATTTCGATTAAAAATTAGGGTTGGTCCAGCCCTCTCATTATAAATCTACTCCCTTAAAAACAAAAAAACGGAAAGGCACTACCAGGAATCAAACCCGGGCCTTTTCGTATGCGAGTTCACTGGTTTACTCAGTGACTCAGTAAGAGGCGTATTGTACGGAGTAATTTTTTTATCGGATGGAGTATGTTAATTGCGTGCCCGTCCCTCGACAATCTTCAAGAATAAGGCGGGCGACATTAATTAACGATTATGAATAAGTAACGCTTTGGTAGTACTTCTTAACGGCATGGGAGGAACATTGCATAAATATTTTTAACGCCATTAGTTCATAACAAGGGCTTGGTAGTTAGGCGTTCAGCACGCCGGCATCCCATAAAAGCGACTGCCACTGAACCCGAGTCAGGATTTTCGCAGTGGGAAACGTGCCAGGCGTTTCCGATGGCCTGGCTCGTGGGTTTTCTCGTGGTGGTCCCATACCCCCCCCCCCCCCCCATGTATTCGCCCCTCCTCATGCACCTCGCATCTACTTGCACGCAAAACGACATAACGCTTCAGACCAGGACAGAGTATAACGTTCAACACATCAGCTTATTGCAGACACTAATTTGAAGCCTCTTAATCTGCCCAGAGACATTTTCAGACTGTTATAGCCAGTGGCGTGTGGTGAAGTGTTGAAATGTAAGCTGGTGCTAGCCCAGTGCTGTACACACTCGGCACATGCAGCAGGAACCAGTAATCAGAGTGGGGCCGGGAGAAACTGAATGTATTGCGGCCACTCACGAGAGAACCGCGAGGCACCGATTACACACGTGCTGTGACGTCAAATGCACTACTACGTTTAAGTGGCTTATGTGTAAACTAACAAACATTTAGGTACGGCACAGAGTAGAACACGGCTTACCTTGCGACAGTTCATCAAACTCCGCTGGTTATAACTTTACAATATTCATGAAGAATTCCTGCGGAACTAGTATAGAACCGCCGACCTCCCGTGGCGCAGTCGGTTGGTGCGCCACCGATCTGATGGGCGGAAGGTTCTTCTGGGTTCGAATCCCTGGTAAGTCTGTAAGCCGTCCCCTGTTAAGCTTTCAAGCATAAAACCGGGGACGTTAAAAAGCTCTTTACAATACAATGCAATAGTATAGAACCCTGCAGTGAACTTCGCTACAGACTTTCCTCCAATACAATGACAGGGTACACGTATCACGACGAGAACTTACCACAACAGTTTTGAGTTTGGCACTTAGCGGCGATGGCGCGTTTGATACACGTGGCAGTGTCGCCCTTATCGCTCCCGCCCTTCGGGGCTTCACACGTGGGAAGCGGTTGCAACGTGTGGCCGTTCCAAAGGATCACAAAACACGTCTGAGCAAGCAACTCACCCGCGAAAGTAGTCCGAGGAAATAAGTGCCACGTACCATCTCCGCTATAGTCTAATCATGGTTACGTCAAGCTTTTCTGAAACCCTGCAGAAATTCCACTTTCGGGCAATTCTTCCCTTTCATGCAAACAAAACTTAACCAAGTATAGAAATTTACACCAAATAGACAACGCGCCGCGTTCATGCTCACTCACTTTAATAATATATTGCGTTAGAACTATTTCTTACCAGGCATTACCAATACAACTATTTTCTCTCTGGTTTTACCCATAATTATAAATGAAATGTTGTAATAAACAGGGAAAATGTAAGTAAAAATTAAATTTAACAAAAAATAAATTATACTTTTATGGTAACATAATTGTAGAACGCGTGTGATATGAATGACGTGTCCAGGAAACAACCAGAAACTCCACATATGGGGTGACTTTTCAAACGTATGTTAAAAAAAAGTGGCGACGATAACGCGAATATACTTTAGCAGGGAAACCGCCAATCAGACACAGGGCCCCTCCCACGAGCCTCGTGCAGCCAGTCTGTGAATGGGTACGGAAACATCAAAGTAACAGCCGTGTCATTTCGCATCTGTGTGCTGTGGGGTATCGCGGGGAATGGGAAGAAATAAACAAGAACTTGGCTTCGAGCCGATTGCGTGCCGGGTCACGGTTTCCCCCCCGCCACGAAATTCAATGGCAGGGAGATATTTAAGGGAAGGTCTTGAGGCAGGGGTGTGCGACAGCATGTACCTCAACCGCACGACAAGCTGTAATTACGGTCTCTATACACTCTAAATAAATGTTCTGTACTTTAACAAGAAAAACCCTTGGAAACCCAGTTGCCAAGAAAATCCTTTGCAAAACTAGAAACAAATTTATTGTAAGCATATATTTGAAATATTATAAAGGATATACTTATATTACATCTTACGTCATTGAGATGTGTGTACAAAATTTATCTATTTTTTTTCTAGAAAACAAATGTGATGAATCAAAATAGAGAATAACTAAAAAAAATTCAAAAAATATCTACGAAAAAAAATAACACTTTGTCAGCACGAGGATTAGAATCTAAACCACTTGTAATTTTAATCCTCAGCCTTAACCACAGGACCAAGATCACTTACCAGCTTGGCGCATCACACACGAACTTAGCGCTTACTTTCATAGTTAATATAGTTGCAAGTATTAAAGAAGTTGTTTGATTTTTAAAAAATACATTTTTTTCATTTTCAGACTTCTGCGTAGATAGAAAAAATAACAGTTAAGGAGTAATGCGGTCACTTTTTTTGAAATAGTTGTTTTATTATAAATATTTGAGTTGTTTTAAGTGTTTGACGTTATTCAAACTTGTAAAACATTTATTCTTACACGCAACTACACTTCACATCACCCATAGTTTTGCACGGTTTTACGCTGTTGAGTGTCCACCATTTTGCTGAAGCTCGTGTCTTGGGGTCAATATAGTGAAAACCTTTCTTTAGATCTATTACAAACACGACCCTTGTAGTTTTACAAACGAGCTGTTTCAAAAGAGAAATCATTATACTGTTATAAGCGTTTGTAAAATTATAAACCATTTCTCAGTAAAATTTAAACTTTTTGTACAGTGCACTCTTCCAGACACGCCCAGCGCCTGCCTTATCCTCCTACCCCTGTTTCTCGTGGCAGGGGAACCTCTCTCAGACACGCCACACTACCCCTAAGCCGATTTCGCGCTTGTCCCAGTTCCGCCCGCCCTTAATTAAGCCTTAGAACAAACAAAATTTCCGGGGCATTTAGTACAGTGTCGTCCCGTAACACCACACACCACAGAAAGGAAACTGTGAATCTGCCAACAGGTGTAACATCAAAAGAACCACTTATTATTTTTAGATAAAAGTATGCGTGAATGCGTGCATGCGCGTCTGCGCATTTTTGTGTCTGTAAAATTTAACTTTTCTCTCTCAACTGCTTTTCAGTGAACTTTCATAAATCAAAAATTATTGTGTTAATCACAATACATTTTTTAACACAAGCTCGAGATATTCGATAGTGTTCAAATGCTCTAGATGATGTAATTGGTGGTAACTCTAAAAAGTATTCAGTCGATAAGTAGACATATTTTCAACAAAATATTCTATTCTTTATTTTATACTTAGCTAACTATTTTACCCTACAAAACCCAAAATAGTCTTTAGTCGCAGTACCACCACATCTATTTCGTTAGCATAACTTTATAAATTAAATTTTTGTTGATAATTATAAAATTTAATGAAAATCTTGTAACGAAATGCCTTGAGTTTATTTGGGCATAAATAAACAAAATGAAGATATAGTGCAAAATATAATTAATAAATTTTTTTATGAAGAACATACAACAGATTGCGATAAAATGTATATTTATCAGATTCCTTAGAATATATTAATTATAAGAATTTATACAGAATATTAAACCCGTGGTTTGTTAATTAATATTACTGCTGTAAAGATTATCTCAAAGTAACGGAAGTCTTGTGCTTGATACAGAGTATTTCTTAGAACATATCCAATAGCCTTCACAAGAAAAAGTAAGTCTCTCTGAAACAAACATTTTTGCAAAAAAAAAATGCATTCAAATTTCGCTTTATTTTCCACGACAGCTACAAATTTAATATAGTTCCTTAATATGGTGCAATTATAAAAATAAAGTAAATACTTTTCTGCTTCAAAGTTCATAATGTTTGATGAACATGATTTAATCCCACATTGACTTTAATTTGGGAAGAACAAATCTTCAAGATAATAGTGTAGTCAGCGAATTTTAAAATGTTTTTTTTTTAACACTTATTTCATATACATCCTTCTATCACGATAAACATAATAAATGTGTCTTCTTAAAAACACATGTAAGTTCCTAGAAACACGTTTAAGTATATCATATATTAGGACTGTTGTTGAATAAATACCCCAAGGAACGGTCAATACACCACTAGGTGCAGAGATATTACACATGTAAAGGGAGTAATATCCCAGAACAAGAATTGGGTTATAAGTGTCCAAACTTTTGAAGGATAGCGAGATAAAAATTGCTAATCAATTAGATTAATTAGCGTAGTTTCATTAAATAATGGTTTGATTAATTACATTTAATTAAATTTCTTTCATCAAATTTCTTCGATGATTTTTTAATATATATTTTATTTTAATTGGTGTTTGAAAGGGTTAAGTGTCATAAGGGTGATAATCGCAGAGCAGCATCGATGTGAACTCTCTAAGGTTCGGGAGTCTATTGAACAGAGAGGTATACTCTAATGGGGTACATAGGTGTTGAGGTTATTGGAAGAGTAGCATAAGGGTAATTTTTTTTCAGATTTTTTGGAGCACTTATGACTAGTAGATGTATAAAGCCGATTCTGGTGGAACACACTTTTTCATTGAAAATCAAGCAACTTTGCCCCTACAATCAAGCAATTTAAGCCCATAATCAAGCAATGTAAGATCGAAATCAAACAACTCAACCGAAAAAATCAAGCAATTTAAGCTCAAAATCAAGCAATTTAAGCTAAAATCAATCAATTTTAAGCCAAATGTTATCATTTTCAAGCAAATTTGCCACGTTTCTAGAAACCTAATTAAAAATAACTTTTAAACTCTCAAAAAGGAGCAAATTAACCAAAATCAAGAAAACTTAAGCTAAGAACAAGTAAATTTAAGCTAAAAATAAACCAATTTAATAATTTTCAAGCTACTTTTTCTACTTTGTAGAAGCCTTATTTGATCTTCAATTTAATCGAAAACCAAGCAATTTCACCTCATAAACAAGCCAATTTGTCACATTAAAAAAACACCAGGCAGGATTTTTCATACTATGTACACAAGCAATTTTCATCTAAAATCAAGCAATTTTACCCCAAAATCAAGCAAATTGGCCCTCTTTCCAAAGTAGGCATTTGGCTTTTCCATCCTCAAAATCAAGCAAATTTATGCCAAAATCAATCAAATTAAGCTTAACATCATATTAAATATTTAAAAAGATAATTGATAAATTAAATATAATAGAATATTTACATTTTTAAGAGAATTATAAATCATGTGTAGTTCCATTTTTTTTCGTTTAAACCTTTACATGTTATAAAAACTTGTTTCTTATTTATTAATTTTAAAGAATTTTTATCAAACATACTTACATAATGATCTTGTAAAGTTATTTTATATTTCTCACCTAGAATACAACTAATTTTTCCCCATAATTAGATTAGTATAATTGAAATTTGATAACAACATACTTTTATTTTTTCTAGGTCATGTAGTTCAGCTAGTTCAAATGAATTGTTTAACTTGTTGAGCAGCGCTTCACTTTTTGTGTTTATTTAAAAGGAAAAAGAATTAATAATGGAGAAATAATTTTAATTTTAATCATAATTGTAAATTTAATTCTATTATTTCCTAAGATTCGATTATTTTTATTTTAATTTGATTATTATCTTTTTAGTTCTAATATTTTTATTTTTATTTAATTATTTTAAATTCTATTATTTTATTTCTATTCTTTTGATTTTAATTGCATTTTTCAAATTCTATTATTTTATTTTTATTATTTTTATTTTTATTAGAAAATTATTTTAATTTAAAGTGTATTTTTAAATACTATAATTTTATTTTTATTAATATTAATTTATTAAATAATTTTTTATTTTACTTTTTATTTTTATTTTTGTCATTTTAATTTTATCAATATTTCAATTTTTATTAAAATAATTTTTTTGTTATTAATTTTTTCCTCTTAAATAGACACAAAAATGGAATCGCTGCTCAACAATGAAACAGAAAATAATACCACACCAAAGCAATGTTAAAAGTGTGGCGAAATATTAAACATAGAAATTTTTTCACATTTTATTCCATTACTTCTATTAGTATCATATTTTTCACTTTACATTTTATAATCAATGTTTTTATACTAAATAAAATTAAAATGCCATCGAAAAATCTTGCAGTTGAGTTGGGCGAAAATAGAGAGTGAGAGTATTAAGAATTATAAGTAGAACTTTAAACATTAAATAATGGCATAATCTAAGGAAAGCTGATTTAATCACAGCTATTATACCATTTATTATAAACGAGCAAAAGAAAATAAACTTTGCAAATTTACCATTTTCATAAGTCAAAATATAACAAAAATATTCAAAAGATAGAAATAAATAAAAAAAAATTTCTATTCTCTAATAATCAATTTGTACGAGCTAGAAATAAATGTAAGCAGGTCACAGAATTGATAACAAAGAATAATTTTACAAATTTACCTTTATCAAATGCCAATATCAATCAATTATATGAGCAAGATGAGCTCATAGAATATTAAACAAAGTAGAAATTTTAAAGATATACAAAAATCATAAAACAGAAATTACTCACACAATTATCTGAATTTCAAAGAAGAGATCCAGGATGGACTTTAGATAGAGTAATTGTAATACACTTACCTATAAATAAGTATAACACATTAAGTGGAACATCATATATTGAACTACCAGAAGTGACTAAGAATAAAAAACCATGATTTATCTGAAAAATAATGATAAAAATGTTTTCTTTGGCCAATAGAGTCTACATTGTTTCCAGTAGAAAAAGACCCACAAACAGTATCTAAATATAAAAATGTGGGTCTTAATATTGACAAAGTATTAGATAATTATGAATATCCTATTGAAATTGATGATATACCAAATATAGAAAATTTAATTTATACATCTATAAATGTATACTCTATTGAAGATAGGTCCACAGTTCATACACTTAAAACTGACTAAATATAAAAATGATAAGCACATTAATTTAATTTATTTCATATTGTTGTCGAATAAAAGATTTATCGAAGCTGTTTTCAGTACAAAAAAAATCATCAATATAAAACTGGGTATTTAATTCTTTACATGACAAGATAAATTAAATAACCACACAGAAGATTGATAAAAAAAATGAATTAGTAAGAATCAATTTACCTTCGAATGGAGAGCAAAGAAAATTTAAGATAAAAATTCAATGAAGGTCCCTTTCACAATATATGCCGATTTTGAATCAATTATAAAAAAATTTCAACCACCAAACCAAACCCAAGAGAATTAAATAAATTTAACTCAATCAAAAAATATTCAGTTTTAACAGCGGACGATATTGATAATGGCTTTTATGAGGAGATAATTAAAGAAGGATATAATCTTACTAATGAACAAATAAATACCATTGATTTAAAAATTAATGACAAGTCATGCACAATGAAATATCACTTAGATCAAGCTTCTGATTTTTGCTATTATATTGTATCTACTTATGACAATTATAAGCCTCCAATAGTATATCGAGGTCCAAATGCACATAAGATGTTTATACAATCAATAAAAAGGACAGTAGAAGAAATTGCAGATATATGTTAGCAAATTGAACCACTGCACCTACTAACAAAAGAAAAAATATTATAGCCAATGTGAATATACACATGAAAATAAAGAAGTATTTCATCATGATCATATAACAGGGACAATTATTAATCCAGTATGTAATCATTGTAATCCACAATTAAAATTACCCAATTTTGTTCTAATTTATTTTCATAATTTCGCATATAACACGGAAATTCATTAATCCAGTATGAAATAATTGTAATCTACAATTAAAATTACCCAATTTTGTTCTAATTTATTTTCACAATTTATCTGGGTATGATGCTCATTTATTTATTAAAGAATTCGGATAAGATGATAAATAGATAGATTTAATTGCAAATAATGAAGAGAAGTTTATTACTTTTTGGAAAGGAACAGAAATTTTAAAAATGAGATTTATAGACATTATAATTTATAGCCAGTAGTTTAGAAAAATTATCATATAATTTAACTAAAGAACAAATTAAACACACCAATAAGCATTTTTCAAAAGATCAACTTGATTTAGTTATAAGAAAGGGTGTTTATCCATATGATTATATGGAAAGTAGGAAGAAATTCGAAGAAATGAACTTCTACCAAAGAGTGAATTTTATAATAAATTTAATGAATCTGGCATAACTAATGCCAATTTTGAGCATTCAAAACTTGCATGGAACCAATTTAATAGTAAAAATCTTGCAAATATCATTATTTATATTTTAAAAGGGTTGTATTATTGTTAGCAGATATATTCGAAAATTTTAGGAATGCGTGTATAAATGCATATGACTTAGACCCTGTGTGGTACTTTACAGCACAAGGATTATCTTGGAATGCAATGTTAAAAATTACTAAACAACCCCTAGATTTATTACAAAAATATGATATGATGTTGATGATTGACAAAGTAATTAGAGGCGGAACATAGCAATGCTGTAAGCGATATGTTAAAGCCAATAACAAATATTTCAATGCAAATAATTTATATGGTTGGGCAATGTCTCAATATTTACCATATGGTGGTTTAAAATTGGATGACTATCCAGAATTTATATTAGATTTGTGGCTATATATATATATAATCTTAAGGATGATTCTGATCATGGTTGCATTTTAAAGTAGATGTAGAGTATCCATGAGTACAAAATAAATTACATAAAAATTTTCTATTTTGTCCGGAAAATAAATTATTTACAACTTTAGATAATAAACAAAAGTATGTAATTCAATATTGTAATTTAAAACAGTGCCTAAATAATGGAATAAATCTTTCTAAAATACATAGAATATCGAAGTTTAATCAGTCTGATTGGTTGAAGAAATATATAGATTTAAATATATCAATGAGAACTAATGCTATAAATGACTTTGAAAAAGAGTTTCAAAAACTGTTGCATAATTCTATGTTTGGCAAAACCATGGAAAATATGAGGAATAGAGTAGATATGAGAGTGATATCAAATGAAAAAGTTTGCGAAAAAATAGTAGCAAAACCAAATTTGAAAAAATATACTATATTTAATAAGAATCTTGCAGTTATACATATGAACAAGACAAATATAAAATTTCATAAGCCTATTTATGTTGGTGTACCAATTTTAGAGCTGTCGAAAAAATTAATATATGATTTTCATTATAAATTACTGAATCCAAAATATGGCGATAAAATGGAAATGTGCCTCAAGATACTGAGTCATACATTTATAATATAAAAACTGAAGGTATTTATGAAGACATGAAAACAATCATAGAAAGTTTTAATGTAAGTGACTATTCAAATGACGATATCTATAATATGCCACAAATAAATAAGAAAGTTATCGGTAAGGTAAAGATGATTATAATGGGAAAATCATGAAAGAATTTATTGGTTTAAGAGCAAAAATGTATTCATACAGAGTTGATAATAAAGAAAATTTAAGACCAAAGGTAGTAAAAAGTGTGTTTTTAACAAGAGAATTACATTTGAGCACTATAAGAATTGTTTGTTTAAAGAGAAACTAGAATATAGAACAATTAATTTAATAAGGAGTGAAAAGCATGAAATATATACAGTAGAAGTTAATAAACTAGCTTTAAGTCATTGTGATAAAAATAGGATTGTACTAAAAATAAAAATATACACATTACCATGGATATCAAAAGGAATAGTTTTAAATTAATTTTATATTTTTATATTTCTATATTTTATTTTAAACATGTTTAATTTCCAAAACAATATCAATATAAGAGCCATCAAAATCAACTAGTTTAACATTTTCATCTCTATTTTCTAAAATAATATGATTAAATCATTCTTTATTAAATTGATAAAAAATTGGATATGTTGGTTCATAAATAATGCAATCTCTAAAACCAAGCATTTTTGGTGGAAAACAAGCAGTTATATCTCTTTCTAAGTGATTAGATTCATCATATTATAAAACATACCATATGCTAAGTAACAATGAATATTTATTGTTTTAAATTGATTAAAATTAGGTAATTTAGTACCTACTACAATACTGTATTTTTCAAAAATCATATTTCTTTCGAAACCAAGAATATCCGATAATCGATCATAAAATTTAATATCTAACTTAGATTTAATAGATATTCTGTTTTTCTTACTGTATAGTATTAGTTCAATGTCATTAGCCGAAAATGGCTCAATAGAATTTACAGTTTCTTTTTTTTAAGATTCAATGTCATATTGGCCCCCACGAATATTTATAACTTCATTTTTATCAAAAACATCACTAATTTATTGCAATTTTTATTACATTATTGTTTATATTTGGTGCTAAAATTTTGTATGAAAACTAAATAAAGCAATCGATTTATCTGTATGAAAGATGTCATAAAGAAACTCTCTCTTTAGAACTGAACTATTATTTGTTAATTAAAATACTTTATTCTTAATTTATTACAAAAACTATCATATGAAATGAAAAAAGTTGATTTAGGTGACTGCTTTCATTTTGGAACCAAATTCTAAAAATAAAAAGAATGGTGAATCATTGCCTTATAACACATGAGGTTTAATTGCTGAGCCTAGAAATCCCAGAAAAACTGTTTTGGTGATCAATCTTATTTATAAGAATGGTTGGTTAAATTTTAATAAATGGTAAATTTGCTCAAAAATATTAAACAAACATAAATATATTGAGTTACAAAAACTGCAATGTAATATCCAAAGAGTTTAATTGAAAGATGCCATCTTTTTTAAATATAAATGATGAAAATGATGCTACTAGATCAGTGTGAAAATGACTTCATGATTATATTTGATGATGTCATTTTAATAAAACAAGGATGTCATCCGCAAATATTTCACTGTGGGAAGACATAAAAATATTGATGTATTTTATGTAGCAGAAGAGTATTCGAAAGTACCAAAGCAACTTGTAAGAGACAATAAGAACATTCTGTGTATATTTAAACGAGATAACACTAATTTAAAACACAGCTATAGCAATTTTGTTGGTGGGGACATGTCTTATGAGAAATTTAAAGAGATTTGTGTAAAATGTGGGAATGAAGATTATGGTTTTATCACAATAGCCGAGGTCAGTATGTGGTGTTAGGTGTTAAAGCACCCAAGCTTGCTCCCTCACCTTGGCATGTGTCCCTCCCTCTTTCTGCCGAGTTCTATCGCCTCTTTCATGCAGCTCACACTACTCCCTCCCTCTCCACGGCATGCACTCACATCTTGGCGGGCCTCCCTAATTCCTGCAGCTCGAAAAGCCTTGCTTCACTGCACACCTCTAAGCTCGCCTCCCTCATCCTGCCACACACACACACACACACACACACTCTCTCTCTCTCTCTCTCTCTCTCTCTCTCTCTCTCTCGCCTCCCACAGTCCCTGTATATTTTGCAAAGAAGTACTGCTCCGTCTGGTTCAGCACACTTCAGGAAATAAACTCTCTTGCGTGCTGGTTTTCAAACACAGAACTGACCTCCCTCATTAACATTAATTTTTTAACCTAATTTAAAAGTCAGTTTAAAGAAAAAAAATATTTCCCTTCTATTTATGATGTTACTAACAAAATATTTATTTACAGCTACATCACAACTTCGTGGTGAGGCATTTTAATATATATATATTTTTTTTTTCTCTATTTTCAGCAATACACAGCACTGTATATCTTTTATGATGTTGAAAGTATTGTATTGGGAAACAATAATTTTAATTTTAGCCCATGAGTGAGGGAATGCATCAAAATTTTGCTAGTCTGTTGGATGATCTTTTCGTTAGAGACACAGGAAGTGAATCTGATTTGCTAGCGAAAAGAGCACCTAGTGCAAGCTGTCAAGACATTGTCATTTCACCTTAAAAGCATTGTTTCGATTGGTTATTGGATGAACTATTCTTAAGTAATTCGATCACTGATTCACACACGGAAAGACAGTCTGCTGCAACAGATCGGGACAGGACCGATTCCCCAAAACATGAAAAGTAGATCTCCTGTTAGAAGATTTGTTTTTATCTGACACAGAACATTTGAGTGATTCGGATAGTGCTTCGTCTGTCTCGTAGCCGACTTTTGGAACAGTTAGAGAGACTTCGTCTAGGGAAACGTAAAATAATTTGTTTTCTGATTCCTCTAACTCAGTGTCACCACAGCATGTAAATAACAAAAACAAAAATAAATTAAATATACAGGCTTGAGAAGTTTAGTGCATGTGGCTCAGGTTGGAGTCTGCTTTTAATTCTGCATATGGATGTTCACATATCGCTGTTTGGAGCAATCACCATCGGTGCTGCTCACACTAAGCTACCCAACTTCACTGTCAATAGGAAAGCCTGCATTAATGTGCAGTGTCCTGAGGGAATTTGTTTCCATTATGCTGTTATATCAGCTTGGTTTCCTGTCATAGAACATGTCGATAGAATGACTTTATATCCAAATCCTTACAAGGTTTTGGATACTGAAGGTCTGTCGGATCCTGTAGTGTTACAGGATATTCGAAAGATCGAGGAAACAACGGTATTTCTATCAGTGTCTACTGAGCTGGGGACAAAGATAGTAATATTATTGACTAAACTTTCGATAAGCAAGGGGTTATCGTACCAATGCGTATTTCTCCTGTACAACATGCAAAACATGTAAATGTATTGGCTATTCGCACTTGTGGTAATGACGCACATTTGCATTTTGTTTCCATTAAAGATTTGTCATGGCCGCTTAACAGCCAGTTGGGAAATAGGAAAAAAAAAAAAAAAAAAAAACATGTTTGCAAACATTTGTCTCCTATACTTTAGCGGTGGGGATAAAATCGCAAACCATAATGAACTCTGTCAGCAACATAAGGCTATGCACAGTACTTTCCCTACTGGGGATGACAAGTACTTGCAATTTCATGGTGATAGCAAACAGCAAATATTGGGTTTCGTCGCCTATTGCGATACAGAGACATATTTGAAACTCTTATCTACTTACCTCCCCAATGATGACACGAGTAATACAAATAGCATCAACCAACATGTTCTGTATGTTTGTAGTATTTCGTTGGTTTGTTTGTTCAATCCAGTATTATCTAACTACTTTGAGTTTGTGGGTAACGATTATATGTACCAGTTAGTAGATACATTGGTTGAATTGATAAAGTGGGCTGCAGGAATTTACAGCATGACTGTTCCGATGAAGCCAAAAACCCCTACTGATGAATCTAGGTTGAC
Source organism: Dryococelus australis (assembly GCA_029891345.1). Classification (NCBI taxonomy): domain Eukaryota; kingdom Metazoa; phylum Arthropoda; class Insecta; order Phasmatodea; family Phasmatidae; genus Dryococelus; species Dryococelus australis. The sequence continues at coordinate 90,821,957 of CM056996.1, read as the reverse complement.
AGCTCAGAAAAGTTGTCATATTTGTCAGAACGAATTCGGTACAGATACTGTGGTCGACCAAGACAATCTGACTGGTGAAATCAGAGACCACACACATAATAAATGCAATTTGAATTTCAGACTGCCCAAGAAATAACTTGTTGCTCTCTTTCATAACCTGTAAAAATATGATGCTTAATTTCTCACAGAGCCATTGGCTGACATCACCTAACAAAACTTGATGAAACCGTGGTAATCAAAAACCCAGGTAGAATCGAGGTGATTAGAATAACTCTGGAAAAATACAAATCCATCACTAAATGTATTCCCAATGGGATTGAATCAAAAGGAAAGGTGCAACATTTCCAGTTATGTTTTATTGATTCTTTTCAGTTCATGTGAGCCTCGCTGGAAACTTTGGCAGGAAATTTGAAACATGTGCAATTGAATATCACTCGCTTGATGTTTCCAGACAACACACAATTTGAATTGGCAAAAACAAAGGGAAATATTCCTTATGACTTTGTTAAGTCTAAAGATAGTCTGATGTGCACGTCACTCCCACCATAGGATGAATTTAATTATGTCATGAAAGGAGAAGGCATTAGCGATCAGGATTATTCTCATTCCCAAGCTGCATGTGATGTGTTCCACTGCATAAACCTGTTTCAGTACGCAATTCAGTATTTACATGTGGACTCTTGTTTACTGGGAGACTTTTTTGAAAATTTCTGAATCGTATGTTTGGCTCATTACGGTCTTGACCTCATCATTTACATCACAGCTACATTTCTTACATGGGATGCTTTGTTTTCAATAACAGATGCACGGCTAGAGCTGTTGACCGACCCTGATGTGTAACTTTTAGTTGAATGTGGGGCTAGGGGCAGCATTACCCAGGTTTCCAGAAGGCATGTGGAAGCCAATCATTTTTACCTGGGTGAAGAGTACGACCCCAGTATGGCATCAAAATACATATGCTATTTCGATGTAAACAGCCTGTACAGTCATGCTATGAAGAGCAAGCTTCCTATTGGTAATTTTGAGTGAGTCGAGGGTGACGTATTTTCATCTTGGGATTTTGCGAGCACTGTGAATGATGGTGACAAATGCTTTTTCGCAGAAGTGGATTTAGCTACAGTAAATGGCATACCTTCGAACGGCTCGCATGAAAAACTACCTTTGACTCTCGTGCCATGGAAGAATTATCTTATTCACGGGAAAACACTGAAGCAGTACTTGATGTATGGAGCCACACTTAACTCTGTTCATCGTGTTCGGCACTTTGAGCAGAAGGTTTGGATGACTCCGTACAACGAGTTTAACATTGAGAAACATGCCTTGGCTGCGAACAACATTGAGAAATGGTTTTTTAAGCTAATGAATAACGCAGTGTACGGAAAAACTTTACAGAATGTTCGCCGGGAAAGGGACATAAGTGTTGTTACCAGATATCACATGATATATGAGGCTGCAGAACTGATAGGATGTCCTACATTCTAGGTATGACAGATCATCACTGGGAATATTGTCCTTATCGAAATGTTCTAAGAGCCCTGTTATGTTTAACAAACCTTTGTACACTGGTGTTGCCATTCTAGATCTTTCCAAAACAACCCTTTACGAATCTCATTATCAGTACATGCGTGAGAAATTTCCTCCACCAGCCAGGCACCTTAAATACTGTGATACTAACAGCCTGATCTATGAAATCGCCTGTATGGATGTTTATGAAGTAATTACCCCATATTTATAGGTGTGGGTTGTTACTTCTAACTATGGCTCGATAACCCGCAAGCATTCTCACACAAGAACAAAGGCCATAGCGGAGTGATGAAGGATGAATGTGCTGGCTGCATCATCACACACTTTGTAGGTTTACATCCCAAGCTTTATGCATACATTGTTTCGAATGAGCAGTGTATATGTAAGGTGGAGGGTGTAAAACCTAATGTGTTGCAATCCCTCTGTTATGAGGATTATCGAGATTTCCTCGACAATTGCACCAGGGTTCAGGCAACCCAATACCAGTTTAGTTCGTGTGGTCACCAGGTTTACACCGAACATGTGACCAAAGTGGTGTTATCTGGTTTAGATGATAAGCGCTTCATTGAGCCGGATGGAGTATCGGCTTTAACGTTGGGGTGCTATAAGATTCCAAAGTAAATTTTTTCCCCATCACTTAGGTTTCAACACCACATTCTGCCATCTAGACCACCACAACTACCAGCACCGCACCCAACGCCATACCCTGCTCCAAAACTAGCACCACAATCTGCACCGCAGCTTTCTTGAAACCTACTCTTTTGCCTTAACTGCAGGGCTTGTTACCAAGTATCTCTTCAGAAAATATACTGTTATTCTACAACACTGCCACAATATCCCCGTGTTCCTTTATGTAACCCAGGAATTACTTTACAATATCCTCTTTGCAGCATGGGATTGCCTAATGTTATATACGAATTTAAATGTACGAATGTGCAAAATGCTATGTGTGCATGTGAAGTCATCATAGGTGTGTGCATGTGGTTGCACTCCGCAAAATTTAACCCAGTTGTATCATATTGGTCACCATATCATGGTGCCATAATGGATGCCACACCAGAGTGCCATTAATTTGTGTAAATTTGGATAGTTTTTAGTATAAATCAATGTAAATAATAGTTTGAAATGATGTGTGTGAATGAATGTGTATGAATGTTTATATGATTTGAACATGTTCATAAAGATTTTGTATATATTTTTTAAGTATTGTAAAATATATTTTTAAGATTTAAGTACAATTTTAAGAAATGTTTTGGTAATAGTTTTGTAAAGGTTTGTATGATTTGTAATAGTTTGTAAAAAAGTTTGTATGGTTTATTTTAAACTTGTAAAACTTTGTTGTAAATTTTCTTTAAATATCTCTGAATATAGTTTTAAGGATGGTTTGCAAAAAAAATTAATCACTGGTGAAGAAAATAACTTTTGTCACAGTTATTATATAGTATGGTTACAGTATTGAAGTTTGAGTATTTGTGGGTGGGTTGAGATGTAATATTTATTGTTTTACACAACATTACTTACAAAATTTGAACACCAACAAGTTTGAAAATTAAAAGGAGGAGGGAAGTGGAAGTGGTCGAGAAAATCTTGTGAATGACCTCTGAAAGTAGAGGAATGAGGGTGAATTACGAGAAAGGCTCGTCGACCCAGCTGAATATGAAGCACAATGGTAAGACAGGGTAAGCTTGTTGGATGGGGAAATTGGTGTGGGAGAAGTCCAGGTAAATGGACTCTTGCCCTCAGAGCGCAGCTAAGGAATGTCTAGGGGCGAGCCTCGCTCCACATCACTAGCTGGCATCGACTTTGTCTAATAACAAGCCGAATATTAATTTTAACAGTTTTCAGCAGGTTTCAACAGGTCTTATCAATAACTCGAAAAATTTCGAGTATCACTTAAAAAAATAATTTAACATACAAAAAATTACTGCGCCTGTGAATCAACACATTGACATCTGCTGTGAAGAGATAGTATTCTTCAACTATATGCTGAGATGAATGGTATACAATATACATGCAATTATTTTTAAAAATTGAAATGGTTTTTTCAACAAAAAGTTAAAAAAATTCATTTAAAGAAACATTATACAATTTTCAAGACTAAGTTTACACTTGCTTCACATCCCCATCCTCCTCCTACACATTCGCCTCCACATCCACCTACACCTCCACATTCATCTCCACATCCACCTCCACATTCACCTGCACCTCCACATTCACCTGCACCTCCACATTCGCCTCTGCGTCCACCTACACCTCCACATTCGACTCTACATCCAACTCCACCTCCACATTCGCCTCCACACCCACCTCCGCCTCCACACCTAAGACTTAACACCACACTTAAGACTTAATACCATATTAGCACCACACTAGCACCACATCCTCAGACAGCTCCACAATCAGCTCAACCGACTATACCACATCTTGCTCCACATGCTCCACCTACTCCACACCTTGCTCCACACACTCCACACCTTTTTCTACTTGCTCCACACCTTGCTCAACACACTCCACACCTTGCTCCACATGCTACTCACTGCTCCTCAATTAGCTCTGCAATTGGCTCCACAATTGGCTCCGCGCTCCGCAATCAGCATCTCACATACCACATCACTTAGAACCTCATGTACCACCTCATGTAACACCTCATGCTTGGGGTAAGTTGGGTTAATTTCATAGCATATTCACTCAGTTTGTGGAATATGGTTCGTCTAGTTTAACCTGTATTTCGTTGCGTGTTTGTACATATTTTTTACTTTTCTATGTTTAGAATATTTCTATCTGATTGCATTTTGCTCTTGAGAGCCGATGTGGGCGAAGTGAAGGATGTGTGCTTAGGTTCCCTGGATGTTAATATTCCGTGGAGTTTTGGATGAACCTATGCTAGGTTGACTGTATTTCGTACTCTTTTTATGACAGCTTGTCGCTATTGGTTCGTATGTGATTGATTATTTTAAGTTAATTAACTTAGTTTAATGAATTCAGTTAACATTTGATAGCATATTATTTTTGTAGCTGTGGTTTTAATATAAATTTCATTTGGTAATTGCATGGTTAAAATCTTGTAGTTCTGTTGGTTTAATGAATTTGTGACATATTTGTTAATCACATGATTAAAGTAATTTTTTAATGTTTCATGTAGTAAACACATGATTAAAGTAGAGATCAGTTACTTATTTCTTTGGTAGGGAAATAGTTTTGTGGTCCATTCGGTACATATTGGACAATCAGGTTAGTGCTTAAAGTAATTTTTTTAATAATTCGTACTTATTTCAGTTGGGTATTTGAACGTAAATCGACTCTTTTCGTTTAATTTATCAAAAAATTATTTGCTTCACTTTCCTTGACGGAAGGAAACATTTCTCCCCCCTCTAAATTAGTTAAATCCTCAGTGTGCATCCAGAGATCGACCTGGACGGACGTGTAACCCCGCTCCCATTATACGCATATTAGTCACAAGTGCTCCAAATAAATAAATTTAAAAAAAAATAATGTCCCTCTTACCACTCTTCCACCAACTTTAACACCTATACATCCCATTACAATATACCTCTCTGTTCAATCGGCTCCCGAGCGTCAGAGAGTACACAACGATACTGCTCTGCCAATATCACCTATATGACACTTAACCCTTTCAAGACCAATTAAAATAAAAAAATATATAAAAAATCACCAAAGAAATATTTGATGGAAGATAATTAATCAAACAATTATTTAATGTAATTATGCTAATTTATCTAATTAATTAGCAATTTATCAATTAATTATAAATTAATTGCTAATTAGTATGCAAATTAACAATATGCAGAATAGCTGCTCCATCGACATGTCATTCGCATTGTGGTCCAAGAGCTTGCCACGTGCTATAATTACCATTTGTAGTACAAACAAAAGTACTGTGAGGGCAAAGAACCAGTTCGCACTTTGCATATACTAATAGTTCTCTGTAATTCATATCAGAAGCCACATAAATAATAAGGTGAAACAAATAGTCAATTTTGTACGTAATCTAGTTCAGACATCTTATTTTTTGCCTACTTTCGAAATGAAAGAAAGGCTTAAGAGATTATTTTCCTGTTTATGTGTTTGTATATGTGTGTATGTGTATGCTGTGTGTGTCTCTCCCCCCCCCCCCCCCTTTTTTATTTTTGAGCGCTTGAACCGAATTTCAACAAACTCAGTACACATATAGTACTACGTAAGGAAACCTGACTTTTATAGTATTCTATTACGCCGTGCGCTTACTTTCAAAATGGCGGTAATTTTTTTATTTTAGGGCGATGTATCATATCTCGAAAATTATTCAGCCGATTTCAACCAAATTTTGTATGCTGACAGCACAAGTTGTAAGCATTAAATAGAGAGGCAAATATTGCTGTTGGTCCTCCATTTCGAAAGATAGAGTCACATGAATAATAAAGCTTTTACATTATATTTCTAAACCTACTTAACAATTTTCTTCAAATTTCGTAAGTAATACAATGATAGTCAAAATATATATAATTAAATGAAGTTTAGAAGACACTTATTTCCAAAATAGCTACCATATAAACATTTAATGTTTATTTGGAATAACTATCGTACCATTTGGCCAGTTTCAGCCAAATTTTCTTTGCTGACGGTTTATATAACAAAAATCACATAAGCAAAACAACAACCACTTTTGTATGCCATGTTGAAAGATAATGCCGCATGTAAAAATTAATATTTTACATTATATCTCGAAAACTACTGAACCAATTTTCGCCAAATTTGGCACGTAAGAAATACTATTATATACAAAATAAATAAACTGCAAAACAAAGTTCAACTTAACTTTGTATGCTAACAATATCTGGGGTACAATAAATAAATTTTTTTTTTCAAATTTGGCGAAGAAGGTGTACTGTGGTAGGCTATATTAATTTATATATTTTAAGTATGTAAGCCTCTTATTTTCATAATAGCGCATATACGGACATTTTTGCTTGGCATGCTATATCTACGAAACTATGTAACAGATTTAAATTTAACTTTTTCTATTATACATATGACAATAATCTGAATGCGCAAATATATAAACTTTTCTCAGTCTATTTAGAAGATCGTCACATGACCAGAGGAGGTTTTATATCATATCTTGAGGACCAATCAACCGAAATATACATACAGAGATCCTCCTTTGCCGGAGTTTTCGAAAAGTAGTGCCAGGTGATTAAACTGAACATTTTGTCATATTTACGGAATAATTCAAATAATTTAAACAAAATTTGAACATCTACAGAAGGTGAAGTATAGTTACATTATTTAAATGGAGTCAGGCAATGATGTTCAAATGTCGGCCGTATGAATTTTTCCATAAGTTTGACATAGCTATCTAAAAGTTTAACAATTCCATTCAAACAGTTTATGGTGACATTATCTATTACAAACATCGTGCACAGAGCTTCTTAATAACTAATTTTGTAAGATAACCCCATTTAAGAAAATAAGGTTTTTATACCAAATATCGAAAACCAATCAACCGATTCCCATCAAATTTTTCACACAAGTAGCGTTAGGGTAGGTCATGTGAACTTGTATTTTAGTGGCTAAAAGACATATTTTCAAAATGATGACCGAGTAAATATTTCAGGTTAGTGGAGTTCAAAAAATTGCACTTATTATATCCATAGTTGATGCTCCGAATCCTACCTCCGTAATGCAGTCGATTAAAAGCTAGCCTTATTTAAGAGTATTTCTGAATTCGAATCCCGGGTGTCACTCGTGTATTTTAATTGTTTTTGTACTGTTACACATGATTCTATGTTCATCTATAATGATATTACTGTCAATAAGACGTCAGTGCCTACCTACCAACCAACCTTTCAAGAACTTTACTCAAATTTATGGCAACCATGTACAGGAAAGTAGGCTCATTAATTACCAGAAACTCTTTTTTTTTAATACGATGAAACTCTGAGGTTACAATTAGATTATGAATTGAATATTTGCATTTTTTCCCTATGCGATTTATAAGTTCTTTTAATTTACTATTTTACGTCATTTCCGGAGAACGCCCCCTTTTTAACCTACTTTCCGAAGGAAAGGTAGGCTTATGAGATCACTTTTCTGTCTGTGTGTGTCTGTGTAGGTGTGTTTACCTGTGTGTGTCTCCCCTTTCAATTTTTGAAAGTGTGGACCGAATTTCATTATACTTGATACACACGTAAGGGCACCTGGCATTTATAGTTTTCAATGACGTCAGGAACATACTTTAAAAATGGTGACTATTCAAATTTTTTGGGTAATGTCATCTCGGGAACCATTTAACAGGTTTAAACCAAATTTTGTATGCTCGCAGAGCATTTTTTATGCATAACGTTTTGCGATTAATATTGTTGTTGATCCGCCATATTGGAAATTGCACCAATGTTAAAAATAAATATTTTACTTTATATATCGAAAACTATTGTACCAATTCTCACCCAATTTAGCAAGTAAGTAGTACTATGGTAGACCATGTAAACGTAAGTAATTTAAAATAATTTTTTACTTATTTTAAAAATGGTGGTTATACAAATGTTTTAAGTGTATTTTCTATAACTGTCATGCAATTTAATCTTTTCCGACTAAATTTTGTACACTGAAGTACCTATTACAAACAGCATATATAACAAGTAACCACTTTTGTCGGCCATTTTGGACGATAGCGCCATACGAAAAAAATAGTTATTTTGTCATATCTCGGTAAATAATCAACTGATTCCTACCAAATTTGGTAAACAAGTTTTACTGATGCAGTTAATGCCAAGTGATACATTTTTTGTATGCTAGACACTTATTCTCAAATTGGCGGCCACGTAATAATTTTTTGCTTAGAATGCTATATCGCCGAAACCATGTAATCAATTCCAACTAATCTTTGTATGATGACAGTAGATATAAGAACCATCAACCGTGTATACATAGAACATCACTTATCCTCTATTTTGTAAGATAGCGCCACGCCACTAAATAAAGATTTCTGTCATATTTCGAGAAACAATTTACAGATTTCTTCCGAATTTGGCAAACGAATAGTACTGCAGCAAGTAGTGTAAACTGGTATGTTATATGTAGGTCATGCATTGTCTTTCAAAATGATGGCTATATAAATATTTCATCTCAGTATATTTTACTAACGAAACAAATTCCAACTTATCTTTGTATGCTAGCAGTGCCTATTACAACAATAAAATTTGTGTATGCAAAGCTTCATTTCTCTGCCATTTTGTAAAGTAGCCATACAAATAAAAGATAATTTTTTTATTTCATATCTCGGGAAACAATCAACCCATTCTTATAAAATCTGGCGAAGATGTTGTACTGTGTTAGGCCATAGCAATAAATGTATTTTTGAAGTAGGACACGTTTATATTAAGAATGGCGGGTATAATTTTTTTTTTAGTTTTGTGTGCTATATCTACGAAACTATGTAATATATTTTAACTTATCTTTGTATATTGGCCACTATACAATTATCGAAATCTTGTCCTTCATTTATGAAGTCGCCACATGAAACATATGGAAGTTCTATCACATGTCTCGAGGATCAATCAACCGATTCCCACCAAATGTTTTGGAAGCTTTCAAATAAATTTGTACCAAATTGGGCACACCACAGATGCTACAGAAGGCCATTTAAATTTTAATTTTTTAAATGGGTCAGACAACGTGGCAAAATGGCATCATCATAAATCATTTAGGTATTTTTGGCCACAAATATTAAACAACTTAACCAAATTCAAACAAAATTTGTATGTAGACAGTATACATTGCAAGTAACGTATATAGATACTCTTCTTTTTGGCGATTTTGTACGATAGCACCAAATAAGATAATAATTCTTTGTCATATCTCAGGGACCAAACAACCGATTGTCACCAAATTCTTCACACAAGTAGCGCTACGGTAGGCCATGTAAACTTAACATGTTTTATGTGGCTCAGTCATTTATTTTTAAAATAAAGGCCCTGTAAATATTTTAGGTTAGTAAACTCTATCATTCGAATCATTAGACGGATTAAATCCGAAGTCAATGCATCGCCTCTAACCTCCGTGGATTGCACGCTCGTTTATAGAAAGAGGTTTTCTGGGTTCAAGCCCCGGGCATTTATGTATATTTGTTTACATTTTTTACTTTCGCGCTATTGTTGCATACATTTCTGGTTCATTTCTAAAGTTATTGCTTTCAAAGAGAAGTCAATTATATCCCACCAACTCAGCTTTTAAGAAATAATTTAAAATTTTATTGCACACATGTCGAGGAAAGTAGGCCCATTAGTTATATCAGTAAATTATCATTACTTATCGAAATACTATACATAATCGAAAGTCTTTTGTCTCAGAAAAATGATATCTTAATGCAAAATCACCATAACCACATACATTGTTGAAGCCAATGTATTATCTATATTCTTACTTGGACTAGACATATATTCCGACACCACCAGCAAGGAATTCTTGCATACAGATGAATTATAACAAAAGAGAGTTCTATGACAAAGACATTCCCGGGTGCGTGGAGAAGTATCACATAACCGTAATGTTCACATGCTTTAACATAATATTTCAAATTGTTCTTAAAGCCCTTGCCATACAACTAAAATATATTAACATTAGTCTAAGAGTGTTGTTTAACTGTAAATGTTGTAATTATCATTAAATTTCTAAATTATAATTTTTAATGCCAAGTACTATTTTCTTCAATAATTACCGCATATATCGGCAACCTAATACCACGCATCCTGCAACAACCATCAGCTGACACACCGCTTTGTAAATTGGGACTTTTACTGTTTACATGCTGTGTAGGTTGGTCACAATGTTTATAAAAATTCACTGAAGTTATACGAAACGAAGAATAAATAACCGTAAATATGGAAAAATAATATCAAGTAACATTATTTCCTTCCATTACAATTTTTATCACATTATCTATTAAGAGAAAACGCCAAATAGATCTAATAAGAGGAATTTTTTTCTCCTAGAATAGTGTTTGAGTTTCGATTATACAGGTGCGTGAAATTTAAGTCTGTTTTACCTTCGGACCAATCGTTTTAACTTGCGGAAATATATATACATCCGTATTACGGATGTAAAGTATACGTTAATGTGGACACTAGAGTAATTTGTAAATTCAGTCTTATAGGTGGTGGAAAACATGGAAACGTTTTGAGAAATATATTAGTGCCATCATATTGGCGTTCTGGCGAAACTAAAAACACGCTTGCGGCTTGGTTAAATGATCGCTTCTGACAGCCAAGCTTACTTTCATCTTAACACACATTATATATCATTGTGTATAAATTGGCAATCCCATTGACCTAGTACAACTTGTTACCACGAGTCGATCGTTACACCGTGGAACTGTTAGACATAAACACCTTACTGACATGCATACAACCAATAGCAATCGATTTAAGGGCACCGGCTGCTGACACCTTTAAACAGCGCGCATTGAGTTGAGAGATTTAGGCTGCTCTTAACATCGAGGTCTTGAGAGACGATGAGTGTGAAATGGGGTGAGGATAGAGCAGTGCCGGAATTCCAGGGCGGGAAAAACGGAGATCTCCGAGGCAACCCGCCGACAATAGGCGCCGTCCGACACTATTCCAACTTGCGAAATTACAGGAGTGACCCGGCCGGGGATTGAACCCGGTTCGTCATCTAATCACTCAGCCACCGCGGCCCCAAAAGCGCGCAGAGATCCAGTCATATACATAGTTGTCATTTAAAAATGGTTCAATATTTTTAAGTAATGTCTGCTTACGAATTGCACTTAAGGCATTTTCCATGTCGGCATACTTGTTTCCATCTTCTATTTCCGGTTTTATCGCGTATTTTTAAAATTGTTATAAGAATTACGAGTATTCAGCAATAATTTTTAGGCATTAAACTTCTGGTACAAGCATCTCAATATAACACAGGAATACGCAGAACATCTTCTTCTCTATTATTAAACCATAAAATTAAATGCTTGACACTGAAAGTTTTATGAGCTGTCGATGTGGGAATGGTTGCTTGCCAGTTCAGGGCCTTGCGCGTAAAGGCGACCAGACATTTAGTGCAAGTATATAGCTTGCTCTTAGCGCTCCAACTTTTCTAGGCAGCGGATATGAAAATAAATCCAGTCGGACGGCGTCCATAAGTTGCCACTAATTTGAGCAAATAATCCTTATATGCCACGTCAATTAATATAACTGATTATTTACGAATTGGCTGCAACAGTACTGCATGTATAAAAAATTAATATAAATTACGTCCAATCGCACACAGTTACGGACAAGAAATTATCCAAGATTTGATTTCAAACTGGTTCATTTTGCCATTTACTACAATATTTTCTGTGAAATCGTTGTTTACGCGTATACCCGTAGCTCAGATAAATAAATTACCTGAGAATACATGTTGACAGAAAAGACGGAAACCAATAATCTAAGGATGTATGGTTTTGCTTCCATCATATTAAAAGGGTAGTCAAAGAAAAAATGTTGTGAAATGTTTTCAAAGGATCTCATTTTGAGAGCCTGCCTGCGAGAGGCTGAATAAAGATACAAAAATACATTTATAGTTAAATATGTAGTCTTGTATAGCGTGTAATAAAGTCACGCTGTATCTGATCTAATTTGCGCGGTGCACCGCAGCAACGGAATCTGCAAACCAGTTCAGCGTCTTTCGCGTAAGGGCGATGGGGCGCTAGGCGCACGTGTTAATGTCGCCCGTATCGCTCCCTCCTTTCTTGGCCTTAAAATACGCAAAACAACATCAGGTACATAGCGGCATTAAGAAACATTCTCTCCTGCGGCTCACCTTTGTACGTTTGCCGAGTTTTTACAGCCGACATGATTCCGCACTTGCTCTTCGTCCGTTTTCTTCCTCGAGTGAAGTGAAGAGATTTGGGCAGCTCTTAACATCGAGGTCTTGAGAGCCGATGAGGGTGGAGCAGGAGAAACGGGAGATCCCCGAGAAAATCCGCCGACCAGCGGCATCGTCCGACACGATTCCCAGATGCGGAATTCAGGGAGCGACCCCCGCCGGGAATCGAGCCCGGTTCGCCTGGTCGGGAGGCGAGTATTCTAACCACTATACACCGTGGTCCCTACGAATCTGGGAAGTTCTCGCGTGCCCATGCGGTGGTTTACATAGACACGTGCCAACACAGCGTGTCGATAAGTCTCACCCGTAACAGTCTTTCGTCGCACTCGTGTTGTGGAATTCCCATCATCTCCAGACAAGAGATGCGTGCATATTCTTCGTATCGTTTGCCGTGAGATGGGCGTCCGATTAGGATACCTTTCACCATGCATTAGGACGGCTTGCTTGGCATTTCTGCCACACTTCCGTAAATATGCAGAGCGTCCAGTTTTTCATCATTCGTGAACTTCATTGGGTACGTACAGCCAGCCACACACTGAAATACCACTTACCATAACAGATTAAGGGATCAGGTGCTGCGCTGCTATTAGGATGAGTCACGGCTCCTGTTGCTTAGTTACAGCTGTGAGTACAGGTCCCCTGCCCCATGCTACCGGCCTACTTAACTTAATAATATGTGCACATTATTACATGGCGTTTCTGTGTTACTTTCCATTGCATATGCCATAACACTGAATTCTTCGTTGCTTGCATTTTCAGATGCCGTTGAAATAAATGTATGTTTCCAGGGGAAAAATCATATGTGGTTTATTTATTTCTGTCCATACACGTGCTACGAACAGTCACTCTGCGAAAATTACTTGCCCCCGTACGTAATGTAATTTAGTTAAAACTGCATTTAGTGATCTGCGATCCTTCCTGAAATTTGGGGTATGTCCATGTTAGGCGGACCATCCTGTATAATTATGCTATGCGATATAATGAATATTCAGTTATTAATTGTATGGCATTTTCCCAACATTTTATCAGATACTTTTCATTTCAGTTGCTTGGCACGTGAATTTACTCTACATTAAACGTAATTTTATCTTACAAGTGATAGTTATTTGCGTCCCTTAAGTATAGTGTAATTTTTCCACAAATTTGTTTACACTGATCCACCTCACCGCCCACGTGTTTTTCCCTGGAAGGCAAACGAAACGCTGTGCGAATGCAAGTTGCCATCGCTCTGCTGAGGAGAGGGGGCGAGCACCTACAGAACTTTGCAGCAGGAGAAAATGTATTTTCCGCGCGAACTGCGACGCGGAAAACTCACAGGCGGAAAACCAGACACGAGGACGTTTTCATCGCGCTGGTTGCTTAGGGACTGCTGGAACAAATACAACAACGATGTCGTCTGCAGATAGTTCGCGCCCAAATTAAACCACTGCAAAGAGAATGTGGTGGAAGTCCACCCCCCCTCCTTTTTTTTCTCCTAAAAATCCAACCCACGTGTCGGCACACAAGTTACTTATTTACTATGTGTCTCTCGTCTAGAGGTCGAATTTAAGTAGTCGAAAGTCTCGCTTGTTAAACAATTAGAATTACTATACTAAAATTTTATGAAGCGATACAACTTATAGTACATTAATTCAGTTTTTAATTTGTCATTTTAGTGCATGTAATGCTGAAGTCTTTTTGCTCCTGAAATCATCACTATATATATATATATATATATATATATATATATATAGTCGAAGATATTTCATTTTACATTCTTGTTTCAACGTTAGATAAATATAATAAATAAATTGATGGATTGTGTGTAATTTCGCTTTTCTCGAATTAATTCCTTGAGTATTTTACCACCAGCTAATTTAATAAATATAAAGTGGCGTTGTTATACTAAATATTGAAAGTCTTAAATTAACCGTTCAAAAAGCAACAAAACTATTTTTATTGCAAAATAATTTTAAATTCTGTGTAACTAGACTAGACATAGATACCTCATACATATTCCAATTTCATTGCAAACCAAATTGTTTAAAATGTATTAAATTATAGTGAAAGTGGCGAAATACATAATAGAGGTAAGTAACAAATTTCTTCTGTAGTTAAATAAATTATTATTCAGTTGGTGAATAAATTGTAATTAAAGAGGTGATATGTGTAATTGAGGTTGTCATAAAATCTAGGTTTGGGTCTCAGGTAATCCATAACAATTTAATTGAAGTTTAATAATGTAAACTGAGGTTATTATTTTGCCTAGGTCGCTACACCGGTGCTCCAGTGACAAACACCTTAGCCAGCATAAAGCGAGGTCTTTACTTAAGAAATATAAATATTTATTGATCGTAATAGCCTATAATGTAGCCACGGCTGCAAAACCAATTTGGAAGCAGGCAAACAAACAACAAATAAACTCCAATACTTATACTGCCTCGTTCACGCGTTCTCAACTGAGAAATATTAAATTAATAATAATTCCCAACGCCAGGAAGCTGCTACATAAACTATTTCTAAAATCAGTTAATCAGTTATGAATCAATATTCTGAGTGACATGTGGAACACGTAAACTTTAGTTCATGGTAAAGTGTGTCAGAATGTAGGGAAGATTAATAAAAATATTCAAGAGGTGATGGACCAATCGCGCTCTAAATCACAAACCTGACGCTGAACAAACACAAAAGAATAACTCGTTAGTGTAGTACGTTACGACGAGAACGGTCGAATATGAACTTCTTCACAATAAGCTGTGTATTTTAATTCTCGAGAATTTAATATCGAATTTCGAAAAGCATTCAGTAAGTTATTTTACCAACTTTCGGATTAATTCACTATGATAAAAAAAATTGCAACTTTTCGGTGAGTAAAATATAAACATGTATTTAGAAACGTTAAAATATAATTAGTTTCACAATTTTTCTTTAAACGTGTGGCTAATAAAATTCTAATATTTCCTCTTGCTTACGTGCAAGGAAAAAAGGCACACTTTCAGTGACCAGGATTATTTAATATGAATTCTTCTCACAGCCCAAATTATATAATTAATTATAATTAAAAAGCACGTGTTATGAGGTTTCATCTCTTATGAACATGGAACAGCTAATAAAAAAAAAAGTTTTCTGAATGGCGCGTGGAAGGTACGAAACACAAATGATATGTAGAGTTTATACAGCACAAGTAAATTGGCAATTAATTCCTATTAAAGGCTGTTCACAATAAAGTGAGCAATTTCGAAATCAACCTTAAAAAATGTCTCTGCTCCTACCTGCACATATTTTAACAGGAACAATGAGTGACATGTGCTCAGTAAAGTTGGTAACGACGGAGGGGAAAGTAGTTCCGTATATTAATGTCGAAAAAAAAGTGTTTGATAATCATTCGTGATAACTTAAATTATTTCTCTCGCTTTCTGATAATTTTTTTAATGCATCAAAGTGCAAAAATGAGCAAATTTGTATATTTACTTTTCTAATAATTTCACAGTTTCACTTGACCGATGAATGAATAAAGTGATGAGACCCATGGCAATGTTAATTTTACATAAGGCGGAAGAACACACAATATGTATACAAGTAGATCTTAAGTAAGGCTTTCAAAAGTGATCAGTTTGCCGTGAACAGCTTATAACGTTGAGGTTTAATATCCTGTTTGTGATAACCTACTTAGAAAGACGCGAAGAATGCTATGCTCCTAATGCAACATCATTATAAGCTAGTTAGGATACCAAACACGTTACCTTACGGACTGAAACTGTAGATATGTGCCGCCTGAAGGAAACACATTAACAACTCAGTCCTACAGCAGTACAAAATTTCTCTGCTCTGTGGGACATTAGCTCAGGCTTTATGAATACGCCATCAAAAGAAAATATTAGCTTCATCAGTGACGTAGTTACGGGAGGGAAGATGGACTAAACGTCCTTTCCCAGAAATCTAAATATTATATTCGAAGTATTTTAAAGCTGACTTTACATAAGTGCCATAACTTTTTTCCTCAAACTCCTTTGATATTTTGAAGTTAAAAAAAATGGGTTTGGCTGTGTTAGGGACACGGCCGTTTGTTTTGCGTGAATACGTCTACGTTGACGCGCTCGGACGCCTTGATGTTTATTTTAAGTTCGCGGCACCGCTTCACTCGGTCATATGGGGTTTTATGGGTATCACTGGATTACTTATGATATGTTCTTTACAACTGTATACGATTTCAGTATTTATACTTGTCTTTTTGTCGAGTACAGGCCGAAATTGTAAGTTTTCATAATTTTTATATTAAATGCATAAAATTTCACCATAACCACGCCACAAAAATGTTTTTATACATGCAATCGATTGATCTTGACGAGAGCTGTCGATTGAAACCTAAACGAGCGTCTTAGCTTCTCCTAGTCGAAAGTTATACTAGGCGGAAGTTATGAAACGCGGCGCAACGAACTCAAAATTCCGGCGTTTCACCCCCCCCCCCCCCTCTTTGATCCTTTGGCAATCTAGTGGTGTAATTGAATTTTTAATGCAGACGATAGATTCGGAGCTGCAATGCCAAACTGTATTTTCCGATTTTGCTATCATCGGATTTTCTGGATTACCTCCCACTATGGTCGCTAATTTAAAGACGTATTCACGTAGAAAAAGACGTCATAACGCAAGTGAAGCATATGTGTACCATTTCAAGAGTGTGTTCCGCTATCGTATCAGAATATTCTAGTTTTTTTTTTTTTAATTGAGATTTGGAACACGTAAGCCGACCTCCCGTGACGCAGTCGGTTAGTGCTCCTTCGGCCTGTGGTGCGGGAGGTTCTGGGTTCAAATCCCACGTAAGGCATGGGTGTTAATTTAAGTTAGGTTATAAGTTAGTTAGTAAGCCGTTCTCTGATAAGCCTTCAGGCATAACATCGGAGGACGTTTATAAGTCCTAACTATTACAATAAAACAAAATACAATAGAATTGGAACACGTATCATTGCCGAATGTCAATTTTTCTATGCCAGTAACGCAAATATAAATTCATGGGGATGAGATGGATTAGAGGTATAAGCTGTTTACGGTAAAATGAGTACTTTTGAAAGCCCTGCTTAAAATCTACATGTATACATGTTGTGTATTCTCCCGCCTTATGTAAGATTGACGTTATAGTGGAACTCATCACTTTATTCGTGCGTTGGTCAAGTGAAACTGTGAAATTATTGTAAAAGTAAATATGTAATATATCTGTTCGTTTTTACACTTCGATGCATTAAAAAAATGAATAGAACGCAAAAGAAATCATTTAAGTTGTCAGAAATGGTTACCTAACATTTTTATTCGACGTTAAGATACGAAACTACTTCCCATCCTAAGATACCAACTTTACTGGTCGCATGTCACTCAGGGCACCAGTTGAAATATATGCAGGTAGGCGCAGCGACTTTTTTTTAAAGGCTAATTTCAAAAGTGCTCGCTTTATCGAGAACAGTCTTTATGTCGTACTTCTGTACAACTTAATTTTTTCTCGAATGAGTACACGAGAAATGATTACAAATTAATGAAAATTTTCTCTTGTAAATGAGGGCTGCGGTGGCTGAGCGGTTAAACTGCTTGTCTCACCACCAAGGCGAACCGGGTTCAATCCACGGCAGTCCCGGATTTTCGCAAGGGGAAATCGTATCGGACGATGCCGCTGGTAGGCGAGTTTTCTCGAGGATCTCCCATTTCCCCAGCCCTTTCATTCCGTCGCTGCTCGACTCTCACATTGCACCCTCATTGGCTCTCAAAACTTCGTTGTTAAGAGCCACCCAAATATTTCCCCTCAACAGTTGTATATGTGCTGTAAGTGGGTGAAAGTGAAGAAGTAGGCGAAGGGAGATGTTGAGATAGAATGAGAAATGTAGAAAAGCAGGGAGGAAAGTAGGAAACGAAGAGACGATGTAAGCATGAATTTTTTAGTTCTCGAGTCGTTGTTTCCCCTCTCCTCACTACCACACTCACTAAGTTCATGGACTGACGTCACGATAGTAGGCAGCCACACACCACGGCGTCCGCAAACGTATTGGCTGTACTACGCATACATCTACACCGAAAATTATTTAGATTTAACCCAGAAAATGTGTTCTAAGAAATTTCACCTGACGTTTGTATAACAACAACTGTAGAGGTTTCGTATTGTGAGCAGAACAGAATACGATATTTCAGCCTTAAGCGTTAATTCCTTCATCTTTATCAATGATGTTACGTTCATCGAAGATTATGAGTAAATTCAGTACAGAAACAAATTAGAATAACGGGGTGCCTTCTTCCCAGAGTCTTTCCTCGCAACGGAAAATAAACAGTAGCTTGAGACCAAGTGTGTTTGATTACTCGTATCGTTCAGGTCGCGAATTCTTATCCCAGAATAGGCCTACCCTATCTTTCCTATGTTGTCTGCTACCCAAGTTCCGAGTAAATTACGATAAGATTAATTAAATAACAACCTTCCCAATTCCTTTCCCCTTTAGATTTAATAAGCTTTCCGGATCCCTATGTCGAATCCCTGGATCACTTCGTAAGTAACGAATTTGTATTTGAATGCCGAGCTACAACTCCAGGAGAACCATGATGTGATATAATCATGTTGAAGTACTTTCCGCCTCCTTTTGAAGTCAATGCCAACATACAGAATGTCCGAAAAGTCTTTCCCTGGTTACAAAGCTATATTTCTGTCCGCTATATGTAGGAGTGATATGTGAAACTGATGCCAAAATGTAGGGAAGCAAACAAAGATTCTGTTGCAGGTTTCAGTAACTTGGCTGTAGTGTGGTGTTTGAAGGTGAGTACCTATCTTGATACGACTTTTCCTGGACGATGGATCGGTCGTGATAGCCCGACATCTTGGCCTACGTGCCCTCCTGACATAACTCCATTAGATAGGTTATGTCAATGTAAATTTCTAGGGAACTCCTGTATCAGATCTTGCAACTCTGCAACAACCGATATCCAGTCATTGCATCGATCCCTCCTGTGATGTTGGCTAATGTGCGGTGAGAAATTGAATATAGTGTAGATGTGCTACGTGCTTGCAAGGTTACTCGTACGGAGACTTACTGATGTATTGTCCTGTTGCAACAAGACACTTGGTTTTCCAGGATTTTGGCACCGGTTCCACATCTCTATTTCTTGCATATAGCGAATATAAATAAATTTTGTTTTCAGGGAAAGACTTTTCGGGCATTCTATAAATTATTTTTTACCCCTCTTATGCCCGGTTACCCCGTCGTGATTCGAAAGTCGATCCGAGATAGGATCTAAGATCGAAACAGAAAACTGTTGCACCATTCGAGTTCTGAGCTGAACTGGAGATCGAGATGAAGTTCATTTCGAACCACCGAAATTGGCGGTTTGAAATCTTGATCCGAGATCAGCAGCCATCGTCGACAAGTGTAGTTTGAAAATACGCCAGCAGGTAGAACTACGTTCGATTGCTTTCTTGGGAAATTAAAACAACATTATACGCTCTTGAATATTATTCAGTAAAATTCGTACAACAATAATTGACTTAAAATAGATAAAACATCGCACATCTAGTTCTATCTGTAGTGAAAAATACGCCTACTTCCATGACGTCATATATTACGAACCAATAGCAAAATTTTCTCATACTTAATATCGATCTCTCACTTTGGAACCAAGATCGACGAATCCGAGATCCAGGATCATGAAATTCCTGTGGTGCAACACTTTTACATTGGAACCAAGATCAAACTGGATCCTAGTTCGGAACTAGGACCATTCAATCTCGGGTCGGGGAAGATGTTGGTGCAACCGGGCATTAGTGTCAGTTCTTTGGTAAGTATGTATTTCAGAACTGTTGATTTCCACAGTCATATTGTGAAGAAGTCAGAGGGAGGAGTAGGCGATACGAGGCAAGAGTGGGCGATTTTAGTGTTGCGGCATGAGTGCGGGCGTCGTCCTGGGTCTGTCATTACGGCCCACCAGACACGACCAACGACGACCCTGCGGCAGCCACCACTAACTAGGTAATTGTCCCCTCGGCCAGAAACAGAGCTGCGGGAATGCCTGCCTGCATCCCTGGTTAGGGGAGTCGGACCTATCTGGGTAATCCGCCAGCCTGTTAATTAATATACGGGTTGTGGTGCCGAGCTACAGAAATTGAGTGTGCCCTGTCTTTTTTTTTTTCGTTGGGAGCAAAAAAAAAAAAATTCTGGAAACGCGTGCTTTTAGTCTAATATGTGTTATCGCCGCGGATGCGTCTAACCGGATGTGAAACTCAAGTCGAGGAGAGCAGCTGCTAACGTCGTTTTGGTAACTACCAGTCGGCTTGTTTGTCGTAGTTTGTGGTAGGGTAATCTGCAGCAAATCTACGAAGTAATTTACCTCGCGTTATATTACGTAAGCCTGTAATAACAAGGCGACATATGAAATATCTGACGCATGAATATAGCCTTCGCAAATAGGAATACGTTTATAGGCTAGGGCGCATAGAGGCATTATACACAGGTGTTAGGTCACTCGTTCTCCAGTGCAAATGACACAGTGGACTTACCAAAGAAACATTTTTATACCTACGAAATTGACGTTTAAAAAAAAAAAAAGTGAGGTTCTCTAAATTGTCATGAAAAAATAGCTCGATGCGGAGAAGTAACAACGTTAGATATATAAAAGTTGCTAGTTTCAAACCTGTTAAGGCACAACTAATAAGTATTAAGCACTTATTAAAATATAAACCACCGTAGTATTTATGTATCGATCGCCGTCGTGAAACACTAAACAAAAGCGTTAAGCAGCAGCTTCAGAAAATATTATAATCTCCCTTGTTTAAAAAAAAAAGTCGTTATTTTAAGAAGGTCAAATGTGAGTCGTGGGTAACTACAGTATTACCTGAGGTGAAATTCCAGGTTTTTTTTGCATATGTTGATTTATTAAGTTAAGTATTGTAGCATCATAATCATAATGACAATATCGGCAATGATTTACCGAAAAAAAGTATTAAACTACATGTATTTATTATCGTGTTTGGTGTAAAAAAATAAGTTAATTGATCTATTTCTATACGATTACAAATGCCATTAGTAAGTATGGCGAAGAAATAGTTGAGTGAATCGTCTATTGCGATACATCCCCATTCCCACTGTACTGAATGTTGGCGACATTATGAGGTTAGCACACAGTCATAGTTCCACTAAGTTCAAGCGGAAGTATAATACTGGCTTCTGTTTAGTTTGCCGTTTCTTGCCCGGCTATGCAAGCAGAGTTGCTGCCGTTGTAAGCCGTCAGTTTCTGATCCACCATTTCCCTATTATGGACGAGGGTTTCCACAACCAGACTATATTATGGCATATCTTGCGGTTGGACTGAGGAAGAACGCAGATATTCAAAGTCAGATCATCACTGCGTAATATGAATTCGGATTTTGATTGTATCTCTATTTTCAACAACGACTACGAAAACAGTAGTCATTGCAAGTATTGGAGATCCAATAAAAATCCGAACTCAATTTCGCCACACAATTGCCATTAAACTTCAGAAACAACACTGAGTAATATACTTCGTCTCCATCTTTCAATGCGTAAGATTCTGCTCACCTGATGACGGCTATATGGAAAACTGAGTGAGAGTGAGTGAAGAGATTTGGGCGGCCCTTTACAGCGAGGTCTTGAGAGCCGATGACGGCGAAGCGAGGTGAGTAGAGTATGGAACAGAGCGGGAATAAAAGGGTGGAAGACTGAGTTAAGTATCCTAGAAAATTACGAGCTAACCACTTCAAAATATTTGCGTCGAGCACATGTGGCTGTAATAATCGTCATTTTGTATCAGAAACTTGCAGTGCAAGCTAGAACAGAGGAATATTCTTCTACTTAACAATAATGTTAAACTCACTCTAAATTTGAATCAGTGGGAAACAACTGATTCGCAATGAGATTTAACTACTATAATAAGTGAAAATTGCTCCACTTAGAATCAGTTGAAAACCACTAATTGTTTCAGTGAAAAATTTTACTGATTGAATTAGTGACGTGAAACAATTTCACTGATTGAATAAATAACGTCTGACTGCAGTGGCGAATTAAATATTGCTTTTGTAGAATTTAGGCAAATAATTACATGAAATAAACATATTTACGATAGTTTACTACTTATATTGTGCAATTTACTGCAATTTAAAAAAGCAAAAAATAATAATTTGCAGGTCACCGGGATAGATCTTCACTTCTAGGCCTTCAAACAGAGTGATGGGACGATTACGTGGAAACGAATTTAAAGACGTAAAGACGAAATGAAAGACGTAAAAACGGAATGAAAGGCTGTGTGATCATATTACCTTGTAAAATGGCGTTTTGAAAGACGAAACGCATTTTAGAAAGTGTTTTGTATTGGTTTTATTAGTTCATTCGTTGTTATGGTACTTCACTTGATACACGTTGTTTAACGGCAATTTTTAAACGATGTTCGACGGCAATTTTTACATGCAGTTTCACTGATACATCAGTCAAAAATAATTAGAGACGGAGCAAGTTGCTCAGATGTTTCACTGGTCCATCAGTCAAAAAATAAACCACTGAGAAAACAGTGGAAAAAATGACTGACGAATCAGTGGGAAATGTCACTGAATCAATCGGTGAAGTGAATATGCCATTTTTTCACTGGTTCATCAGTTAAATTCACTGAAGTGACTGCTGTATCAGTCAGATACGTTTGACTAATTGAAACAGTGAAATTCTCACTGACTCAGATTTAGAGTGAAGTTTACTTTTTCCCATTACCAGCCGACGGATATTTTTGGGTAATTTGATAACTCGTTCTTCTGAAAATTCACTACACTTTCCAAATTTTTTCTCTTGCCACCATGAAAATAGTCGCACCCAGAAAAGTTACAGCACAGCACAGTCACGGGTAATATTGCAACTGATTTAATTTTAACCATGATTTTCTGTGTAAAACTGCCATCGACGTAACATGGATTGGAAAGGGCTTATTAACGTCCCCTAGTGTTATGCTTGAAGGCTTATCAGAGGACGATTTACAAATTAACTTATGACCTAACTTAAGCCAACACCCATGTCTTACCTAGGATTCGAACCCAGAACCTCCCGCATCCTGGGCCGACTCCGCAACGGGAGGTCGGCATCAGTGTAACAAATACCACTACAGCCCTGATAATGTAAACGGTAGTGGAACGAATTTGTTGAAAGCGTAGTCACTGCATGTGTGGAGTGAAGGTCAGCTGTGAGTGCATACCTTGGCAACAATTGACTCGGGTATCAACAACTCAGAGTTTGAGAAAGGACAAATCGTTGAACTACGGGAAATATTGTGGCAATTTTTTATTATTGCCTACCATCTGGATTGTTGCGAACGAAATTTGTGGCGATGTTGGGTGCAGTTGTAATATGAGGATACATACTCGCCGGGAAGGCTCTGGGCGACTTACAATCACCAGAGGAGAGGAAATTTTCATCGCTTGGCAGGCGCAAATTCAGTAGTGTCTTTATACACCATCCAAATACATGTAGTGACATCCTTGGCAGCCCCTGTTAAGCCCAACAATAGCAGATTTGTTTGGAGACGAATACAGGATTTTGCATAGGAACGAATGACAACTGTACTCGAGTATGGAGTGGCACTGGACAGCTCAAAATTGTGGACTTCATTGTAGAGAGTTACATAGCCATAAATGGTGGAATTACGATGTCAGGAGTAATATCCTGGGATTTTCTGTTCTCCTTGGTAATGACCAGGGAAATACTGGAGTCACAGCACTGGGTCGAGGAGATTCTTCGACCTTATGTCGTTCCCTTTGTGGCGCGGTTCCAGAGGTCAATTTTCCTAACAGGAAAACTCCAGTTCACATACAGAAAGTGTTTCTCAGGACTGCATTCGGGCTGTCGACAGTCTTCCTTGGTTAGCTGAGTGTACAGATTTGTTGCCAATAGAAAATGGTGGTCGTGGTGGTGTAGGGGTTATACTACTCACCTCCCACCTAGGCGAACAGGGTTCTATTTCCGGTGGGGTTGCTCCCAGATCTACTCATGTGGAAATCGCGTCAGACGATGCCACTGGTGGCTGGGTTTTCTCTGGAATCTCCTGTTGCCCTACCCTTGCATCCCGGCACTGCTCCGTACTCCTCTCACTTAATCCTCATCGGCTCAGAAGACCTCGGTGTACGAGGCGCCCAGATCTCTCCTACTCCTCCACCACCATAGACAATGTCCAGAGCCTGCTGGAACCTCAGCTTCGCCATCAATGGGTCCGCATCATTTGAAGCAGCAGTTACAGAAACTATTGTACTGTCTTTCACAGGATAGCATTAGACGCCTCTGTGGTTCTATGTCCGACCTCATCACCGCGTCTCTCTTCGGAATGGGTGATGCAACAATGTATAATATTAAATGTACTTTTCAACTTGACAAACTAGCTCAGATAAAGGAGCCATTCGTCTTTATGTAACCTGCTATACTTAGGTTGTATTGCCGTTTCCATTGTCTGTGGCCAAATTGAATTTTATCTAGAATTTTCCATCTTGGTGCGACTATTTTAATGGCAATAAGTGTAATGTTGTGTATAAACTGTGTAAGCTTGCCCTACACACAACTAGACTAGACCCATTAAAATATGTGTGGATATCCTAACCTAAATTTAATATTCACAATTTTTTCGCTTTCTCTTTTACCCCTGATGCCGGAATCACATAGTTCCGACCAACACAGCACGGCACGACCAAAAACGCAACCACGACAGATTTCAATGTGACTACTTGGATTTACAGCACGACCGACACCACGATCTCGGCACTTAACCTAACTATTTAGAAGGCGCTGATCGGCTACGTTAGTTTCAAAGGCGGTGAAGAAGAGGGAAATTTGTAATACATAATGGTGACAAATTGGTATCGCTAATACATACAAAGGTAAAATAATTATTTTTAAGCATTAGATACAGTAATTTTCGATTTATTTTTCTTTTAAGCTGCGTATTCATCATTGTAGAAAAAACTTGCAATACAATTTCGTTTTTCAATGTTGTACATTATGTGCGTCGTGCCGCACGACACTACAAAGAATAGAAATAATTTCTAATTCAAAATTGCTGGTCGTGCGATAGAATCAGTCGGGCTTACGACGATATATCTTGTATTTCATTGGTTGTTGGCCATCGTGTCGTGCGCGTCGTGGCTATGTGATTCCGGCATGACCCTTCCAGCTTCCTAGGTGCCGAAAAGACGGTGTATATAACACACAGCATTTAGTAAAACTTCACCTTGACTATTAATAAGGCTGAAACGAAATTGTGGTGTGCTGTAGTAATTGTATTTTACACCGTACCAACCTCCCACTACACAGAATAATTAATTAGAATGTTTTAATGAAGAGTTCCTCAAATCTGAAGTTTTTTAAATGACTCGAGAGTATCCCATCTCTAAGTACTTTACAATTCAAATATTTCTGGCGGTTGCGTTGTGATAATACTGTGTGGTGGAATGTACATTAAAAAATTATGTTCCAGTAGCAAGTTTACCGCAAGATAATGCTGCGGTACATTCTGTAGTCTTAAAGATATTGACTGCTTTGCTTGTTCCCTCTTCAGTATCTACCCAGATACGCGCAGTCTATAGAACATTGTTTTTTAAATATAATATTGATTTTTGAAAGTGTTATACGCGTAAAAAATTTCATTTCTGTTAGTAAAAACACTCGTCGTTTCCTTAACAAAAATCTGGTTTAAAAAAGGATCTAGTATAATTGTTTACAGTAGTTTTCAGAACAAAAGATTTTTGTAAGTTGTTTGGTAGTGCTGTAACATACGCTTTGTGGGCAAGTGTCACTGAATATTACGTTACTTCCAGTGAAATTGCTCAGTAAGTTATAACACAAGTAAAGAATGAATATCATAAACGTCTCTGTCGTCATAACGAGCCAACTTAGAGAGTTGTGCGAGTCCTAAAGACACATGTTTGTAGGGGCCCATAAATGTCGGGATTCCGTCAGATAAAGGCTACTGTCAGCGATGCCATTGTCAAACGGAAACGTTATACAAATGCTTGTCCTAAGCATCAACCTAGGCACAAGGAACTGACTAAACGGAACCGGTGGACTCTAAAGTGTTTTGCGAGGACCTATCGTCAGACAGCTATGTCGACGTATGCAGAGCACTTCCGCCGCAGCTCATGAACAGAGGTCAGTGATGGGAATCTCCGCCGGGAGGTAATAATTTTTCGCTGACTCCTTAATGCCTTGCCATCACCTTCTCATGTATTTTAAAGTTGATCGCGTAATTTGAAGCAACATGTTCTATCGAAGTTTATCAGATTGGTGGTTACACACGTTGATCTATCGACAAAACATCATTATGTATGGTGCCTATGTGTAGAACATATTATTTCGAGAACTCTTGGTCGGTAGATATTTGGGACATTCAAAATTCAAATTCATTTGCAGATACGGATTTCGTGTTTAACGGCGTGCGATATGGGTAAAGTAACTTTACTTTGATTATATTCCGCGAGGAAAGAGGAATGCGTTTATTAATTACAATTGCATTAATACAAATTCTTACTTGCAGTTTTGGATTTCAATTTTTCCGTGTAGTGTTTGCGTTCTTGTAGGATAAGTAAAATACGTAATCTAAAATAATGTATAAACCAGTTATACGAACTTGTCACGAAGCACTGTTGAATGTGGCTTCTAAACTATGCATCATATTTCCAAGACAGTACCATACGTTATGTTGTGATCAATATTGAAATGATAAAAAAAATAAAGATAAAAATAAAAGCATAGATCATTTTGGTTGGTGATGGAATCCTGATCCTGTTTCAACATTTTATAACCCTATTGTTTACTGATTTTCCATGCTGTTTGTTATCAATGGTACATTGTTGATTCCTGGAAGGCTACCAAGGACGACGTGCGTGTTGATACTGCATACTGTGACAGTTAACACCATCGCACACGAACCCATGCACGAGGTGTGGCGCTCACACACAAGATACCGCAGTAGTCATACATTCAACTCCAACATTCACGGTCTCGTACAACAAATTAAAATTAAGCAATGCATCGCCGAAAACTATACATTTAGCTCGTCGATGCCACTTGTTTGTTAACTTCTTTGTTGGAAATGGACGTTCACCGTCCTAGATCATACTAGCAGTTCGATGCTATTTTCCAGCTTGCACGGAGATCTAAAACCTCTGTCAGGCTATCAAATTTTTGCCTTCAACTATATTTGACAATAAAATTTGAGGACAAAATACTGCTATAAAATTTTTCCTTCCAGCAAATTTCATAAAATAGTCTTGAATGTGTTTGAAAATGTGCTATACTGTCAATTTTTTTTTTTTTTTTTGGAAAATTTATTTTTAAATATTATTTTCATAGTGAGATATTTCTTTCGTTTTTCCATGCGGTACATCACAGTAAGAAATGCAAGTAATATTGTAATTTATTTTCGTTTCTTCACTAAACTGAAATTTTATTTATAACTAGCTGATCACGGCGAACGTTGTTCCGCCTGTTTCTTTTAAATTTAAAATCCATAGTTAATATGTATCTAACACCTTCTTTTGTATTTAAATTATAAATGCCAAAATTCAAACATGAAGTGTAAATGTCATGTGCATTTTGTGCCATAGTAAATTAAGCGCAAATGCCATGTGTAAAATATTTCTTAAAGATAGAACTCGTGTGTAATTATTCGATACGCATAGAATTCACAGTACAAACTTTTTTTTTTTCATTTTCAGCACCTGTTTTTGTATTTCTTTGTTTATAATTTAAATTATATCAAATTCCTCTCCTCAGAATATAAGTGGCTATTGTAAAGCGTCGTATGATCGATGTGTGTCTTGTATGGTTTGAACTGTGTTGTTTCTGCGTATAATTGTCTATTAGAATCTGTTTGGCGTGCACATGCTTATCTTATGTCCGTGCCTCTTCAGTTTGTGCAGCGTGTGTTCACATTATATTTTGATTTCTTAATGCGTCCTCTCTATTACGTCGGGTACGTCGACCGATGTTTGACCGTTGTATTTATGGAATTTTTCTATTTTAGATCAATACAGTGAATATATAAGTCTGTATTTGGAATTCCCTTCCAATTCTAAACCTAACCTACCGAATGCAAAGCACAACAAAACAATTTATTTTTGATCAACAAACATTTCCTGCCAATATGAGCAAAATCCGCCCATAAATATAGAAGTTAGACTTCAGCGCCACCTATCGGAACCTAACCTACCGAATGCAAAGCACAATAAAACAATTTATTTGAAATCAACAAACATTTCCTTCAAGTATGAGCTAAATCGGCCCTTAATATAGAAGTTTGACTCCAGCACCACCTATCGGAATGAAACATAGCTAAAAACCTTACTCGGCACCTCAATAACATATGGTGGGAATATGGTCTCAATTAATCCAGCGGTTTGTCAGTGATTATATGGTTTAGTCATGCACAAAGGATTTTATATATAAAAATATATGTTTCCTGCACAACGAAATAAATTCCTCTATGACTTCGTAATATCATGTGCAATATTCACTTAAAATATCATTCATGCCCAGGTAGCTTTACATAAATTAATTATCTTCATAACTTACTTCGTTTCCAGAAATTGTTCATTATTTTAAGTGTCTTGGCGTCCATTTTTGTCGTGCACGATTCTGATTAGCTGAGACCGCCAAACATCAAAGAAATTATAGAACCGGTTCAATTTCCAAATGTTTGATGGAAACTGAAGCCATCCAACTTTCTCAGACAAAAATGGCGGCGTTAATGACGTTCCGATGACGTCATAACTGCCCAACTTTATTTGACCAAACTTTTGGAAGCAGTTTGACGGGAAAATTTGACAATGTGACAGGGGCTTTAGGCACTCGCGTCAAAATACAAAACATCGATTTACATATTAATTCCAAGATAATGTTTGGGAAGATGTGGTGAGTAAACGGCGATCTTAATTTGCACTGGTCTTGGGTTACGCTAACAGTACAAGCACGACAAATTCACTTGCTAATGCCGTAAATACCTTTGTAAAGATGGTTGTACCCGGCAGTAAGTACTCTTCTGTAACTAACGTGCTTGCATGCCAAAGAAACAAGTAGGCATTTTCATCCCAGTAATGCAGAGTTATTACTCAAATCCGTCCAAGTGATGACGAGAAAAATTCGAGGCATTATTTTTTAAATCCATTGCCAAATTCCAGCTGCGTGACGAGAATAGAAAGCATGATTATATGTACTTATTTTATCAACGTAAAGCTCTAGCTGTCAAATTTACTCGAGACCTCCTCATAAATTGCTAGAGGTATTTCAACAACAAGCTATAAAAGCAATGACAAGCCTTTTACAAAACGAATGAACGTACAGTCTCGCAAATAACGTATTTAAATTTTCTACTTTTCATCATACAAAAATATAGCTCTAAAAAAGTTATTTTTTCCTGTTATATTTAAAGTCATTACTAAAAACCAATACGCATTGGGCATTTCCCTCTTTCACTCTTTCTCTCTGTATCTTTCTATCGTTCTCTCTCTCTTTCTGTCATTCTGTCTTTCCCTCTCTCTTTCTCTATATTTATCTCTCATTCTCTCTTTCTTTCTCTTTTTCTCTCTTTATCTTTCTCTCTTTCCCTTTCCCTCTTTCCCTTTCTCTCTTTCTCCTTTTTCCTTTCTCTATTTCAATATTTCCCTTTTTCTCTCTCTTTCTCTCTCCCTCTTGGTCTCTTTCTTATTTCTCTCCTCTCCATTTCTTTCTCTTTCTCACGAAATACATAAAGCTGCTGAAGAGGTTTTACATTGTAGGAACACCAACAGCCATACATTTTTCAGCGAAGAAATCTATAAAATGTAATGTTGATGAATTAATGAATCAATAAATCCTCGCAGATGTCTTCGAAAACAAGAAAATAGTTTTTTTAGAAGGCAATAGAAAACGACTTAGACGGTAGTTCTATATTTTCACAATGGCTTATCTTTTAGTCACCGTGAGGATAGCTTGCTCCACCACACGTTGCAGAAGCAAATTACTCAATGGCCTGAAAACACGGACTGTTTCATAAATCTTTTTGCGTTTATTATGAATAGTAATAACGAAGCATTACAACTTCATTTCAATACTTACAATTTTTTTATGCTGCGATAAGTAAAATTATAATAATTTTAGTTACTCAGTGAAATTGTATTTCTGCAACTATGCGTTACTAAATAACGCAGATTAGAAAAATGCTATTTTTTGTACATGTGAAACAACTAAAGATATTTGTAAGAACGAAAAAGTGACACTTTCTGTCAGGTAGATAAATACTGACACACTTGTAAAAAACAAAAGGTTTTATAATTCACATTATCAACATACGACACTGATATGGAAAAAGTAATAAGTGAAGCTCGTAGCTATTAATGGAGAGTAGTTCCATGTCTTAATGGTGATTTGAAGAAAAAAAATCGTTTAGAAAACATTTGTTAATACTGAAAGTATTTATTTTGCATTCAAGTTTTTAATGTATACATACGTGTAAGAATTAGAAAATTTACAAACTATTTAATTTTATAATAATTTCGCAGTTTCACTATATCAATGCATGAATAAAGTGATCAGGCCCATGTCAATGTTAATTTCACACATGGCGGGAAGAATACAAAGTCATCAGATAAGCAGATTCTAATCAGATCTTTCAGAAGTGACCGCTCAAAACAAATGCGTGCTACATTTCGTCAACAGCAAATGTGAGTGAAAATCACCTAACAGCACCTGTAAAAACCATTGAATATTGTAACTGGAATATTGAATTTTTTCAAAATACCAGATGAGCGTAAGAGAAACAGTTCGAGAGTACTTACGGAGAATGTCTTGACTATCAATGATGATGAATAACACAAATGAGTAAGATTTCTCATATCTATTTAAGGTTTAGTAGTTATTCTGATGACACGTTGCTTCTTCAGAGCCTGCTCATGGAATTAACAAGTAAAACGATTTTGACGCGATCTAAACTTCTAAAACGAGAAACCCGTTTTTTGATATTCGTCACTTAAGTTAAATTAAGAGGCGATGCTATGCTGAAGATAAATAAGAGAGTGTTGCATTTGAAACAAACGAGACGGCAACTCGTAAAAAAAACGAGACGGTTTTTTTTCAAGCATCGCAGTTGCGCTCCAGATATATGGAACAATTCCAGTGAAGAGTACAGCAGAAAGCAGCTTATTGATTTAAGGGCAACTGAACTGTCTATGGAACACACTGGCCAACAATCACAAATAATGGAAAACTAGAGCAGAAACTACAATACATACTTTGTAAAACGAAGCAAAGAAGAATAAAGGTCGGTAAGTGGAGTGAGGAAAATGATCCTCGGCATTAATGCTGATGCTGAACTTACTAAAAAAGTCCTTACGAAGTTTTATATATGACAAAGAAAACCATTTATCTAAGACTGTTTTGTTTGCAGTTACAAAATATTGTTTAATTTAAAGAGTAGGTTAGCGATACATATGTTTGCTGCTAATAAATGTATTGTGGCAGTATTACCTTCCTTTACGACAGTGAAATAAACATTATTTCGGTTGTTTTTGTTCACGCCGAAAGCAACGGAACGGTTTAGCTATACCAAAAGTTTTTTGTTTTACGTTGTAGTTTTGAGTACCTGAGTGTCGTCCTGACACAAGCATTCATAAACCAATATATTATGTGGTTACAAATCTGAAACTGAGCAAATCTACAGTCTTCCTGCAGATGTTTAATGACATTCTCAAGTGCAGTGATTTTCCAAATCACTAACCTCAATTCCTCCCAACAGGTGACGTATTTTGGCCCATGTAACTAACTGACATAATCTACCTGTCAAAAGTTATTTGAACACAGCAAGACAAAACGGTCGTTTGGTGTATGTTGATTTGTTAGTAACATGAGTGGTGCGGGTTCAAATGCTAAAGTCGTCAAGTTTTCTTCTTTTTTTTAAGTAAACGAAATTTTGTAAAATTTGTTACTTTTTTATTTACAGTTGTATATCAGAACACAATTTTTTTTACAGTGTATCTGACCACCACAATGGCGTCTACTAAATTACTGTACGACAATGCAAATTTATCATAGCTATTACTACGTATATCAAGCAAATATATTTGTGGCAAGTCTACTCGGCAGTGGTTCATAATTAAACAACATTTTCTTTTGTGTCAAAAAATCGCGAATTGCAAAAAAGAAAATGTTTTTACACTGCAGAACTGTACTTTTTAAGCACTATTTAATTCTAATTGTTTTATTAGGACATACATAACATAAATTATATTGTTTTTAAGAATTAATTATTGTTTTAAAGACAAATATTTCTATATTCTTCTGGTCATTAAGAAATGGTTGGAAATATTACAAAGTTTCTTGTAATTTATATGTGAGGCTCACAGTTCATGAACGTCACGTATTATTACTGTATCCATGAGAGGACCAATGAGCTCAAAATTATGAGAAATTTAAAATCAAACAAAAGTCACAAACATAAAGAAATAGCTACTAACTACAACTGAAGGAAACTTAACATGTTATTTTTAATTGAATTATAAACTCTCGCATAAACTCCTCCCTTTAATGAGTTTCTTGATCTACCAATGATAGTCAAGTCCCCACAATGCAATCATCATTTCAACCCTGCTTATCTTATCTGAGACAAGCCGCAACGTGTGAATTTTCCTTGTCGTTTCATAGCTATTTCAACAGTGATCGGTAAATGTCTCCCACTTCAATCGAAAACATGTCTTTAAACTTTAAATGTCAATCTACTGACTAGCCAAAATCTCACTTGCTAAAATTGTCATCAAAAAGGAATGCGGAAATTCATTAAGTATGTGATTGGAGATCATTAGTTTCATAGTTGCCACAAACGTTACATTTATAGATATGTGTGTTTACAAAACAGATATGTGTATACTATGTAACTTAAATCAGCGTAAGCTTTCCCTATATGTGAGTGACTTCCCATCTAAAGCCCCAAAACCACACAGCACTAACTTGGTACAAACACGAATCTTTGTTTGTGAAGGGAATGTTCAGTAAGTGTAATTTAGAAATTTTGATCGAATATTAATACTCCTTTGAAAACGAAAATAGCTATTCGATATGACTACTGCCTACGTAACCAGTTTATTCATTGCTATATATTAACGTCTAAATTCTTCCTTTAAAATATAAAGTAGTAATTTTTCTTTGTGTAACTTTTTTTTTTTTTTTTTTTTTTTTTTTTTTTTTTTTTTTTTAGAGGCAGTTGTGTTTACGGCTTTAAATTACTCAGGCCTGTGTAGATTTCAATCTCGAAGAACCCGCCACAAACTAAATGGTAATATTCCACGAATATCAAATCCGGCGAATCGGAGTCGGACGATCCAACTTGTCGGCGGGATTATCGCGGGGATCTCCCGTTTCCCCACGCCCCTTTAACTCCGGCGCCGCTCCATACTTACCCTCATCGACTCTCAGGACCTCGATGTTATGAGCCGCCCAAATCTCTTAAGTAACTCACTCAAATCCCATCTAGCCATCCTGAATTCGGTTTCCGATGGTTTTCCGTAATCACTCCAGGCGACAGAGGCAGCGGTGGCGCAGTGGCTAGCGCACTCCCCTCCCACCTGGGCGATCCGGGTTCGATCCCCGCCGGATTCGCGCCCGGGCTTTCGCATGTGTGAATCGTGTTGGCGATGCCGCCTGCCGGCAGGTATTCTCAGGGTGCTCCTGCTTCCCCGCCCCTGCATTCCAGCGCCGCTCCATTCTAGGGTCTCACTTTATGCCATGTTCGGGGATGACGGGTACCTACGGGTCCTAGCTGGAAAGCCCGTCACTCGGAGGGTGTTGCCTCGCCCTGGGTTCACCCCCATACGCATTTATTATTATACTCCAGGCGAATACTGAGATGGTTTCTTACAGGCCTGTTCCTCCGTATCTGATTGCCTTGCTGTCAACAAGGCATTAGATCCTACCTACCACACACATACTTTCAATGAATATGAAGAGCCGGAATAAAGCCGAGCTTATTAAAATAATATTTTAATAGGATACTTGATGTCATGTGTCACGCTCATGTGGCATGGAAGCCGAAGCTGTGATCGTTTGGACCACACCCTCGGCGTGACACAGCGTTAATGAGTACCGCGTCGGTACAAAAGAAGT
Organism: Dryococelus australis; assembly: GCA_029891345.1. NCBI lineage: Eukaryota > Metazoa > Arthropoda > Insecta > Phasmatodea > Phasmatidae > Dryococelus > Dryococelus australis. The sequence continues at coordinate 90,787,449 of CM056996.1, read as the reverse complement.
GGTTTTGAGCCCGCCTTCACGAGAATGTCCCATCGCATTTAGCCATTCGGCAGGTAACCTTCCGACGTTAAACACTTGACGCTTCATAAATATTACATAATTTCAGGCTTGAATACTTTACTTGCCATAATATCGTCGCTGTAACTTCGGACCTGTATGATCAGCCTATACCATTCCACATTCCATGGGGAAGGGTTACGACTGAACGAAGGAGGCTTTGTAGTGTGATGGCTACGCGATAACTGCTTTACACATGTCGCGACTGCTCGTTAGACATATCGCTGTCCTTTCTGCCATGTGTGGGTAGGGCAAAGTAGTCCTTATGCAAATGTTAATATATTAGGCCTGCACTTATAAAACATTTGACATGCTTACGAAATTTTCAGATACTACTTTAGATAAATGTTATATTCCACATACAACCAGCTGGGCAGTGGGAGTGTGGCAATCAATTATTCACCACCCAATGGTGAGCTGGGTTCGATTCCCGGTAGGGCCACTAAGATTTTTGCATGTGGGAAGCGTGGTGGAAGAGTTGCAAACTTGGTGAGAGTGGAGAGAATTAGTGGCTCTTCACGTTGTAGTCTTCGAAACTGCAGATCCCCCAGAAAACCCGCCGACCAGCAGCATCGTCCGGCACGATTCCCACGTGCGAAAATCCGGGAGCGACCCCGTCGGGAATCGAGCACGGTTCGCCTAGGTGGTAGGCGAGTAATCTAACCACTACACCACCACGGCCTCGAAAACTTGGTGATTTTCTCACCAGATATGGTGATTTCATAAGGTGGTCTGGAGGCCAAACTTCATATTTGCGACAGCTCGTAAAGTGAGTTAATTCTGTAAAAATTTGGCGGCAGATCTGGTGAATGGAAAGGGACGGTACAGGTTTTTTTCTATTATCAAATTATCGCACTATTATGTCATCACGATTATCAATTTCCCGGGAATATACGGTGTACATCTGAGGAGGCCATAGGAATATTTAAGATGCATTTTGTGTCTTTTGTAGCATACGACTATCTCTTTGTAGGTAGTTATGTAGGATGATTCTTAAGGTAACCGATACTGTTTTGCCACGTCGTAAGTGAAGTTTCGGGAACACATACACTGGAAAATACTTGAGTTTTCCAACTATATATACAGCTTGACAGTACTGTGTGTTTGTACGTATGTCTAGTGAATACTTTATGAAAGAATATTTAAAATTAAACTTCTTTACATTAAAAATTTGTTTCAATTTCTGACAGTGGTATTTATAGCGGCAAGTAACTATAAAGATCAATAATAAGTAATATTTCAATCTGCGAAAAATAGTATTTTTTGAATGTATTTTGTATAGATTTAATATGAAATAGACTAAGATTACGTTCGGGTGAGCGTTTGGAGATTATTAAATATTGGTTTAGAAATTTTCTTTCGAAAAAGTTGGCAACTATGCGGTAGCGTGTGTTGCCTTTGACCGGCGGGCTTTCTCGAAGTATTCCGGAGCTGCTCCATCCTCCCCTCATTTCACCCTCGTCGGCTCTCAAGAACTCGCTGTTACGTGCCGAGCCAAACATATCAAATTAAAATACATTTTGCAACGAATCGACAGCCACCTGAGGATAAGAAGAGATTGGCGATATTTTAAATCGACTGCTATACTGGGCTTAGAACTTCCGTTCTTGCAAAGAAATGTTCAATAATACACATACAAACCATCGCTTAATACCTATCTTTGACAACACTCACTTCTTTGATACTTATCTCGTCTTCAAAACTATTTTGAAAAGAACTTCTCATGTCGTAATCTTTGATTTAAGCAGTTTATAGTTCAAGATTTGATAGTTTATTTTGGAAAGGAGTTTTTATTGTATTGTAAAGGGGTGTTTAACGTCCCTCGGTTTTATGCTTGAAAGCTTAGCAGACGACGGCTTACAGACTAACTTATAATCTAATTTAAACTAACACCCGTGCTTTACCCGGGATTCGAACCCAGAGTCTCCCGCACCCTGATCGAGGGCGCACCAACCGACTGCGCTACGGGAGGTAATGATTTTATTCCTTTTGCCCGCTAGAATTTTTTTTAAATATCTTAGTTAAGGTTTTTGACACACAATATGCAAGTAGCAGTGAATTACTTCGAAATTTTTTGGACTTTCTCCATTGCCGATGCTGATTATGACAAAAGACGGCTATAGGCTGTTCACTGTAAAATGAGGACTTTTAAAAGCCCTGCTTAAGATCTACTTGTATACATGTTGTGTGTTCTTTAGCCTTATGTAAAATTAATGTTGCCATATAACTCATCACTTTATTCATGCGTCGGTCAGGTGAAACTGTGAAATTATTAGTAAAGTGAATATTGTACAAATCTGCTCATTTTTACACTTCGATGCATTACAAAAAAATACAGAAAGCGAATAAAATGATTTAAGTTATCACAAATGGTTACCTAACACATTTTATTCGACGTTAATATACGGAACTATTTTCCTCTCCATTGTTACCAACTTTACTGGACGAATGTCACTCAGTGCGCCCATTAAATTATTTGCATGCAGGGGTAGTAATTTTTTCTAAGGTGCATTTCTAAAGCGCTCACTTTATCGTGAACAGCCTTTAAACGTTTGGTTGCTATTTTCCCTTTGTAAACTTTGGCAACTGAGGTAGTTCAGAAATTTTCTGAAATTAATTCACCCACCACATCATCACCACAAAATTTCGGAAAGTCATTCTTTATATACAATAATAGTAATATCAGTTGGGTTGCTAATGTCTTTAAATCCATGACAATAAATATGTGTTCACGTATATAAAGCTCTCTGAACACGAGAGTAATCAATAGGCACACTAGTCTTCTTATACAGTATTTCTCATTAGTGTCAACTGTAACTGTTTGTGACGAATACTGTCCTTAATTTAGGAAGACACTTAACTACGCGTCACATCACTTAGCTTTGCTGAATGGCCGACCTCCGTAGAGCAGTTGGTCGTGTGCCGACTTACGTTGAACTTTTGGAATACCCGAACATTAACATCCACTTGGGTTTGGGTGTTAGTCTTCAATGCCCGGGCGCTAAAATTAGACGTTCATTTTAAGGCTTCGTGAGTGGAATTTTTGCATTCACTGTGTTGTTTGTCGAATGTTAAATTTCTATATGGAAAGTGTATGCAAACGTATAAATTAACACTTGTTCTATTGAACCTAGGAGTTGTTGCGTGACATTGTGTCTCTTATATGGGGAAAACCTCCATTGTCTGTGGAAAATGTTCTGCGGAAGCGGGAACCTTAATGACTGGACTTCACAGTGTAACACAGCGTAACAAATGCAGTCTTAATAAGTCACTGTTTGTATGATTGTTATATGTTTGTTTATGAGAACATTTACTTGGAAGATTCAGTATTCTCGCGGTCTGTAAATATCTGCGGATTTTAATCCGCGAAACCATCAATTTTCTGCGCTAACTAGTTGACTTAGCTGAATTCACAGAGGGAACAGACGATTTCTGTCCCGTTACAGATGCAGAAAGACTACAAAGTCTCGAGGCCATGTGATTAATAAACACATTAAAAACCAATTTTCATTTTTTAACAGTACAAAGAATTCTCTTGTAAAACTACTCGTTTGCAAAACTACGAAGGCCATGTTTGTGATATACCTCAAGTAATGTTTGTACTATACTGACCTGTTTCCACGAGCTTCAGCAAAATGGCGGACTCTCAATGTAAAGCTGTAGGCCTACTTAGCTGTTTGTGTAAAAACTATAGGCGATGTAAAGCATAGCTGCGTGCAAGAAGAAATGTATTACAAGTTTGAATAACGTAAGACTCTTAAAAAAAACTCAAGTAATCATAATAAAACGACAATTTCAATAAAACGTGACCGTATTATTTATTAACTGTTAATGTTTGCTAGCTACACAGAACTTTTAAAGTCGGCTCTCAATACCTCGTCGTTAAGAGCCGTCCAACTATCTGAACTCAACAACAGAACTCTTAAAATGAAATAAATGTGCCTATTCTTATTAATCAAATAGCTTCATTAATATTTTGTGGGTATTTATAGCTATATTTATTGTAAAAGTAAGTTTCAAGAACGTAAGTTAAATTGGTATTAATGATACAATGGGTGTGGGTTCTAGTCCCTGTGCTGGCAAAATGTAAGCTTTCATTTCGTAGATTATATTTTGAAATAATTTTTTAGTTTTTATTTGTTATTAATTTATCACATATGTTTTCTAGAAGAAAAATAAAAGTAATTTTATGTACACTTCTCAATAATGTCAGTTTTAATACAAGGCTATCATTTGTAATATTACAAATAAATGTCTTGCAGATTTTACAAAAAAAAAAAAAAACTCTTAGATTTACAAATGGTTTTCTTGGCTACTGGGTTTTCAATGATTTTTCTTCTAAAATTAAAGAAAAAATAGATTGCAGTTTTTACCAGTAAATATTTAACCTATGCAGATAACCTAAGACAAAATAAAAATGCTTCAGTAGTTCCTTTGTATCATGTTCGTCTGACAATCTCTGAAACATACGCCACAAAATAAACAAACAAGTTTATGCAGTTCCTTTTTGGTACAAAAATCTGTAAAATACATGTTGTAACACATACGAAATCATTTGAATTTTAAACGAAGATTCAATGAGTCAAACTGGCATGAAACAAAGTACGACAGTTTTAGAGTCGTAACAAAAATTTATGCTTAAGTTATAATTTAAATACACAGATTGGTGATAGTTCATGAAAGCTGCACGTTCTTCCCAGGAAAACCTTTCGCCCCAACGTTAGTGATACGAAATATACGGCCTGAATGAGGATACTTCTTGAGTTCTTCGCTCATTCGAATGTTACCCGTGGTGACGTAGAGTCACCTTGCTTTCGGCTCTTTAACATTTCTACACTCGGTCATTTTTGCTGTTCCGTGGCACTTCATAATCGCACATGCACACACGGGGCAGCGGTAGCACAGCGGCTAGAGCTTTCGCCTTCTACAAAGGCAAGCCGGATTCGATTCCTGACGGAATCGCTCCAGGATTCCCTCAAGTGGGAATCGTGCCGGACGATGCCGCTTGTCGGCGGATATTCTCGGGGATCTCCCGTTTCCCCCACCCTAGCAAATTTGGCGCTGCTCCATACTCAACTCTCTTTACCCTTATCGGCTGTGAAGACACAGAAGTTAAAGAGCCATCCAAACTTCTCTCGGGACGATTAAATTCGCTTATTAGTGTAGTCCTTTTGCCTTACCCTGTGCAAACACTGTCTGCGAGGCCTTTGTACGTGAGAATATTAACGAGAAAAAAGACTTCATCTTTTTCTCAGCTAAGAGATATTTCAATACACAATTGAAGTGACTAAGAAGCTACGTTTTATCCAACAGACCGGAATCTCCAACATTTGCACTTTGTGCCTTTGCATGACGAACAAGGATGAACGAGACACTAAAATGACTATTCCCTCACTCACTACACTTGCTTGGTAAAATCTCTCCTAACCATGGCAACTGTGCCAGCTTCCCCTTGTGTGCAGCTCACACCAATACCTCATGTTTCATGGCAGGATTACTTAAACCGATCACTACAAAAAATTTTCTACACAAGTAGTGCCAGTTTAAAACGTAGGAATACGAACTGTCTAAGCAGATATACCTTACGTCTTTCTAGAAAAGTTAGATCTATTCAATCCATTCCTGATACGCTAAAAGGAAGTTATGAGAGAACGAAATCAAGTGAAGAGTATAAGTAGAGTAATTACAATTATGCATTACATATCGGAAGCTATTACTCACTAGTTCCCTCCTAAGTTGGTGTACGTAAAATTAATGATCTAGAATTGAAAACCATGTAAATTTTTAATGAACCAGGCGCTTCTTTTGATATCGTAGCCTGTTTTAATAGTAAATCACTATAGTTAATCCTGTTTATTTAAGAGTCTGTGTTTTTCAGTTTCGTTACAGACGTTTTGAGAATCTACGTGGCAGGAAGTGTTTTTTGCCCCTGCCCATAAGTGTTTTACCATTCAGTATTATGCGATAGACCAACACAATGCAAAGAAGACAGTAATGCAAGGCATTACAATTTCTATAGTGACTTTGACATTTTATGAGAACATGTATGCTATATTATTTATAATTTTCCACTTAATGCCTGTGAGGCCATTACGGGTACAGTATACGCGCTAAATTATTATACTTGCAAACCACTCGTAGACGCACTTAAAATAGACTATTACCTGGCTCGAGATATTTAGGTTGGCTTATAGATACGCTTTCACAAACATCACCGAATATCAAGACTCTTTACCAATTAATTTTAAACACGATGACAATACAAAAACACTGCAAGTTTACGCCATAAACGTTCAAATTGTACGTAAATGCGCCCAAAGTTATAGACAGAAGATGGCCATGATCAAGATTCGCGTTGTTTCTAAAAATTATGTTTAGATATACAACTCAACAATTTGTGCATCTACATTCTTGTTACTCTTGCATTGTTGTATGAAAATGGAATGAGCCAGTCTGCGATACACACACACACACACACACACCACACACACACACATATATATACATATACATATATATATTAAGCAAAAAACGACAATTATTTCATAAATAAGTGAAAAAGTCAATATTGCCATACAAATGAATTTATTGGTTTTTTGCATAAATAAGGTACAAATTTCTATGAATGAAATAGTAAAAATGTACGTCAGGAAAACTTTATTAAAGTTCTTTGTGACATTTATTAATAAATATACGTTCGATTTCTCCAAAATTAATTGCGTTCTGGTACTATATATGTATGTGCTTGGCGGCAATATTAACATGTGCTTACTGTTTAGTAAACGGCACAAAAGTTAATACTGATATAAAAAAATTACCAATATTATATGATCGTTGAGAAAATAATTTAACTTGCCATTTAAAACTTATATGGTTAATGAAACTTTGGAGTAACATTCGTTGAACGAAAACTTTCCGGTTTATTCTATTATAAGTACAGAAAAAAAAAATCCATCTCAGTCGTCTGTGAACTGAAAACTCTCTGCAGTTAACCGGAGTGTATATCCTTATTATTTGGTTATTTGACTAGTTGCGCTTCTTCCTCAGTACTTTCCTATTCATTACAATTGTAAACTTCTTTATGCTGTTACGGAATGCATGAGACAGTCGTTTACCTGGCCACCTTTCATACAGGCTACCCACAGCTTTCCTTCTGTGTCGATGGCCATACCATCATGATTACAGCCAGTCAAGTTGTTCTTCTTGAGGTAAAAAGCAACACGGCGATTAGCTGTAACAAAAATATAATAAAATATCCGCCAACAATGTTATTTTATAAAAAGTGATGGAACAATATTTAACATACTTTATATTCTTATAAATGAACTTTATGTGAACATATTAAAGGAAGAAGGTATCAGAATTATGCAGTGGTAACAGTATATAATACTTATATATACCATAAACCTATCATGAATGCTGGATTAATTTACAGGATAATAACTGTTTCATAAAGTTTACTCAACAACTTAAAGGTTTTCAATTATTTTTAAAGTTCTGTGTGTGTGTCTATGTATATAATGTTCTAAATTTTCTGTACATTATAATATAATAACAACATTATTTTGATAAAAGTTGTAAAATAAATGGCAAATATATTAAAAATAACGACGAAATTAAAATATTTATACCTCTGTTATTTAGAATCAAACTAATAAACAAATTATTTTAGCTTTCGTGTCCATATTATTTATTTAACTTTTTATCCGGTAGTACAAATACTTCGATAAAATATCTTTCATGCATAACACTCCACTTGTCTTCCATTATATGTCAACTTTAAATAAAAATGGTAAACGAAAACTTAAAACATAAATCTTGTAATTGACGTCAAACTAATTCTTTAAGATTTTCTCGTGAGATCAAACACTGTCTTGAACTGTTATCACACTTTGCGATATAAAAAACTTTCTGCAATTTATCTTCTGTAAAACAAATTCTAGTAATTGCGGTAATTTTTAAAACTTTTTTACTATTTAGTTTTTCACATTAACCAAATTAATCTTAATAATTAAATCAAAATAGGGGGAAATGTGAACCACTTCAGCACTTCCAAACAGATAAAACAGTGTATTTGGTCGTATTTATTATTATTATTATTCGTTTTTACTTTAAAACTTTATTTAGTTACGATTTTTTTTTTAGTTTTTCTTTGCATACGTTTTAATATTGCAAAGTATATTACCAGAAGTTATTTTTTATTGGAAGTTTAATTTCATTGTCTTAAAGCAAATAGTGTAGCATGTATCCATAGAAGTAAAGCATCTCGCTAGAGTATGATCTACATGAGCCAGCATATTCGCTGCTAACCAATGACACAACAAAAAAAAATCCTATGAGTTAATTCGAATCTAAAAGTATGTAAAAATTAAAAATTAAATGATTAAAAATAATTTTTGCCGATAACTGTTACGGTTATACACTGTTTCTGTATCCTCAGGAGTACAGATTATTTTTAATAAATATTCCATAGAATAAGATGAATTGTGTACTATCTCTTAGACTCATTAAAATATGTGTAATTTACTTTCAAATGGAAAAACTTCTACTAACATTTGCTTTGGTCATGTCTCAGTCTATATTTTCTGTATTCTTTTGTATGCGTGAAAGTATTGGTACGCGAGTGAAAGCCTAAATTAACGTTTAAAGTTAAATTTTTCTTAAATATGTTGACACATACTATCAATTTGCTTAGGTCATAAATGTATTTGCATATGACGGCGAAAAAAAATGCATCGAACCAAATAATATTATTTTTAATTTCCTCTATTTGATTCTCTGCAATGATTACATTGTCTTTTACTAACCATTTTAACTATAGATCTCAGCAGGAAAAATTTTTCTCGTTTAACATCACATAATATTTTTTTTTTTAAATTTGGTTATCAGATAATATTGCATTTTACTTAACATTGCTCTTTAAATGATTTTCTTAAATCATTCACTGAATAAATTATTCGCATACTGGATTTTTTATTAAATCTTCTTCCACATAACTGATTGCTTTGTATTCATCACTCGCATGTTATTTTGTAATTAAAATTTTACTTGACTTGTATTACTACTTAGCTATAACCTCAATAAACACATTTTATAAATTCTCGAAACATAAGAATATCATAAAAATGTAGAAAAAATTACTATTTTGATTTTTAAAAAGTGGCGTGAAAATTGACAAAACCATAAACTTGGTAATCAAATTTCATTTTATGTACTGCATTAAGAAAAACTTTGGTGTTTAAAATTGTGATACTTATAAATGGAAATGGGTTTTTGTTTATTTAATTGACAAACTTTGGCGCTTTAACTAAAAGTTAGTTGCATTATTTGCAATATCCGTCAAAAGATTTACACTGAAAATTGGATACAATTAGACATACAGATTTACTCAATACGTTTGCACATCATTTCCTAAAAAAAACTTTTTCCAATATGTGTGTCTGTGGGATGGGGAAAATAAATCGAGTTATTTACCTGCAGTTGAATTTAAAAAAAGGATATGTGCAGATTCTACAAAGTTTACAGAAAACAGTTTCTCAGTCAAAATTAGTTAGCAAACAATACCGCTTTGTTCACGCTCAGTTTTATGGAATACACAGTAATTCGTTGCACTTGCAGAATCCGTTCTCTTATTAATTAACTTTCAGGTATAACTTACCGCCCTACTCTCTGAACCACTGGGCACCTCAGTGAAGTTACTTTAAAATTATATTGAAGGAGAAAACACGTCAGTTATTTACATAACTTGTTGGTTTTTAATTGAACACTATCAATAGTCGTAAAATACTCTTTCACAGCTGCATATTGCTCGAAGTTTAAACTGTCTCGCTTGTCTGCAATAATGATAACATCAGATTAGGAAACGTAGTTCCGTGAAATAACATCTTATTAACAGATCTCTTCTTTTTATTAATTTAGATGTAGCCTGTTCCGAACTGCATCAAAACTGCATCAATTCTATGGAAGCGATCTGTTACATGAACAAAGCCAATGCGCACTTGTAGTATTTTGCTATGGAAGGATAAACAATGGACTGGAAGTACGAAATACGCAGGGTTTTCATAAGTTTTCGAATGAGAGATCTTTTGTAACAGACTAAGTGATAGTTAAGCATGTAATTGTTTTGTGTATATGCTGAAGGTGCAACATCTTTGCGCATTCGCAGGTACCACAAGGAAGTATGGCGTGGTTAGTAGGGCTGTTCCAAGTTCCGATTCGTCAATAATTATCGATACGGATAGTAAAATATCAACCTTAACACTAATTTTAAAATCATTGGTGTATCTATGTCAAAATATTATCAATTTTACCTGCAGTTATAAATATAACAAGTAAATGTAACGTGTGTCGCTAACTTGTGTTGATAATATATTAAACCGTTTCCAACTAAATCTGTTTCCATCTGTTCAAGTAGTTTTCTTTCACTACGTTAAGCCCACTTACCTACCTACCTACCTACCTACCGCTAATGACATTCTGACACCATATATAACCTAATTTTTAAATTGTACTGCGTTGGCCAGAATTGATTCGTCAAACTGAGGGAGGCGATTCCTTATGGAAAATAAGGTGGGATTTACATTGACGTACACTATCGTGTGGTGATTAAGGGAAACGCGATTCCGATTTTTGTATCTCCATCTCAAGTACTTCCTGATATTTTTATATTCATACAATTCGAACTTCGAAATTGAACGCAGCTTACTTCCCTTAATATCCACCACACGATAGTCTTAGTAGATGTCCATCCCACCTTATTTTCCATAAGAAATTGCCTTCGGAAATTTGGCACATAAATTCGGGTCAAAGTGGTGTAATAATTTCGAAGATATCGAGTTCATTAAAATATTGAAAATTTTGTGTAGCCACTGAACTCAAACATCAATAACGCTATTCATGATATCAAACAGCATTAGAGTTTGGAACGTTGCCATTTCCAGTGTTAAAGATCCCGGTATACGAGGCTTAGAGGATCCCATCACCCTCTTGAAACGGATAAGGTTTAAACAATTCCTCTTCTGTCGGTGGCTAGGACCGAACCCATTATTCTAACTCGCCCTTTTCCAGTCACATTTACCAATATATTACTGCGATAGATACAAACAACTTAAAATTACTTCTACTTTGTGAAAATGAATTTATGTAACTTAAAATAATACGCCTTGTTGCGTATATTACTTTCAGTCTATAGTTAAAGTATTAAGATTTGATTCATGCACGAGTGCAATTACTTTACAAGCAGAGCATGGGAGTTGGAATGAAAGACAGTTTCGAGGCATTAAGGTGGTACACATGGGACTTAAAAATGTATTATACTTGCACAAATAAAGGTTCTTGGAAATATAAAATGTAGATGTATAAAAGGAAACATCAAGTATCCAGAAAATAAAATCACAGGCATTCAGGAAAAAAAAAAAAAAACTTGGCCAAATAGCGAGCTATGTTATTTGAAAGAAATTAAAAAGACGTCTACATTAATTCAACAGCGTTCCTAAGGATTGAAAACGTCTACTCAGGATGCAATCCTCAGTTACATTGCATTAAATGGAGTATGCTCATAAAATCTAAAGCTACAACATAGTACCTACACAGTTCTCCTGTATGAGCGTTGAAATCGCATACGTTCACGACACCGGTAGGTGAATCTATGTAGTACATCGCCTTCGTATCAGGAAACCATGCCATGCCATTTGAAAGGGAAATTTCTGTCAGACGAGTCGCTGGCTTCTAATCCTTCGAGAAGTAAAACAGGTATCCCTTAATTCTCTCACCTTTAGCATTCAACTGTCCAAAGGAGCCTGAAAATGCCCAAACACTAATGCTTTATGGATTTATTGACTAACTCAATGTAAAAAAGTAAAGTAATTTAACAATAACCAGACTACGACAAAAAGTGTGTGTGTCTATATATATATATATATATATATATATATATATATATGTGAGGAAAACAAATGTTTAATTTATAGACATTATCACAAAGATGATCTAATTAGACATTCACGTATAAACCAATTATAAATAGCAAACTTTATTAAATGCAATCCCTTGCATGCACAAAGTTGTATGCATATTTTAATAACACTAGTTTCACAAATAGGTATTTTATTTATACAAAGCTGGAGTCGGAGACTTTCCAACGATTGAACTTAAAATTTGCTTTACACTTTATTTCGTTCCTTTTTATTGTGGTTCTTATAATTGTACTTATTTCCATTGTTTTTAATCTATTTCGTTCATTTTTATTATTTTTTCGAAACATTTTACTGGTTTTAGTTGTTTTGCAGTATATGTAGTTCGTTTCAACTAACATTTTATTTCGAATTATTATTTTTTAAATTAATCATCATGTTTAGTTTTCATTCTGTTCCGCTAAATTTCCCTTACTTGAGAATATTTTACTTTGTTTTGTTTTTGCTTTCGCTCAGTTTTTTTTTTTATATTTTGCTTGCATAGCATTTTTTTTTTTACTCTATTTCGTTGGTTATTCTCAGTGTCGATATAATTCGCATGTTTTCGTTGTTCACACTGTTAGTTTTTTTTTCAATCAATATTTGTTTTGTTTATCGCGCTTATGCATTCGTTTTTACTCATATTAGTACGATTTAACTTATTGCTGTTATTTTTTCTATGGCTGGCTAGTATTGACGCCAATCCTCAGTATTCAGTATCTTACACCAGGTGGGCAAGTACTGACATTGCCGGAGTCGAGGGGCTTGGCATTTTAAGCTCATCGGTTGGAAAGCCTCCGACTCAGCCTTGGTATAAATAAAATAACCTCTAGTTGTGGCAATAATATTGTTTTTACACGAATGTCTAAATAGTTCTTCTTTGTGATAAATAACTGGTTGCTTGCTTTTTAGTTCAACCTACTGCCTATACATTATAGTACGTATCTACTTCTTGTCGTCGGTGATTTTTTTAAACTTTTTATTGTTTTTATTTTAGGTTTTGAGTTTTGTAGCTCACTAAGAAAATCTGAAACCCTTATGGTATTTCTTGTTTGTGCGTCAACGAGTGTATGTCAACCGGCAATATTATGCTAGACGATCAAGTCTTGTGTAATGTACTTTAGTGACATAAAAAAAAATTCCCAAAAGTCAATTTAAATAACAAACAATATCGTAAATAATTACTATTGGAATTAGCGTTGTATTTCATTTCCAGTGGTACCAAGTTGTGTATTTAGATAAAATATAACAAATAAAAATTGTTTACTTACCTACACTTTTATCATTACTGGCCCGTATACGGAAGAACGGTATAAATAGGCTGTTCTCGGTAAAGTGAGCACTTTTGAGGCCCTAGTTACTTTTTCCTTTCAGCTATATTTTTTCCTTTAACAGACATTTAAAATGAATATTGTCATGTAAGTAATAATCAGTGTGTATATACCACCACTCTCGAAAGTTAATGTTTAAGGCTAAAATAAAATATATTTATTGACTATTATTCCAAAATAGAGGTCTTTAAATAGTGCTCACTTTACCTTGAACAGCATACAGCGAAATTGTTTCGTACGAAACACAAAACCACCACCTGAATAAGCATGTACGTCAGTACTGAATGGAAGCTAGTTCTGCAAATCAGTTGGTATTCCTGCCATCGTTCCAGGCTCGCCACTTTTTTATTGCCATTATTAACTAATTTAATTACTATTTCATGGTTATTTACCTATTCTCATGACTCATTTTTATTTTATAATTTTTGTAATCCTCTTGTTACGAGCTTTCATTTGACACCTAGTCCGACATTTTGATAGTTAATATTAACTAGATAAAAGTTTATATATATATGTACTATATATGTTATATATTTTGGAACCCTTTTTACCACGAGCTTTCATTTAATAGCTGCCCGTGGTATCGGGGATTTAAAAAATTTAGTCAGAAATTGCGCCAATATGTGTCTCCCATATTTGATCATTTCGTAACGTATTCTTTTCTGTCACCCACAGTGCTTAGGCGACACCAACGATACCTCATTTGTCGAAATCGGTCCAGCCAGTTGGGCTCTAGAGTGGAGGTTATAAATATCAACAACGTATTTACAGACACACGGAATACCAAATACCGATGGTATGTTTTTCACCAAGTCACCGACACATGACCAACAAATTAGATTGAAAAAAATACATTGTTAGAGTGCTGAAAATCCGCAGATTTTAACCAAACGTACGGAACTAATGAGAAATATGGTATTTTTCATGGTGACATAATGTTTCATAACACAATATTGGCCCAACTTAATGTAACCATTGTATTTCGAACACTGAGTAACGTATATAGAACTAAACATATTTCAAAGAGAAAGATATGGCGTCTTGAAAAAAGTCTTCATACGTTATAATACAAGAAATACGCGTTGGTTAAAATAAAATAAAAATATTGTTCAATAATTTGACTTATAATGTTGGATGCCCATCTTTGGCCCAGCAACAAGATACGTGCCAGTTAAAGGCTGTTCACGATAAAGAAAAATGTCAGTGCTCCTACCTGTATATATTTTAATGGGCGCCCTGAGTGACATGATCCCAGTAAAGTTGGTAACGATGGAGGGAAAGTAGTTCTGTATCTTTATATCGAATTAAAAGTATTAGGTAACCATTTGTGACAACGTAAGTTATTTCTTTAGCTTTTTACTATTTTTTTATAATGCATCGAAACTGAGATTTGTAAAATATTTACTTTACTAATAATCTCACACACAGTTTCAATTGCCCGACGCATGAATAAAGTACTGAGGCCGACGGCAATATTAATTTTACATAAGGCGGAAGAATACACAACGTGTAAACATGTATATCTTAGGCAGGGCTTTCAGAAGTGCTCATTTTACTGTGAACAACCTGTACTACAAAATACGCGTATAGGACATAATCGAGAAAAAGGTGCCGCCAAACTCAGGAAGTCGAAATCCGTATCGTACAAGCAACAGCCTTTAGTTCGTAGACAGATACGATACAATATGTTTTTACCTGACACCTGACATCGTAGAATTCAAAGGACAAATTTTAAATAAAAAATTTTACCTAAGCTCTCCACGCCACCTGGCAGCCTAAGCACATCACCCACCTGCCCAGAATCGGCCAGTAGGATCAACCTTCCCATCGTTAAACTTGTTTTCTCGTTCGCCTTCTTTGTCATGGACGACGCAGAGGGCCTCCAGTCTATTTGGTTTGCTGCTCTTGCCATCCCAAGTCGCTACAGCAATGCCACGTTCCACAGACACTACACACTTGTCTGACTTACCTTCCACTAGCACTACTAGAGAAGTGCGAGATCCACCTGCACATAACAAAGAAATATATTTTTTTTTTGGAAAACTAACTACTTCAATCGATTAAATAAGAGGGTACAAAATGAGAGGTAAACTAATTATCCGCTTTAAAATTTAGTATTTATATAAATTGAAATGAAATGCAGTATTATATTTTAACCGATTCGTCACAATGTTATTACGAGACTTGCTGCTTTTTTTTTTTATCTCGTGTCGACTCTGGAGTGGTCGACAGTCTACGGCTTTCTGGCAGAATGATGACACGTAGCGTGCCGTCGCACAGGGTTCCCAAGTGTTATTGCCAGTGGCAGTCTCGATTTCGTCTCTGTCGAATCTGTTATCGACCAGAGGGTGCCGCCGGATAGTTCAGCTCGAAAGGTTTTACACATTATCTGAAGTAGAATTCCTCTTAATGTGGTTTTATTTGCTTGGGGTGACACTTTACAGAATTGAAGCTACAGATGTTTATCCTGATTCTCCCATGGTTCCCTGTTGCGATCCTAAACTAACTATCCGTTTTCATTCGTTCTTTTATTCCCAATGATTTTCAAGCCCTGTTCTTCGTTTTTGCCTACTCTTAATCACGTTTCTGTACATTTTCCCATTACTTGAAAAATTTACCATACTGTATGTGGCTTTAAGTTTTTTTTTACTCTCAAAATTGTGTGCTTACGCTATCCTTCTCCATTATATTTTGTTTTGACGTATGGGTTGATAGTTAGAAGTTCATGGACAAATATAGTTTAAAAATTACGAAATCCAAGTCGGTATTCGAACTACCGACCTCAGATCTACTCTAACCTCTATATTCACCGTCTCAAACTCTTCGCTATGGGTTTCACAAACATTCGCTTAGTAAAAAACTTTAATTTTGCATTTTCCCAGCGGTGTCTCTGCAAGTGATTTTTCGATGAAGGACAGTGGTGTAGACATTCTATCAGACCAGATGGTACAAAAATGAGACAATAAAAACAGACTATGAATAATCATTAAGTGATTATGAAGGGAGCAACGTGCCCTTTATGAAAAAGTCTCAGAAATGTTTTTTTTTTTTTAGTTCAAAAGATTATAAACTGTAATATATTAAAGAACGAATCCCAGTATAATTTTCTGTTGAATGGCATTGTTAAATGTGTTAATATTTGGTTGATGACATAATCCCCTGTCATTAGTAAGATAGAGACTGCCATAATAATATTCGATATCGTGTAACTAGGCCTTGATAGCGAGTGCTGTTTCACAGAGAACCATTGGCCTTATTGTGTTCACCGCGGCATCCTTCCTTATTAATCTGAGTATTATTATTTAGAAATCTGCTTACAAAATTGATGAAAGACCACAGCTACACTGTTTTACTCTTATTGCATTTAATTTTTTTTTTCAGTTGTGGGTTCTAAAATCGCTTCTCTAATACCGTTTGCCTAATCAGAGGGTTCTTACAAGGTAAAGTAATTCCTAAATATAAGTCACACATTTCCAAGCATTACTTATAATTGGAACCCAGGACCCCTCAAATTGTAAGCCGGCATTCTGACAAACAATGACGTTTTATTGCCCTGAAACTGTAATCGTTTGTTTGTAGTACTATTAGTATTTTTTTAAATAAATTTCCTTTCACTCTGGTGGTCCCTTTATGATGCATTTTTCACAAACTTGAGTGTATGTAATAGCCTACTATGCATTTATATACATATATAGCCTACGTATGAAAATCCAGGAATAATAATATGCATTGGAATAAATAAATATGGAATAAACCTATAAGCATTTTATGTTACTATACTTACAGGGACAGTTATGAAAATAATGGAATCACCAATGTTCTGGAACACGGCATCTTTGTGAGGTGGTAACACTGATCATTCACTGAGAGAAAATAGAACAAAATAGTTGTCCTAACAAAATATATCGTTGAGCAAACAAAATTTGAAAAGCAACAAAATTACTTTAGTTCGTCTAGCAAAATATATTTTTGAATAAACAAAATCTCTGTGCTGGGCCAAAAAAAAAAAAAAAAAAAAAAAAAAAAAAAAAAAAAAAAAAAAAAAAAAAAAATAGTCTGCCAACTAAATGTTTTGTTGAATCAAATGTAGATATTTGTTTAGCCACTCATTTGACTGCCTTCGATCGAAAATATAGCTCGAGAGTTTGTTTGTATTTTTTGTGACAATTATGATAGTAACCGTGTTTGTTAGCGCAGCTATTGATGCTTAACAATCGTATAAACACATTAATAAAACAATGCAACAAGAAACTGACAAGTAAAGCTGTAAAACTTGAAATATTTTTTTGCACACTTTGCCCAATATTTGCAGAACGCAGGTGATCTAAGCTCGAACCTCGGTTAAACTTGTAACAATTTTGTGTCAGCCTAAACTCTTACTGTACGTGTAGCCAAAGAAATCTTTAGTTGCACCAACCAAATTAAACCAATAAATTGGTTGCACAAAACAAAATAGTTTGATTCAACAAAACCTTTTTCTCAGTTTTCGCGCGCAGCAACTGTCGCTTGTTTCAAGTTTATTCTACTCAGGTTGGGAAGGTCAGTGCTTATTGTTTGGCAACTAAAATTTTTCGCCGCCAGGTTGCACTGGTGTCGCATGTGAACGGGAGTTTTTTTCCGTATTGTATGTGAATAAATGGGATAATTGCAATTTTCGTAAAATAAATATAACTTTTTTGTGAATTCTCTATATTTGAATCCTATTATAACTTACGTAAATTATATACTTTGTTCTTCGTACGAAAGTTGAAATATAACGAAATATGTTAACACGTTGTTTAATAAACTGTCGTAGAACTGAATGGGGGAAAAAATAGTGGAATTGTTAAATAATATTATTTTTGCTTAGCTGCGCAGTTTCATTAAGGGAAAGAATTAAAGAACAAAGCCCATTTTGATGACGGCTATATTTATTTCGCACTTAAATTCGTAATGTTTTTTTATTAAAATAAGCTTGCTTATGAAGGCTCAATGCCAAGCACAGTTCTGTCTTTACAGTTTGCTCTTGTAAACACCATTGGGGGGCGTGAATTATAATTGCGAAGTAAATTTAATACTTAAAAAAATTGTGGCTGGTACATAATCGAGCCGAACACGAACTTTTACGCACAAATAACAATAATTTCTCCATTTACCGCCAGCTTAAAAGCGACTGCTTTGGAACTCCAGTACACCTTGTAGCGAAACATTTTCCCTATGCCAAACTCTCCCATGAGAAATCTCGTTCTGTAGTGCGCTAGGAGGTGTAGTACGCATTCGTGCGTGCTATCGGCCAGACGTGGGTGAGGCAAGATGGGAGACCTCTCCTGACTTTTAGCGAAGGCAAATTGCTGACGCTCAGTTAGTTGCAGCAAGTGTGCCGAAGACTATATGCTATGCACGGTAAAGTGAGCAGTTTTAAAGGCCCTCTCATTTGGAGAAATAGCCAATAAATATATTTTATTTTAGCCTTAGAATTTAACTTCGGGTTGCGGTGGGTAATACACACAGTGTTTAATACTTACGTGGCAATATTTAATCAAAAAGGTGGTTAAAATATAACAAATGGGTGGTAGTAAAAAGGTAACTATAGGGTCCAAAAGTACTTACTTTACTGTGAACAGCCTGCATCAGTGTGTTAGTTGTATGGAGAGCAAAAGTGCCCAAGGTGATGACGGCATACAAAACTCGTGGCGAGACATCGCCCGTGAAGAGTAATAGTGGAGAAGAAAACCAATCCTCAGTGATCGGGGTCACTGAACGTTGAAGAGGATTGTCACAAAGAACCGTAGAGCTAATGCGATACAAGTAACGTTAGAACGTAACCAATATCTTCAATAACTTGTTTCTGCAATTACAGTTCGACGCGAGCTGCACAAATCGCGTTCGTTCAAGTGTTTCCATTATTATAATAACCATTTGAATATGCGCATAAATATAAGATATGCTTGTAAGTATTTTGTATGGTCATGTAAGGAAAGGTAAGTATAAGCCAGTCAATCCTATATAAAAGCTGGTTTAGATATGGAGGGTGTGAGGCGATACACATAGGCTCTATAATGTATTGTTATCGTAATGTATAATTTAAGTGACTTTCTTAAAAAAGTACTCAATGTTTTGAATTTGCTTTAAATTGTAATACCTTCCACTGAAAATAGAAAAATTGTTGCTAATTACATTAAATTATAATTTATGAGTTTCTTTTAACGTTTTATTGGCTTTACTGTGTAAAATTAAACTACACTAAAATAATCAAAATAATCAGGGCCATTACTAAAAAGTTTCATTATAGAAGCACTACATTTCATGGTCCTGTGTAAATTTTTGTACCTGATTGTTAATAGGTGTTCCCTGGTTGTGATTAAAAGAGAACGAATTAGTATATGCAATTATGTATTAATTAAATATTTGGATAAATATGCATTACTAGTTAATATATTATGTCTGCATTAATGGGCAAGGTATTTAGCTAAGCTTCTATTGTCACATTTTTAAGTAAATCATCCTAAAATTGAATCAGGAAGAAATTAATAAAAATTCAATACAGCGGGTGACGCGCTCTTAAGATATCAACACGGGCAGCGTCGCTCCGATTGGATGAGGCAGGTTTGTTGTCCAGCCATCCGTTGGGAACTTCACGCTTAACAGCGATCCATCGTCATCGCTTAGAATGGTGTCGCTCCAGACCTGCGCGTGGTGCAGAGTGAGACCGATCTTCGGAGACGAATTCCGTGTCCGCCTCACCAATGATGATAATCATATCAGAGTCTGGCGTCGACGTAGTCGTCGGGCCGATTTCTCATCTGTAGTGGAGCGCCACAGTACCCGTCTATGCAGAGTCATGGTTTGGTGGGCCATTATAACTAACAGCTACTAACTTCAAGTATACATTATGGTTACATTAACGGCACGCCGCTATGATGTGCGGCGCGTGGCAATACCGTATATACAGGACGTCCCAGACTCTCGTATTCAACAGGATAACGCCCGGACACATATTGCTCAAATTAGCTTCAATGCTTTGTATGGTATGTGGACGCTTGTTTGGCTGGCCTGATATCCCCGACTCTCGCCAATTGGGAGTCTATGGGACTCGGATCAACAACACATCGTCCACGATACCCCATGACATTGCTCGGACACTCGTCGAATTAATGCCGCGCTAGGTTCAGCAATGTATCGGACAACATGGAGGTCCCACTACTCACTGATCATTCTTTATTTTAGGCCACTGGAGCCTTTTATGTACAGTAAAATAAAATTATTTGTCCTGCAATGGTTATCTATGCATGACATTTGGTCAGTTTTTGAGTATTCCTTGATGGTGTGGCATTTTTACTTTCTGGCAGTGTACTTCACTTAGAACTTGACAAAATATGTAACGCTACTTCCAAAGCTGTTAGTTTTAGTTTGCATTAAAACTCAAAATGGCAACACCAGTTAACCAAACATCAAATGCCCTGAATGACTTTAAATTCGAGTAAAGTTTGAAAGTAGCTAGAGAGCATTCTCTCTCGAAATAACATCAGTACAAAACTATACATAAATATTTAAGTAATGAAACGAAATTTGTAATTATTTTTGTTGTACACAGAATTACTTCTCAATCAATAATTATTTAGAGCAGTTCGCTTTTAATGGCTTACATGTAGCAGATTTTTGTAATCCATACATACCTACTTTAACTGATGTCTGTACCTTAGTAACTGGATCATACTTGTTAACGGTTCCGATCGCAATGTCTACAAAATACAACACCTGCTCTTTTTCATCCCAGTGAGGACTATCTCCCAGCGACTCTGCGTCGCCGACAGGTTCCACTTTCACCATTTATAAAAGATATACAACTTATTATTTTGTTACTCCTATGTCACACATTTCTCCTAATACAAAAAAAAAACTAATTACCAAAATTACTAACACACAGATTTCGTTCTTCATTGTACATCATCGCTGATGTTATTTTGATACAAGGTTGTCATGCCAACTAAACTTTCAACTGAGAATGAAATTAATGGAAACTCATTACAGGTAGCCAACGATACAAAAATGGGCGAAAAAAAAACATTAAAACGCCACGCAAACCACATACAATTTTTCAGCAAGGTAAAGGGTAGTTTTAGAACTGTACTCCAGTGTCAGCAGTCGTACTGAATATTGGCAAAGGAAAGTTTTGTTTTAACGGATACGTTTGGAAAAGAGGTAAAGACTCGAGGTAAGGACTAACCAAAAAAACTGCCATGCCAGTGACATATTCAATAAACAAACTTCAGCTTAATTTTGTTTTGATGTTGTATTGATTTCATAGTTATTTACTTTTATGTCAAGAACATTGATGAAAAAGTCATGTGTGATTTGTAAATTGCAATGGAGTTTGCTTGTTCCAGACACAAATCAAAATCTCTCTGCCAATAATTCCGAAATGGGGTTACAATACGTACCTTTCTAATGTGGTACTATTGCATCCAGCTCTTCCACGAAGCATTTGAACGAAATTCAATAAAATTGAAGCAAGATAGTTTTATATTATTACAAACTACCCAGTGCCCCGAAAAGTACATATCGAACAAAAGTTGCAAACAGCAGTCGAAAAACGTCAGCTACCAAATGTTACGTATAATCGAAGAGAGAGCCAATCCAGGCATGTGCTCAAATGTTCCTTTCGACATTAGGACTTTCTAAATATGCCTAGAACTTGTGAAGGAAACATTGGGAAACAGGGGCTAGTCAAATAGAAATGAAGGAATGGCACATACGCACTCACAAGTATGAGATGATGTAGAAATCAGTAAAGGAGTCCATTAAATGATTATACCCGGTTAAAAAACACTATACCTACTAAGGGAAATACTAAACATAAATATCTTGCTTGTATGAGCATTGAAAAACTTTGGCGAATTTACAACTGCTGCAATAATGTTGAACATAAAGTACGTAAAATGTATTAAGACACATGCATGTTTAACTGTTACTCTAATGTCCGTTTTCAGACACATGCAACTGATGCGTGCTCCACCTGCCTGCAACCCCTGCAGTTAGAGGCAGTCAAGTTAAAGTTAAATACGATTCCATGGTTAAACTTAGGGTTCATATATTAAAAGCTGCACCAATTTACCAACACCTCCAGGAAAGACATAACAAGACAGTTGTTTTCACGTATGACTGTTAAAAGAATTTGTTTTTACCTCGAGTTACAGGCAAAGTTGTCTACTATAGTAGGCCACTTTACATTTGTAACTTCACGGCATATCAAGGACATTCTAAGTTATCTCAAAACTCGAACATTGTTACAATCTATCACTGACTCGAAAATGAACTGCACAAGGGCACAGAAGAAACCGCGTCTTCTTTACTTGTTATACAGAAAATAACAAATTGCTCCAGTGATGGCATCGTGTATTCGGCTGTGCAGTGAAGGCTTCCATGGGCAAAACAAGAACAGCACAGTCATTGGGTCAGTTTTTAAATGGTTTAACGAGGAGTCTGTTCAAAATGAAACAACTTGATTTTTTTTCAGTGATTGAAAACACTGTCCTACCACCCGATCGGGAGAATTGAAGAAGCTATGCAAAGGAAACATACAATCATCACTATAGGTGAATATATCGATATTTTCCGTCTATTTAACACAGTAAAACACCTTGCCTCTGATGTTTCTGTTTTTGATTGGAATTCTGCTGCGCAAATGTACTGAAACTTGCATCACAACGGAACTTCACGTTGTTTGTGTGGTAGTTGATAGTATTTACAAGAATGAGAATGGGCAGGTGCGCGCGAAAGAAGAAATCCATTACAAAGGTGACACCAAAAGTGACTTATTAGTAGGGCCACCTGTTTTTCGAGAAAAAATTTCAGGACAACTTGTACTCCAAAACACTAGAACTCACATACAATTTACTGATTGGCTGAGTTTAACTGTCAGGCGTTGTAGGTGGCTGCCAGCGAATCACGGACACTCAATGTTGGAGTTGCCTAATTCTGATTGGACCAGTCAGGTAAGGACTCTCTCCCGACAAATACAGGTGGCCAATAACCAAAGGAAAACTGCACGTATGCCATGGGACATTGGAGTCTAGCCTTCGCGTGAATCTTTTCGCGAAGAACAGGCGGCCCTACTTATTAGCCAAAAAAATTAATGACTGTTGGCAACATAGTACATGGTAAGCTGCCCGACGAAGTTTCTGTAAAAGAAGTAAAACTACAAGACGTAGATAATCCTCTAATCTAAGGACTTCGGTGAAGGCTGGAGAGACATCGCTAGATTCAAATACTTCAAAACTGTTACAAATTCTCAGTCTGAAGATGCACGCCAAAATGAAGTAAACCAGGACGAAGACAATGATGAAGAAATAAACAATCTAATCATATATACCCAAATCTCTTTAAAAACCTGTTTCACTTGTTTTTTTTTAAAATAAATATTAAACTTTTTTTTAATTTCATATTTTGTATATCATTTCTATGATGTTTCCCAACTGTCATTCTCCACTGCAGATGTAACACAAAATGCCTTTTAGAGTGGCATTCAGCGAAATTCCTTTTCCAAAATATCTTTATTATGTATAATCCAAACTATGTACATTGTCAATATTTGCCAAATTTAACACGATCATGAAAGGTTGGTACTTAGAGTACATTCATATCAGGTAAAATTCCATACCACAGAGATTAATTACATTAATTACAGGTTTTTTTGAGAGGAGTCCTGAAAATCGTACGATAATGGATTACAGTTTTGCATCCCACCTCCCCATACACACACACGCACATCTTCTAAAGAGATTTTATGAAAATAATTATTATAACTAAACTAGAGTATTATAATACAGAAAAATATAATAGCTGAAAAACTTGCCACAAAATCTAGTCCTTCCAAAATTGGGCTTGGAAAATAAAAAAATTATGTTATACTTCTTCGGCAAGGCTTGTAAATGTACTAAATAAAATTCTTACGATATAAATGAAAATGCTATACACACAATTATTTTACTTCTTAAGTGTTCCATATCGAACGTATTGTTATTAACAGAGCTTGCAGTGCTGTAAAAGACAAGATACGATTATCAGTAAAGTACTTGAAAATCATACCTATTGATAGCATAAGGTTACCTTTAATACTCAGCTACATTCACGCATCGTTGCATGCTTTTATTGCGTGATAATTCCTCGTCACGCATAGTTCACTGCTTCGTCTCTGCTAGTGTGCAAATGTATTTGTTTGTAGCAGCTACAGAGGCTACATAAGCAAATTGCGTCCATTTGCCGTGTAATTCTACTGCCGAAAACCACAGCAGTCATCACCCTTACGTAAATTATGTCTGATTACTTGGAATGCATAATGCACGTCTTAATTGTGGGCATTGTTCGTCCTTCCGCCCATGGACGAAGTAACTAAGGCTCGAAACCAAAAATAGATATCAAGAGACTTAAAAAAACGCAAGTGATTTTTTTCTGTATTAGTCATTTTGTCAAAGCCCAATTAAATTTTTTTATGGCTTCGTTGACTTTTCCACTGGAAATAGTTTTGAGTTTGTCGTTTTAACGCAAACCTTATCTTTTTTTTTTTTTTCTTGTTTAGTGGTTGTTCTGCTTTCTTGTACAATACTGATATTGACGTGATTTCTCTTTCTTATCCACTCTCACAACATATTTTCTTTGTTTCATGTATGTCTCACTGTGCATACCTGTGTGTGAAATAAACAGCGCTCCTGTTTTTTTGCGAACCTAAAACCCCTGTCACACTGTCAAATTTTTCCGCCAAACCGCTTCCAATAAGTTTGGTTAAATAAAGTTGGACAGTTATGACATCATCGAAACCTCATAAACGCCGCCATATTTTTCTGAGAAAGTTGGATGGCTTCAGTTTGCATCAAACATTTGAAAATTGGAAAGGTTCAGAAATTTATTTGATGCTTGAGCGTCTCAGCCAATCAGAATAGCGCACGGAAAAAACGGATGTCAAGAAACTTAAAATAACGAACAATTGCTGGAAACGAAGTAGGTAATGAAGATAATTAGTTTATGTACATGCTGTCTGGGTATGAATGTTATTTTTAGTAAATATTGCGCATAATATTACGAACGGCATTGAATTTCATTGTGCAGGAAACATCTCTGATAAATAAAAAAATATATTTAGTAAAGAAACGAAAATAAATTACAATATTACTTACATTTATTTCTGCAATGGACCACATGGAAAAAAAAAGCAATATCTTAAAATGGGAAAATTTTTTTTTTATATATTTCAAATTAGATTCTCCCAATAAAAAATTTGACAGTGTGACATTTTCAAACACGTTCAAGATTATTTGATGAAATTTGTTGGAAGGAAAAATTTGATGGCCATATTTTGTCTTCAAATTGTATTGTAAAATATAGTTGGAGGCGAAAATTTGACAGTGTGACAGGGGATTAAGGTTATGAAGTAGATATTGTATAATACGCGCATGTCTGGTGTTTGGAAGTGTTTCCTTGGCGGTTTGCGTGCAATCGTGTTGTTTAACAGAATATGCTCGAGTTTCTTCGAATTAAATCACTTCTGCGCGCATATTGCACTGAAGTCAAGGGAGTGCCAGAAGTGTCACGCAAAAGAAGACAAATAAAAGTTGTAAAATATGTAACGTTGTGAGTAGAATGATTATGAGAGATCGTGTGCAATGGTACCTGGCACCGGCTCTGGTGCCGGCCGACCGCCATATTGGATTTAGAGCATCCTTGACCTTGATTTCGCGTCCGTGACCTTGACCTCGCGTCTGTGATCTTGACCTGGAATCCGTGACCTTGATTGACCTTAAACACAAAATCGCGAGAAATAAAAGAAAATTAAATTTGTTTCATTTTTTTACAATTTATAAAAATTTCTCGACAAGGATGGAGAATGGATCGATTAGCAACTACACTGCCGGCGCGAAGACAAGCAGACGAATAACCATCACCAATTTCTATTGGTTCTTTAGTCGGGAAGCCTCCACCCCACCAATGTTTCTCATTGGTTAATTAGTAAGTTCTATTTCACCCCAGGCAAATTTTAATGCCTGTTTAGTCGGAAAGTCTCCAGCCCACTTTTCTTGATTGGTTATTTAATCGGCTCCCCTACAGCTAGCATTCCTTCCGGTACCACATCTACTATCCATTGTTTTTCAATATTTGTCCACTAGAGACGGCTGATAACTCATATTTTCAGGAATGCTCACTAGAGTGCACTGGTAACGCCTGTTTTCAGCATTAGCCACCAGAGAGCATTCTCATTTCCTGTCGGCAAGAGGAATGTCGACCTTGTTCGAATGGCGACGAGGTACATACCTACAAAGTATGCAAACTGATTATTTTTATTTTCAACATATCA
The DNA here is from genome assembly GCA_029891345.1 of Dryococelus australis. NCBI lineage: Eukaryota > Metazoa > Arthropoda > Insecta > Phasmatodea > Phasmatidae > Dryococelus > Dryococelus australis. The sequence goes on along the minus strand of CM056996.1, from coordinate 90,760,783 downwards.
AGAATCTTTTATTTTAAACGCTTTTACATAATGAATATTTAAATAATGCAGGTAATTTTTTTCAACAATGCATTAAAAAATAAAACGCAAATTATTTCTAAGAAATTATGTTATTCGGCAAAATACAACACGACAAAATTCAATTGACTAAATGCATCTACACATGCATATTAATTGCAGTCTTTGGTGTTCACCTCATGATGTCTGCATCAGAGACCCAGGAACTGTAGCGGACTGGGAAACCTCACCACATAACATACGACCGTCCATTCTGCCATTTCAGCACCTTATGGACCAAATACACATCTGGAAACTTTGTAGGCTGGACCTACACGACATGGAAGCCTATTTCCGTATGCAGTACGGTACGTCATCGCGGGACCATCGGGTTGCGGCAAGACAGGCATCCTACTGAAACTGCTGGAAGAACCGAACGGTATTCGGTTCGAGAACGTGTACGTTTATTAAAAATCGGTCCAGAAGCCGAAATACCAGCGACTGGCACGAGTACTGCAGGCCGTGGAAGGCTTGGGGTTATTTCCCATGCAGCGATAATGAAGCCGCCGTACCTCCGAGCGAAGCACTGTCAAACTCGATATTTGTCTTCGATGAAATTGCCTGCGAGAAACAAAATTTGCATTAAATAATACTTTAACATGGGACGATAAGTATACGTGGACTGCGTGTACCCAAACAGGGGCTTCGCGACAAGGCTAATGTGTTGGTGCTGTTTCGCAAGGACGATACGAATTTACGATGGTCATGTTAATACGGATATGACTGTATAAGATTTTAAAGATACGTGCTCTTGTGCTGGAAAGAGAAATATGAATTTTTTATGTATTTAAGGACTGCCCACTACATAAGGTAGGGTACAGGCGAGGGTTCAATCAGTTCATCGCTGTCTGCTGAGAGGGTTCGTCTACTGGGAGACAGGAAGTGATGTCATCAAAACCTCCTGCTACATCGATGGGTACTGTTTCCGCAGGCGATTATGACGAGACTGTTAATGCTATAGATGGAATGATTGAGTCGGTTTGTGGGGAACGTACAATTGCAAAACATTCGCGTGAAGTCGAAAAACCTCACAATAAACGATCATCAGCTCTAAATACTGATGAACATACAACTCCTGCTACAAATAAAAGTAAACTCGATATTGAGGGTGAAGCAGGATTGAAGACGATCATGAATACAGCCTTGATGATGACTATGATGACAGTGATAGTGTTGCAGATGATGATTCCCTCGACGTTTCCACACTTTCACCAACGAGTTTCCTTTGACAAGTGATGTGAAGAAGGCGGAAGATGTCGATAATACTGACTATATGTTTACCGAAGACCCGAATGAACTTGTAAATAGACGAAATTTTTCTCGATAAGCAACAATGTGGGAGTTACTCAAACATGAAAGAGATGGTTTCGATCGTTAGAGAACTTAAGGATCGGGGTTATACCAGATGATGTGACGAAGTGCTTTCTTCTGAAATTGTAATTATAAGATGATAATAAATTATTTATATAAAATAATTTTTCTTTATTCTTGTGCATTGTATCATTATATCAGCCTTAAAGCTTGTAATGAAAACATATATTTAATATATTTAATAAATTAGGCATATAGTCAAGGTCCTTCATTATGCATGTAGCTATACCGCTTATTGGAAAAAAAATCTAAAAATAGGGTGGAATATTACAGGTTTTTTGTCCATAAATATAAGTGTTGATAGCTCGCTTGGTAGTGAAATCAAGAAATTAACATATGTTCGTTGCCTTTTATGAATATTTTCTCGAGTTTTTGTTTTTAAGGTCATTCAGGTCATGGGGTCAAGGTTGAGATTACCTGAATATAATATAGTGGTATAGGCTGTTCATGGTAAAATTATCACTTTTGAAAGTACTGCTTATTATCTACTTGTACGCACGTTATGTATTCTTCCACCTTGAGTAAAATTAGCAGTGCCATGGGCCTCACCACTTTAGTCACGCATAGGTCAAGTGAAACTGAGACAATATTAGAAAAATATATACTTTACAAATCTACTCATTTTTACACTTCGATGCATTGAAACAACAGAAAGCGAAAGAAATAATTTTAAGTTATCCCAAATGATTATGTAACACTTTTTATTCAACGTTAATATATGGAACTACTTTCCATTCATCGTTACCAACTTTACTGGGCGAATGTCAATCAGTGCGCCCATTGAAATATATGCATGCAGGGGCATTGAATTTTTTCCAAGGTTCATTTCTAAATTGCTCAATTTATCGTGAACAGCCTATATTAGTGTGTAATGTCATATGCTTGTTGATTTTTATGTTTTTTTTCTCCAGGTGGCTCCGGCTGCGATGCCGGATGCCCTTAGCTGTCAACATACTTTACCCTACTACTTCTTTCATTTATAATCATATTCCGTTTGCTCATTATGCTTGTATTTTCAGGCACTTTTTGTTGATCTATAGTCATCTTGAGCAGTATGCATTTTTGGAAATATTTTTAGGATGTACCAGAGGGTAGTTGACGGACAAAAGGAAATCTTGGGGACGAAACAGGAAATTACGAAAGAAAAACGAGGTACTTTAAGGGGAAAATTGAATCTTCTAAACCATCTGGATGTCATGTTGTGACAAAATCAAATTGGCCCACAAATGTCTATAAAAACGATCCTCCTACAATAGAGGACTAAAAGAGAAACATTACGACAGAGACTAACAATATCAGTATACGTGTACTCAAGAAAGTGGCCACATATATGGTGAAACGTGCTCGCGTATGCATAACTGAAGGGGGCAGCCATTTTGAACATATGTTGTGAAGACATGTTTCTTCCATGTTTTCATTGTTATGTTATGCAATGCATTGTTCCTGTATGTATCTGAGTCACATATAGCTTCATTAAACACATGCTTTGTATTTGATGTGCGCGACTTTTCGATCAAACTGCAGTACTTATTTTGAAATTGAATTTTTAGATTTTTCTTCTTCCCCACTGAAAAAATTGTTATTGAGATGTCAGTCATACCCCTTATTACTGCGTTCTGGAAATTATTTTGTTCTTTTTCTTGCTAGCAATTCTTGAATATCCTTTATATTGCCTTCGAGATACAACATATAGGCTGCAGTAAGTTACTGTAAATGACATCACAAAATTCCAACTCTTGATTATTTAAACGTAAGCAGTAATCGGTATATACAAAACTACCGAGACAAGACTATAACTCTTTAAATTCATAGCATTTAATCTGTTTAGGCAAATATGAATCTCGCTGTACATAAGAACTGTCCATGGGTACTCGGTCTACTTATGACTTTTACTGCGAGCGCACTTTTAGCGATACTGATCGACATTACCTAAACAGTGAGTGCTAGTGTCGTTCGTGCAGTAACTATGCGAATACGTCAACCAGTAAGGACTCAGTAATGGCAATTGTGAAAGTTTACAATGGAGAAGAGAGCTAAAGAACATACACGCCGATGATTATCGGCAGGCCCTGCACCTTACGGCCGAGTTTTTCACGCAATCTCTGGAAATGACATTTTCCATAACCAGCACACTTTGAACGAGTGCCTCATCTCGCCACGTTACTACATTCTGTCCACAAACAAATACTGTTTTCGCATCGGAATCTATAGTAACGTAATAGTCATGTATAGGCAAGCAAAATACGTGATACCGGTTCTTCCAGAACGTTTTCCATTGACCATAAGTTGAACGAGGATATGGGCGAAAATAACTTTATTCTCTTTACGTTGTAAGTTTACTCTAATTCCTTTTAAAAATGAATTTGATATTTTTTCGTTTGCAATTATCAATTTCAAAGAAGTAAAATTGTATGTTCTGTAATTAAAATATATATAGTCTGCACGTCCATCATGGAAAGCAGATACACTCTTATTAAACAGCTTTGGGTCAAATTTATTTCTCCGATATTCTAACAAATAAGGATTGATTAGAAATATCACAGTATACCTAAAACTTTATAATCTGGTAGATGGGTGGGTCCGTGGTGGTAAAGTTGTCAGAATAATCACCTCCGAGTCGTCGGGGTCGCTCCCGAATTTTTGCGTGTAGGAATCGTGCCGGACAATGCCGCTGGCCGGCGCGTTTCATCGGGGATCTTCCGTTTCCTTCCGCCCTTGCATTCTGGCGCTGCTCCATGCTCACCTCACTTCGCCCTCGCCGGCTCTCAGCCGCCCAAATCTCTTCACTCGCTCACTCAGAGGAAGCGAGAACTTTTTTTGTTTGTTAATTCACGATAGCTGCAGGGAACTTCACAACTGCACAGACCTTCACAATATAACACCACATGTCAAGTATTGTCTGAATGAATTCAATTTTTCTTTGTCAATTTCTGTGTATTATGACAGTTACTCAGGAGACACAGTATCCTCGCGATCTGTGAGAATTTGACGAGTTAAAAATATGCATAACATAGCAATACATTACCCTGTGTTGTCCAGCCGACTAGCAGTTGACACACACAGAACTGAAGCTTATTTCCAATTATAGGCTGTTCACGGTAAAGTGAGCACTTTTGACGCCCTAGTTACTTTTTTATTTCTTACATATTTTATTACTTAACAATTTTGAAAGAAAATATTCCCATGTAAGTAATTAACACAGTTTGTATATTCCACCACACTTTGAATTTAACGTCCAAGGCTAAATTAAATTATATTTATTGACTATTATTCCAAATGAGTGGGCTTTCAAAAGTGCTTACTTTACCGAGAATATCCTGCAGTGCTACGTCAGTTTGTACCATTCGATTAAAACACAGCACAGCGAAAAATAAGTTTTATTTTTCTGTATTGAACTTTAATTTTTTTAATGTTCATCTGTACAAACGTGACCTACTTGATTATCTTGCTATATATAAGAGTGCGTTGGTTATTTTTGGTAGCATATTCGTCTGAAAATCGCTTAAATAAGTGTCACAAAATTAAATAAATTACTAAAAAAAACAACCCTCCAAGTAGTTTGCAGTAAGAACATTCAATAGGTAACTCACACGAAACAATGTTTTTATTTTCTTCTACCATATGGTAAAAAATTTCTGTAAAATGCATACGTATTAATTTTAATTGTAAATTACGATTCAAAAAGACAATTTAACATGAAACTAACATAACGGTTTTATAAATATAACAAAATTTCAAGCTTAGTGTCTAATTTAAACATACGTATTGATGTTCTTTCATGAAAGCTGCACGTTTTTCGCAGGAAAACCTTTCGCTCCAACTTCAGTGATACGAAATACATGCCCTGCAAGAGGATACTTCTTAAGTTCCTCGTCGTTCATTTTCCCTTTGCCAGTGGTGACGTAGAGTTCATCCAAGTTGGGGCCTCCAAACGCGACGGATGTCGTCAGTGGTGATGGTATACTGATTGTGGTCAGCAGCTGGCCTGATGTTGGGTCCACGCGAATAACCTACAAATCAAAAATTCACCTTAACCATATATAACTTTTCAAGATGATATTGATATTATAGTCCATTCGCTGTTACCTCCCTCTTTTCTGAAGCCCTGCTAAAGTTCGACTTCCAGGATATTTCTCCGCCTCATACAAACACCGCATTCGTGCGCAATCAGTGTAATAATATTTTGAATAAAAACTATTTCTTATTAGGCAATACCAGCAAACTTGTTATCTTATTGTTTCACTCATATCAATTATAAATGAAATAATATAAATTATAAATATAATCTAAACAAAATTTTAATGTAACCAAAAATAAGTTTTTTTGTGTTAACACAAGTACTAACTTCTGTGATACGTAAAATATTTAGAAAACAACTAAACATATCATACATGAGGTGATTTTTCGAAGGTCTGATTAAAAAAATGTGAGGGAACCGCGGCGAGTAAGACTATATATAGGCAGACACAATACTTCTTGAATGACACTTATTAACGTCTGAATATCTTCTGTATTTTCAAACAACGAAATTATTATTCTAGGACTCTTTTTGTTGAAAATTAGCATGATTTTTCATATTTAATTTTGCATCTATGTTCTGTTTCTATCTTTCGGCTCATGAAGTTTCCGAACTAGGTTGGTTTTGTCGTTCGGTGGTTCATCATAATTGCAACAAAGTTTTCTCTGTCTTTCTCTCTCTCTCTCTCCCAGATCCTCAAATATCTAAGTTTTCGGTCATACGCGTTCCTCCTTTCTACTATCAGCAATAATCCACTAGTATGGCCACAGCGCAGTATTTTCCAAGCGTATATGTTGTTCACGGAAAACTGAACTCTATTGGAAGCCCTGCTTGGCATCTACTTCCATGCACATGGTGTATTCCTCCATAATATATAACGTTAACCTTCCCATGAGACTAATCTCTTTATTCATGCATTGGTCAAGAGAATCTGTAAAATTATTAGAAATGTAAACAGTTTTCAAATCTGCCATTTCTTACTCTTACGCGCATTAAAAAACAGCCAGTAAGAGAAACTATTTGTTTTCACAACTGTTTACCTAACGGATTTAATTAATTTTTAATGCGTATAATTACTTACCCTCCATCGTTACAAACTTGAAATATATGCAGGTAGGGGCAGTAACATTTTCCAAATGTTTAAATTCGAAAGTGGTCAATTTATCGTGAACACCCTTTAAAATTCTATCTTATTAAAGTGAATCCTATTTTTACAAATACATATTTCGTTCTTAAATAACATCGCACACACAATACGCATTATTCAGTATTTTATCGGCTTTGATACTGTCATCTGGCCAAGTGACAAAATGCACTTTTTATTTTGGTAGACCTTTTTCCCTGACTCATTTGAAATTCGATAGCCTTCAGAGTAAACAATATTAACACCTATTTTTTATATAATTGTTTGGTGGAGTTTCATTTGATACAAACATAATAGTTTTCCCTTGACTGGCAATTTCATCGGCAGCTCTTCACTTACCCCGTTTTATAAAATCCTCAATAATGGTGGTCTCGTATATACTTGTCAGACTCATTGGCATGCGTCTCACAGGGCGGTCCACACGCATAAAGTGGTTTCTATTTTTATAACCTGTTGTCATCTAGATATTCTACCATCCTACAACTTTGATATAAAAACAACGAAACTTAGGTATCAATTACAGACTACTGTCTAATCTAGACCTATTATAGTCCTGAATATAAGTGGAAGATAGTAATTATTAATATTGCATGAAACTTCATTGCCCTGGTTTTGTGACGGGCACTAACGATTACGTCAAGGAAAACGAGGAACCCAAAACGAAATATTTTTTTCGTCGTTTGTGTACTGTGTGTAAATCGAGAGTTCCGGGTGTGTGTGATATATGATGTGGCTGCAATTGTCCAAAATTTATTAGAGAGAGTGAAGTAAATAGTATTGTATGTAAAGAACGCCATCCTTTAGTTTACATAGTCTGCGTAGTCTGCAAAACTAACGTCAAGAACATCGTTTTCATTAGTATATCCCGTTTTGCAAGCTTTGTATTCGGACCGCCGCGCCAGTCGTTACATGTGTACAACTAGCTCAGTAACAAGTAATATGTCAATTAAAGGTAAATTTAAATTTTGGCACACTAATGTTGTTATGAGTTGATTTAGCTTGAATCCTCTGTGCATTCCTTCAAAAGATCTCATTTTAATATTTCATGACAGAATTTCGTATTTGCTCTTTCTTCTTTGCTTCTAGTAAGGGCTTTCATAAAAATAGAGGAATTTTAAATTGCCATTGAATTTTGTAGAAGTCTCCAGGTCAGAAATTAAGTATTACAAAACTTTGCATTGCAACGGACATTTTGAATGTAATTATGTTTTGAGAGGTGAGCCGAACATATACATCGTTATCGGTGTCTCTTCGTATATAAGAATTGTGACGTTACTAAGGATTGTTGTCGAAATGTGCAATTTTAAATGAAACGACTTACGTAAAAATACAATATCTTCTGTATAAAAATTTACTATTACAGTTAGAAATGTAGTCAACCGAAAGTACAGTTAATTTCGGTCAGTGATTATTACCGAGGATATTGGTGGTTTGGTGTGGAATACATCCTGATGTTCAATTTTCTTTCAGCATTAAATGATGCACTGGAGAACTGTTTATCCATGATCGCTGAAGTATTTTATGGCGGCCAAGGCCTGGAACTAAGCGAAATATCCAGTCATGGAATACAAGATATTGCGAACATAGGACACTGCTGCAAGTCGAGTCCTGTGTTCCTATTACGAAAATACATTATAAAATACGGGGAGGGAGTCATTTACCTGGCCACCTTCCATACAGGCTACCCACAGCTTTCCTTCTGTGTCGATTGTCATACCATCAGGAGCACAAGAAGTAAAGTTGTTCTTCTTGAAGTCGAATACAACACGACGATTTGCTGTAATGTAATTATACGAAAATAACTGCCAAAAATAATGTACTTTCATAGATATTCACAAAATACTAGCAAACATTCAGTTAACTTTTGCATGTGAGTTACTTAGATTTAAAAGGTATCAAAATTGTATAATAATAACAAAATTACATATATTATAATACCAGAAATCTTACTATCATAAAACCTACACTTCGTTCACAAAATCATAACTTTAATTTATAAATATCACATAGTTACTTAATGGTATTCAATTATTTTTTAACTTGTGTATATTTTATGTTTCCAACTCTTGTATATGCTGAATTAAACTAATTAACAAACAGTTTTATTTTATCATTTTTTAATATATTTTTCCCATCAAAATCATTGCTCAAATTTTTCTCTGTTGTGCACACATTTATTTATCTGTCATAAGGTACCAATTTTAAATACACATAATAGGTAAAAACTAGAAACCAGACACTAAATGAATCTTATAATACACACGAAAGAAATTTTCAATGCTCTTTTCGTACACTAGAAAGTTTTTCTAATCAAAATGCGAAAAAAAAAGGGGGGGGAGGGGGCATTTTGACGCTTCTAAACTGAAAAGCAGTTTATGTAATTTGTTTGACTTAAAAACTTTGTTTATTTTCCAATTTCTTTACGGTCTTTTACTAGATATCTTATGTAACAACAGTGTCTACTGAGCTAATATAGCGGAAATGATATTTCAACGCATTAAAACAAGGATATAAAATAAAATATTAAATAATTTTTCCATAATAGTAAATTTACCAGTGCACTATTGTAAAAGATGTCCCAACATAGGTCTGATAACTTACGTGGCAAAAATAAAAGATTATTTAAATGAGTTTTCAGTCTTTACTAAGCAGAAAATGCAGGTAACTACTTTTGCCGACACTGTTGAGGTTATACATGATTTCTCAATCCTCATGAGTAATAATTTTCTAGATAAATAGCGTATAGTCAATTCGCGGTTACTTCCAACTTTTTGAAGCCCTGCTGAAGTTTTACTTCCAGGATATTCATCCGCTTCATGCAAACAAAGCTTCAAACGAGTCTAGAAAATTACACCAACAGGACAACGCACTACATTCGTGCGTACACAGTGCAATCATGTTTTGCAAAAGAACTACTTCTTACTAAGCATTACCAACATACATATTTTTTCACTGTTTATATTCACGTATATATATATATGATACATTGTGATTTACAAATAAGCTATAAATAAAAGTTTAACTTAACCAACATTAAGGTAGTTTTATATTATTTTACGTTAACACAAGTATAAAGCGCTTGTGATACCTAGCATATTTAAGAAACAACCAGACACGTCGTATATGGGGTGATTTTTCAAAGGTTTGACACAAAAAGTGTGAAGAAACCTCGAATAGACTATAAACGTGGCGAAACTGGAGTTCGTTACGAGACGCTCTGCTGTGTAGTGTCTTTTTAAAATCGATGTTTCTGATGACTTTCAAAATGTAGTTTAGTTCAATTTAATACGTTTTACGGCAGACACTGGTGTAGAGATTTAGGACTTAGGATCCTCTGGTCTAGTGAATTTTCTGAATTGTGTATAGCCACCTTGATGTTCTTTTCATTAACAGTTGAAACCGTAGAACGGGTCAGGTCATTAACTTCAGTGACAGGGCATTCGTGGGCCAGCGGTAATTATTTCAATTTTGTTTTCATTCGCGATATTATTCAGATTTTTAAGGAGCCTCAAAATCTAAACTTTGGCAAGAACTACATTTAGCGATAATTAAGTTTCACCATCAAATTTTCTAGGCGAGTAGATTGATAAACGTTTAATTATTTGAGGGTTTTGATAGGGCTTTTGGCTGTCCTCTCGTAATTTTCTCGTGTTCGTATTGCAGTTATCTGGTAACAGGCTATGTGATAATGAACGTTCAGCATTTAATTGCTATGTGAGTGGTTGTATGTTGAGGGAGCAGGGAGCTTGGTTCAGTTACAGATACTGGGAAGTATGGATGGTTAGGCCGTTCACGGTAATGTGAGCACTTTTGAAGCCCTAGTAACTTCTTTCTTTCAACCAATTTATATCCTTTCACCAATTGTAAATGTAAACCCTACCATGTAAGTAATAAACATAGTGTATACATTCACCATACCCAAAATCAAAAGTCAGAGGCCACAATGAGATGTTTTTATTTATTATTATGTGTGATGAAACAGCTTAAAAAGTGCTCACTTTACCGTGAACGGCCTATAGTAAGACTTTCCATGATGTTTAGATTTATCGACATACTAATCATAGTTACTGAAAATTACATCTATCGAGACACTACTTTTCAAAATATCGATGTATGGATGTCACTGTATTATGGATTTTATGTGTATGATCAATACAAGAGATAAATATAGAGTATGTATGTTATGTGTCGCTGACCTGTCATGTTGCCAGTTTTATTAATACAAGAATATTTCCTCTTCTCTGTAAGTGGATGCTTTTGCTAACATACAAGAGTATTAATGACGATATGGCCCAACTGAAGGAACTGATTACTCTAGTCAATAGGAGTAAGAAATGTAATAACAACATTGTTGTACCCACAATATGTAAGGATTTAAAGGAGGATGTAAATAAAGTAACATTACATTGATATTAGCAGGCGAAAAAAACGCGTGGACTGGTAACAAAGCAATGTTTACTATACGTAATTGTAGGTAACTTACGTGATAGTGCTGTGGAAGGTAATCAGCTTTTACAGAGATGTTCAAACATACCACCTCCAGTGCCAATGCATTTCGCCGGACGCATGTGCTCGCCAAAGCTGTGATCGCCTGTTTTTGATGCGGACTGCATCATCACCAATACGAAGCTGTAGAGCGTCTCGAGTTTCGACCTTCTCTTGGTAGAAAAGATCTGCAGTACTACCAAGTACTGCACCAAGTACCATTACATACAATAAAGAACAGTGCATTGTTACCAGTCTATCTATGTGTTTCGTCTGCTAATGTCAATGTTATGTTACTGTCTCTACACCCTCCTCTAAATATTTTAGTTATTGTGAGTAGAACAATGTTGACATTGCAATTTTTTACTCCTATTGACTAAGGTAATCAGCTCCTTCAGTTAGGCCATATCGTCATGAATTACCTTGTATTATAGCACCATCGCTGACGATATAAATCATATCGATATTCTGATAACATCGATAACATAATGATGTCAATATTTTCAGTAGTGTCATAAATGAGACAATACCGATATTGTCGATGTATGGAAAATATTTAGTATTAATTTCTGGACTCAAATATCGATAACAAATTTTATGATATCGACAACCCTAGTAATTAGCGCGCCGCCTTTGCCCCTGTTAAAGACCTCGATACACGAGGCTAAGAATGTCCGTCCCTTCTTGGTGTATGAGAAAAAATGCCACATCTATTATTGGCTAGGATCGAACCCGCTACTCTGGTTCGTACCCTTCGTGTCAGTTACCTTGACGAATAAATAACCTACAAACGACTCTAATATAACCTAGGTGGATTCAAACGACTCTAATATAAACTCCACTTTCTGAAAACAAATCCACAAAATTTAAAAAAAAAATATTTCCGCTGCGAATACTGTACTCAGCCTATAGTTAGATATCGGAATTTGATTCACGTACTGTTGAGATTACTTTACAAGTAGGATATGTCAGTGAGAATGATATACCCTTTCAAGGCGTTAGGCTAGTTCATTTGGTTATAAGAATTTTTCTTTGCAGTTATATGTGTATAAAATCTGATTGTAGCAATAAATCATCATGGTTCAAAAGTAAATCAAATCAAGTTAATCCAAAAAACGTAGCAGTCTTTAAATCACTGGCTAACGACAAGAAATATTTGAAATAAATGATCAAGTACTCGATATTAATTTAACAGAGTATATAGAAATTTTGATTTAGCGGGGCTGACTTTTTTTTGACGTATATAATTAAATTAAAAACGCCCACTCTAGTTAGTCCTTGAAGTTTATGTATACTACGTTACGTACACAGTTCTCCTGTCTGTGCGTTGAAATCCAATGCGTCCACACTACTCGCAAATGAGTCTATGTAGTACATCGTCTTCAGGTCGCATGACCACGCCATTCCATTTGAGAGAGATATGTCTGTTAGACGAGTCGTTGGCTTCCAATCTTCCGAGAAGGAAAACAGAGAGCCCTTAGTTCTAGCCCCCGTAGGAGTCAGGTGTCCCATGGTGCCTGGAAATGATCAAACACGATGCTCTACAATTCACTCGATTAACACAAATTAACAATGAGATGCAAACGGATATTGTGTCACTATTCGTTACTTAGAGCTAACAGAGGACAAATAATTCTAACGTCTGCTCTAATACTATTCTCCAAGCAAATAACCTACTGAATTTTTAACTAGAACACCGTGTACCTCGGTGACTCGTGCACTAAATTGGAGTTCGGTACATGTGCCAAATGAGATGGTTAAGTACGAGAAAAAGAAAATATTTTTTTCTGAATTACGTGTATATTTAGTCAAGAGCTAAATATGTTGTTTGGAGAAGATAAAATATATATATGTTGAGGAAATACGCTGAAATTTATGTGGTATGGAAACAAGAAACCACGTATTATTAAAAAGCATTTTTCTAGTATATGAGTTTAGAATAAAACTCATAACTGTCTGAATTAATGTAATTTTTCTACCACACGATCAAACAAGACAGTGTCGTCTGTTCTCTATTCGTACGTTTATTTTAGTTCAAACGGGCCATATAAAAAATATATTAAGATTATTGTTATCAGATAAATACATTTAATATAATGATAGATACAATAAGATCGGCAAAATACATAACAGTTATAGATAAGAGATCAAATCATTCAATTGTACACCCAGTTGTAATTGTGGAAGTTAGTAATTAGGCAACCCTCAACTTCTGAGGTCTATAGCGCTGATGTAGGTGAAGTGAGGTGAAGACATTTTGGAAACTCCGTGAACTGGAAATCCCATTCTTGAAGAAAATTCTTCGGCGTGCACCCTTGCCTCATTGCATGAAACCATCTATTATTTTCGCCGTTCCCCGCTTCGTTAAGAATTCGCATTTGGAATTTTGAGTTCAATAATTTAATGTTTTATTTGAAAAAAGTTCAATTACAGCGTTAATTACTGTTGTCTGTCATACACCACTATTTCACAGATTGTGAGAATTAAATGTATAAGCATTATATACAATTAAAAACAAAGTAATCAACATAATATAATAATAAAATTGCGTATAGCTTACGAAACAGAAGTATGTTATACAATACATATTTAATGAATAATTTCAGCGAGTTCAGTAGTTTAGAGTGATATACATTTTTGTTAAAATACTTTATCATGTGTGCGTTTGGCTTTCGAAGCCAGAAATCTAATATGGCGTTGATACGGTGAATTCTTTCCCTCAAAAGTAAAAATCGAAGGAAAAGGAAATTTTCAAAATTACATTATTAGTTTTAAAGAAAATATCCGGTCACTAGGCCATTTTGTTAATAAATTCTGTCTACCTGAGCATGGCTTTTGCAGGATTCAACTCGACTTAGCACCTAGCTACAAAAGTAGTTGGCAAACTGAAGTAAACGTGAAGCTTAATGAAAAATTCTCTGTTGTTTCAACTATTCTGTAACTACCGAATTTTTTTTTTTTTTTCATTGAAACAAACTACCATCCGAATATTTTTACATGCACTTGTTAAGTACATTAGTTTTTTTAAGCATTTTACATTCCATGAACTCAGTGGTATCTCCCATTCTACACAGCTACGTATTGTGCATAACGCAATCGCACAGGAATCATAGGATATGGCGAAACTTTCTATCTAGAGCTTTTGCAATTTTCTGCGTGTCATGCATGTGCTATTTTTCTGTGCCTGTGTTATGCGTAGTTGTACTGAATGTCGTGTCAATGCGTGTATTGTACCTTCTTTTCATAGGTTATGTTAAGTGCTAAAAGAAGAATTTCTAATCCTTAAGCGTCTGATACTGCCAGGTAGTGACTGTAAAATAGGTATAATTTTTAGGAGCTTGCCAAACAGACATATTTTGAGTTGTTACCTTCATGTAAGCATTCAAACTATTTTAAAACAAGACAAAATTAGGCTGATATGTATTTGGGATCATATCAGCAATCCTGAACTATTTCGCTGGGGTTTGTCACGAAAATGTAAGAGTTATTCATATTTAATATAGGTACTTATTCATTTTTCACACTAGCGATGCAGCTTCGGTATATTCTATTGTTAAGAAATAATGCAGTAATAAATAAGATTAAAGTATTCAAAGAAACAGTTTCTTTTGTCTTAATGCTACTTTAAATTGTTAAGTCTCCAATATACCTTAACTTTTTCACTAAATTTATCTAGAAACCTACAGTCATTCACCAAACTTTTTTTTATCCAAGTCACAAATATTTAGAAATTTGTTTTAAATGCGGCCTGTAGCCAACATTTTTATAACTGCTTCAATAATGTGGAATTGTTTATTTCGCTATAGTTTTGTAGTTAAATTAAATTATTGTCAATACCACGTTCAGCTCATATAAAATGTCCTCGAAATTGAAATATTTTTGGCTCACGAACGCTCTTACAGATCGTAAATGAAAAAGGGGCGAAAATTCTCCAAAGCAATACAGAAGAGCTTTAAAACTCGCATTCAACCCCGAAAGATCGGGGTTTTGAACACTTTAGCACAGACATTAGCCAAGTCCTGTACGTCGCCTATCTTGGCTCCGGTGAAAGTATAGTCCATTCGCGGATACTTCAGCCTTTTCAGAAGCCCTGCTAATGTTCCACTTCCAGGGTATTCCTCCGCCACCTGCTAACTAAGCTTAACATTTCTGGAGAATTACACCAGAGGGACAACGCACCACATTCGTGCGCACTCAGTTGTAATGATATTTTGTGTAAGAAGTGCTTCTTACTATACGTTACCAACATACCTATTTTCTCCCTGTTTTAATTCAAATTATTTATCAGTGAAGCATTATAATTTAAAGATAAGATATTAAAAACATTTCAATTTAACAGGGGAAAAAAGTAACTTTTATAAACACAAGTATAAAACTCTTGTGATACAAGGTGTATTTAGGAAATAACTAAACACGTCATATATGGGGACTTTTTCAAAGGTTTGATTCAAAAAGGCCGAAGAAACCGTGAATGGACTATAACATGTGCGAAGAAAGCACAAATTTTCTTAATTAGAGATATGTGATATAAATAATGAGTATGGATTATGAATCCTCAAGCTGGGTCTAACACCCACTGAGTGAAGGACGTTCGTTGTCAGTTGTCTGAAAATGATGGCGCGGAATGTGACTAGGATGGAGTAGTGGATGGGGGAACAGGAATTCCCGAGAAAGCTTGCTGGTCAACGGTGATGTCTACCGTTACCTACATGAGAAAATCCTAGAGTGATATCGCGGGGACTGGAACCAGGATCATCACACTGGAAGATCACCACGCGGCAGCAAATGAATAGCAAACATTGTACAAGAATCCATTAGCTTGTCTCATTTATAAGTGTCGCTCAAAAATACATTTCTATTATGTCAGACGACTGACCATGTGTGAGAATATGTTTATAAATTAAACTTATAAATAATCAGTAGCACCCTCCATGCTATTGTGCATTGAAAAAATAAACACATACTCTGAAGCTCTCACCGGGAGGGGTTGTTTCGGACTGTACTCCTATTGTCTTTATGCTAAACTCAAGACTCGTAGTTAACACCACAGAGCCCGCACCATGGAGGATATAGCTCCATTATGGTAAATTTACTTATTTTTGTTCGTTTCCCCCAATCGCACTTTCAACCGCTTTACAAGTATTGTCTGCGTTGGTGTTCACTTCTAGTTGACGAGCTTTCCTTAGCACACCAGATGCTCTAAACATCTGACCTCTTTTCCTCTTAGTGTATATGTTAAATGAGCAGCAGACGCCTCTCAAATGTGCATTACTGGAACCCAAAGGACCATCCGGGGAATCAGCTCACTATAGCCACTAGAGTCAGCAACAGAATCAACTGTTATCCACCAATAGACTTTCTCGGTGTATCATACACAGATTCTTCTATAAATCTACCCCCCTTATCGACATTGAATATGCGTAGGTATAGTTGCCGGGAGAAGTCTTGGCATTCTAATCCCCTTGTACTTCCTAGGCTGAGGCTCGGCACGGACCGGTCTGTAGAGGAGCGGCAAGACAGCGGCCCGGTTGTATACGCGCGGACATAAAAACATTCGGCGAAACCGGACACGGAGAAGTTAGACTGGCGACAACAGATAGTAGTGCTCTTGTGTACTGGACAATTTCGTTACCGTCTGCGTGCTCTGTTCGACCGAAGTCAATTGCTTTTCTGTTATTGAGTGTGAATGTTCTGTTAAAATATTCACCAGTATCGAATTAAAATCACGTTAGATAAAAGCAACAACGATGGAGATGGAATATATTACGTGACTTGATGCTTCAGCAGATGAGGTGTTTCGTTTCCACATTTTCATAACCTGGAGACAAAATTAATGTATTACGAACACTTGCACAGAGAATATGGCGAGAGGAGGGGGAGGAGGATATAAATATTGGATGTGACGATTTACGACGCGACGTAGGAAATGTCTCGAGGAGAATGGACAATTCAGAAGACAATATATGTTCACACAATATACCAACATTGAGAGGTTTGAGACAGCACAATGGTAAACCAACGTAAACACGTGTTACAGCACAGCGGTGTTACTTCTAACAAAAATACAAAAATCGTGCACATAATAACATATAAATTTTTACAGAGCTGCCATCTATCTATTCAATGCCGAATGTAATGTCTTAGCATATTCATAGTTGTTAACACGATCTTTTTGATGGTATAGACTTCGTGAATTGTGTCTCATAATACTCTCTTGTCGAAATCAATCACAATACAACTTTAAGTTTTGAGGCTGCGAATAAATGTGTAATAAAGAATAATAAATAAAAAACATATTTAAATATAATAATGTTACATTAAATGACACACGAATGTTTAGAATAATCAGTGCTATAGAATAACACAAAATAGAACTGACAAGAGATAAAAACATATTATTTATATTTATGTTCCAACGAATAACGTGAACCGCGAAGTTCAAGCTAAACTATACGTGTTTTAAATCAACGTTCAAAACTCTTCCCCCAATAACTGCATTTAATTTAGCGCAGATATAGGTAGGCTAATCCCAACCTACATGGCAGAAAATCATAAAATGTGGAACAATCACTGAAATGTATTACGTAAATTGTAACTTACAAATTATCTCCAATGAAATAAGCAGATTGTTGTTCATTTTACATCACTCCATATTACCACTGACAGAGTTCTGGTTAACCTATTGGCTGCCCTCTGTGACGCAGTTGGTTGACTGTTGAGCGTGAGTGGTTCCTGTTTCGAATCCCGGGTAGAGCATGGGTTTGATTTATGCTCGTCCGTATGGGTCAGCCTTTCATTGGAAACATCACTTCCAATACGTAAACAGCGAGAACACAGTTGCCACGGAATTAAATAAGTGTGTGCTGTACATCTGGAAATATATTTGCATTTTGTCTTGTACTTTTACAAGTAAAATATTGGATACTAGTACCCAACTGAATACTTACTTTTACTTCTAATAAGTACATTAACCTACTAAGTGGACTTGCAATATATATATATATATAATATTACTGTTACACTTGTATTTCAATTACATTGTTAAATTAGCGAATGAAAAAAAAATAAAAAATTATATCGGAAATATCTTTATTTGTACCATAACTGTAATGCAAAGATTATCATTTATATTATATCTAAAACAAATAGGCTACAACGCGAAATCGAACTTGCACCTTCTTGAGCAAATACGTGTGAACGTAACTTCAACCCCAACAAACAAATCTAAGTAATGATAGCGTTAGTTTCAAATCTGTTTGTCTAGTAATTTGGTAGGCATATAATTTTAACCTCTTAATGTTTTAGTTTTTAATGCTTTCCAAATACGACTTCATATTTGCACATTTTTTTTTATAATCGAGAACTTATTTTCTGTTAGTAAACGTTGCATTTTGAATAGCATTTAATGACATAAATAATATACGAAAATTTATTACGGACTGTTAAGTTAGTACAAACAATTATTTTTTCATAAAGGCTACATAAATATTTTTGAAGCGATTACACCGTGCTGCCGAAGACAGCATTATTTGGGAAAACATATTTACAGGATGCATTACTTTTGCACATGAATCTGAATTCTAGAAATAATACATAAACCGACAGGGTAATTATAACCTTTTTATATAAACCCACAATGATTTGCTATGATTTGCGTGGGCTTTATAATTTGAACACCTAGACGTATACAGACCACAATTTCACATAAACTACCGTTACACAGCCAGAATGCTTACACGCAATTTTATTGGGTGGAATTTGTAAAGTCGATGGACATTATACTGTATAGTGTAATATGTCATAGCGGCGGCATTGTTTAATATTTATTATTTTATTTTTTATTTTATAACATCTGTGTGTAGGCTTTCTTTATACCGCGGGGTAGTCCACTATAAATAAAAACACCCATTATCACGACTTTGAGCACATAAAGCTATACAACGTTTCTATAGTTTCAAATGAAATGCATTGGCCTGAAGTTACTGTTTAGTTCTACTTTGTTAAAATGTACGCATAAATGAATTTACGTGACATTGCACCGAGTGTTACAAACTAAATAGTATTTCAGTCGTATCATTTTTGTGATATGTGGTCGTTCATGGATATTGTGATTGTGGGCAACTGCACTTATGTTTGTGAAAAAGCCGATAGCACGGCCAGATCTGAGCGCGCATATTGTCCCCCCTGGCATGGCTTACCCCGCTCCACCGTGCACAGACATGCCAGGACGTCTCCCGGCTATAGTAGCTAACTTCTTT
This sequence comes from Dryococelus australis, assembly GCA_029891345.1. NCBI lineage: Eukaryota > Metazoa > Arthropoda > Insecta > Phasmatodea > Phasmatidae > Dryococelus > Dryococelus australis. Next base: position 90,741,450 of record CM056996.1, on the reverse strand, counting down.
TAGACGAAGGCAAACATATCATGTCTCTTTAAGAATGGTTAAGCAGTATATTGTTCACTTACTCTCACGCTATCCCAAAAGCAATTCTAAGAGATTGAATCTTCCTCCACTCAAAATGTTCGCCAGCGTCCCCTCTACAAACTACACATCTTCACTAATTAACTTAGATAAATCTGTGGAACTTTTCTTTGAATTTTCCATGCATGTTTTAGTGCTGAGAGGAGACTTGCTTAGTGCTCAAATTCCTTCACTCATATTAACCCCACAAGGAAACAAATGACAGCGCCTCCCATCGTACTTGCCATTTCCAGAGATCAGCTATATTTGCCCCGTGTTACTTCAAAGGAAGCCACGCTTGTTAAGGTATCAGCTGTTCTATCGGAGCGCCTTGCTCCTTAATCACAAGTTCGGTTGAACGGTTTTATCCGCGACTTCCCTTTCATCACTCGAAACCATGAAACGTCTCATTGCCACGAGTAGTATCATTCTCTGTGCACCTGTTAGAACAGATTCAATGTACACTTGCATTACAGTTTGATACTACACTGTACGCCTTTAAGGCATCGTCGAGAAGCAAGTGCCATCAATTTCAGGAAATACTCATATGGTAGGTGCTGCAGTCTTCAGTTCATGGATCACCAGCCTGGATTGTTAGCAGATACCTAACACCTTGGAATGTGATCGAAACGAAGAACATATTCCTGAAATTTAATTTTAAAAAAGTGTTTTATTGAAGTCAACCACATCATTTGGCGGCAGCCTTATGCAGAGAATCACCTTAAATGGAGTCACTTGTACTGCACCCACCTGCCCAGAATCGTCCAGTAGGATCCACCTTCCCGTCATTTAACTTGTTTTCTCGTTCGCCTTCGTCGTCATGCACGATGCAGAGGGTGTCCAATCTGGTTGGCCTACTGCTCTTCCCATCCCATGTCATTAGAGCAATGCCACGTCCCATAGCAACTACGAACTGATCTGACTTCCCCTCCACTGGCACCACAAGAGATGCATGAGATCCACCTGCACAGAACAAAAAATGAAAACTAAATTTGGAAACAGTTTTCTTGAATTGATAAAATGTTTGAGACAAAGATAATGATAACTGAAAAGGAAGCACCCTAAACAAATTATAGAAAAATATAATAAGGCGTATTAGTCAGCAAAATTCTGTCATGTTATTCATGTAAGAATAAATAAGGATGACATTTTCAACAATAATTTAAGCATTCAAAATACAGTTTAAAAAACATACTAAATCCTTAACTCGCAACAAGCCACAGGAAAATACTACTAGATAATTTAAAAGTAATGTTCAATCTGTACACGCATAGGTTGCTTTCTACATTTGGCGCAATAACTTGATCTTGGTCAATGAGATCCACTGAAAGTTGGCATGGTCAATGTATTAAACTCATCAACTGTAAGTATATTGTTCTTGCAAAATTTTTCATAATGTGCATTCCACTTAAAATAGCCTACAATGGTCAGGTCAGAAGAATGAACAGAATATATTCGACATAAGTGATACATGATTGCTGAGAATTTTCAGTAATAGAAAAAAGGAATTGACTGTTGCGCAATTGAACAACACTTCTGTAATAGTACTTCTTTATTTCGTGTTCAGTGAAGTTGCAATCAGATTCGAGAATGTCGGTGTGGTTGCCCTCTTACTGTGGATGGCTATATCTCGAACTTTTCTATCGTGTTAGTATGTATGTTTAAAGTGGAAGCTGAAATTATTTGCATATTATGCATCCTGAACTTGTAAAAATGATTTCCACCTTTATGTTCATTTACGTATATGGTGTATCAATGTGCTCTTGGCAGAAAGTTAAATGTTCTAATTTACATTTGCTTCTTTAAGTTAAGTGCCATTAATTATGTATTTACCAAAACCAATTACGAATGAAAAGTAAGATACTATCCTTTAATTTTAACATGGCATATAACACTCAAAACTTTACTGCAATGATTACCTACGCTTTTCATAACCAAGAAATTTCACTCAAAATTCGACAAAAAATATAATGCTTATCTAGTTGTCATTAAAACTCAAAATGGTAACACAAGTTAAATAAATATAAAATGCTTTCCATGACTTAAAAAGTTAAGTTTTTAAACTAATAAATTAGATCTAGCAAATAATTTTCTGTACGAAATATTATATAAGATAAATAATTAGATAAAATAGAATAAAATTATTTACAAACATTATTATTGAGGAAAACGTCAATTTAAATAATTGTATCCTACTGAAAAAAAATATTTTTTTTTATAATTCGCTTTAATGAGATTATACATGTTGTTCCTGTAGTGCATACGTACCTACTTTAACTGATGCCTGGACCTTGGTAGTTGGGTCATACTTATTAACGGTTCCGCTTGGAATGTCGACAAAATACAACACCTGCTTATATTGATCCCAGTGAGGTCCTTCTCCCAGCGACGTTGGGTCTCCGATGGGTTCCACTTTCACCATTTCTACAATAGATACAAACATTCTCTATCACTTTTTATACGCAAATTACTTATGAGCAGGGGTAGCGATGGTGTAGTGGTTAGACTACTCGTCCCCATCTAGGCGAATTGGGTTCGATTCCCAGCGGGGTCACTCCCGGATTTCCGCATGTGGTTATCATGTCGGACGATGCTGCTGGTTGGGGGGTTTTCTCGGGATCTCCCTTTTCCGCTGCCCCCTCATTCAGGCACTGCTTCATTTTCGCCTCACTTCACCCTTATCGGGTCTCAAGATCTCGATGTTAAGAGCCACCCAAATCTCTCCATTCCACTGCAGATGTGGGAAGACAACAGCTAAGGGCAGCTCCTGACTGGGATTAGATACCACCCTCCTGACACTACTGCATATTTCGCAACTGGGGCTGGCTGGATCTCCATCCTCAACCAACCCCTTTCATGAGCATTGCTCTCGCGCAGCCGCTGCAGAGCAGGAGACAGTGGACACTGCTAACATCTCCGCGTATTTCCGGCTTTGGCCGCTTCAGCCGAGGGGGTGTAAGAAGCGCGTGCATCCCCGAGATTGGCTGTTCTCCAGCTTACATACGACTACTTTCGGAGGAAGAATAGGTAATCTATCAAAGCCTTTTGATACCCTAAACGTTCCTTAGACACACCACGACGATAGCTAGCGAAATATTCAGGCCCACGGGGTTACTTGGAGGCCATTCTCGCCACGGCGCCCAACTCTGCTCAGCATGGGAACTATGGCTCACGTCACACCAGTTGATAGGGAAATAGAGAATTAGTGGTACTCACTGTCCAATAAGCGGAGCAGTTACGTAATTATTTTTCGCTTAGTATTTAGCTTAGGCGGGTAGACACCACACGCAGATGAGTTTGAATGAGTTTCAGCTACTCGTTGGAGACAATGACATCTGTACCATTCCGCCCCAACTTAACACGAAAACCAGCAACTTGAACCCAGATTACGACATGTCCTCCGCAGAACCACTATGTCCACAGGCCATCAGGAGTCGACCGAAGTAAGCAGGAAAATAGGAACAAAACACTGAGTTGCCCGTGCGGGAGGTCACTATCCACATCTCGGCACTTGGCACCTTGGCTGTTCCATCTATCACAATTGGACCAAAGAGTCCTCTGGACATAACTGTAAAGCACAGTTCCGAGAAGTCTACACTAGAATACGCCAAGGATAAATCCAAGTTACCTCCACAAACCTCAACAATCTAGCTCAACACTGCAATTCACCTCGGGTGCTGGAATTTGAGGACAGGTGAAGATATAACGGAATCCTGGCACAGACATGATAGGAATAGACCCTATCCCACTTGACTGCTTTTGTACATTCCATTGCAATTCACTACCGGGTGCAGAGGCTCGGAGGACAGAGAAGTGTCTACCCATCTCTGATATTCCTCTGAGGAATCAATCCATAGTATAATTGTAACCATCGAGAATTCATTGTACCACACTTGCCTTACCGCACCGATGCCGTTCAACATACTAGGGAGCGAAAGGAAATAGAGAACTAAAATCACCAACCAGACCCGAAAGCTACCACACCGGATAATGTAGCTTTAGTATGTGCCAAACAAGCTAACATGAATGATGTCGCTCCACCCACAGATGGAACAGGTTTACACTCATACCAGCCAGATAGGGTGTGCAGTAAAGATAGATTCTGGCCCCTTGAAGATGGAATGCTCTTTGAGACTCAGTGAGCTATCGCTGCTTGTGGTACACGATCAGAATTGAATTTTCACGGGTATGAATGACCCATCGGGTTTCAACAGCTTCCTCGTCCTTCCTCTTGCTTCACTGAAGAAACAAGTAGGTCAAGATCCACCCCCCCCCCCATCCAGGCCATCTACATGAGTCACGGAAGAAGCGGTGGCTGAATGGTTAGACTGCACGCCTCCCACCAAGGCGAACCGAGTTCAATCCATAACAATGTGCCTACCAGAAAACAAATGTTTTGGACGAATAGTGTACTCTCAATTTTGGGCTTTTATTTTATACTATTCGATTTTAGACTAAATGACAGGTACTTCACAACCTAACATTTACATAACATCAAGGCCGCCAACATGCCTACATTCCCCGAGACACTCATCCAGCCAGTATACACATCTATGTATCCAGTTTCATGAGTACCGCCAAATGGTCGTCACGCCCGTATACCTCTCTCTACCATACTGGAACAACATGCCAACGGCAATATACCGGTTACTGCTTTCACCCAGTGCAGTATTTAGGCCCAGTCACTGATGACACAACCGAGCTTCTGATAATCTGGCGATAAACCCGGCTGCGCCAATTCCTAAGTGAAGAAAAGGATAACCACACGTCAGTACCTACAAGGATCGTCTTCTCACTGTTAACCTTACCGCACTGGGTAAGCTCAACTTCTAGGACAGAAGCCCAGCCAGACAGATTTTTATAGGTAGTTTTACGAAAACACAAATGTATCAATAAACATATTTAAAATATGAAATGCGAAATTACAGAATATTATTAAAACAATGAGTAACTGAATATATTTAATTAAAGAAACAGTGTTTTTATTAAATAGGTGTAATAATGTTATGTAGGGCGTATATGGAAACTAATAGTCTCTCATGCTGCACATTGTTTTGCCTGTGCCTGTTGTTTGAGTTATTGCAAAGTATCCAAGTTGAGTTTGCGATGAAGTGGTAATTCCTGATCGAGCTCTGGCCGAAATTATAAATTTTCTACGAAGTGTCACTAAACTATAAAGAAAAATAATAAACCCAGTTCACCGAAAGCCTAATCGTTAGAAAGAAGACACTAGGGACAAATTATATCCTCGAATACGAAATGTGTATTTAAAAAAAGTGGGGATTGTGGCCGCCATGGCCGACATTGTCATTGTGGTTCGGGCGATGAGGATCTGGGTTAGAATCCCGAATAAGTCATGAACGTTCGAGTCGTTTTTAGATGAAAATTTAAGCGACTTTAATTCCTAAGCCGTCCGCTCTTCGTCCCCCTGCGCGAAAGTGGGAGCATTATTAGGAACAGATTAAACAAGAAAACAAAAATAAAAAGATATGGATATATTAATAACCAATACTAAGCTACTCTGTTCTCTCAGTAGGATCAAAGTTTCCGATAAGACAATTCAAATCCTATAGTGGATGTACGCAATGAACTAGCACAGCGAAAAGTCTCACAGAAAGATATAGATGTAAACTGAAAAGGTAATAACGCCCTAATGTTGTAATTCGATTGTGTAATGTACGTTAAACAAATGAAAACAATAGTTTTTGGAGTAAAATATACCCACTATTAATGTTCAGTGAGGAAAATTTTTCTTTTAGAGGCTTTTGACTTATCGACTGAACGTCCCATCGCAATAGCGTCGAAATTACTTATATATTTAATGAACATTGTTCAAATAAAAGAAAACCATATAGTGAAGGCTCTCAACACTGATGTTTGTGTAAGTGTCAGTGCCTTCTCCCACAAACCGCATTTCTCTACCCCAGTACATATACGAAATATTTAATATCTACCTTTCATGGCCATATCTATGAAACAATGTTCAACTGTACAGAATACCTCATTTGAGTTACCGCGTAAGCAGTTATATATCTGTGTCATGGTTAGCTGTCAATTCGTGTCACACATGATAAAAAATGTTCTTGAAAAGTAAATATCTTTGCTCTTTTTTTTTGCCAGATGGTTCTTGACAATATTCTTTAGCAACCTACGGATTAGGTTATTTTTAAAACTAATGTTTATAATGCTGAAAAGACAACATACAAACATTCGCTCACATCAACACAAGCAGAAAGGCGCAAACGTGTAAATAACTCCCATAACTGACTGACTGTCTTTCAAAGAATATTTTCTCTGGATTAGAACATATAGAACATGTTTTTGGGAATAATCGCTTTCAGTATATATTATGCAGTAGCCGGATAGACTATCAGATTTTGAAAGCAAAAAAAAAACCTGTAAATGAAATACTATGAACTGAAATACTGAATATTTGTGCCAAATAAAGCAGGCTTAACTGCACCTGTTTAGAGAGCGTCTCAAGTTTTTCTGTCTCTTTGCCTTAAAAAAATATATCAATATAAAATTGTAACCTAATCCTTGGAAAGTTCAAACCTACCACATACAACTAGCAACTCATGTATTAAAAACACTCTGTAAACTCTGCTGTGTTCGCTCAAGTTCTCTAAAAGAAACTTAGTTTTATACACGTGTGCAAGAATGTGCGTGAAGCAATGTACCTGGATGATACAGAATATGTCCTAGGACTGCTCTAAATAATTTAATGAATACGACATGTATACGTATATTTGTGTATATGTAAGTGTATATGTATACATGTGTTTATTTATATATGTATATGTGTACATATATGTACTCTAGCTGTTACCCACGGCTTCACCCGCGTGCAAAATTCAAACTTTAATTATAATAACCAAGTGCTATATCTTAATGGTTGGTGGCATTTTTCATATACTCACTAAGAATATGTTCGTTTTTCCGAGATGAAGAGTGCCTTATGTGTTAATCCAATACTCCTGAACAAAATTTCATCCAAATTCGTTGAGCCGTTACGACGTCATTGAGTATCAAACATACAAACTTTTGCATTTATTATATTATTAAGATTAGGATTAGGATATGTGTACATATATGTTTATTTATATATCTCTATATGTGTACATATGTTTATTTGTATATATACATATGTAGACACATATGTTTATTTATATATGTATATATGTGTGCATACATATAAAAACATATGTTTATATGTATATGTACTATTTATATACAGATATAAATACACAGAAGCTTAGCATCACATAATTATCCTATAAGTAATTCTTACATGAAATTAAATTCTTAGCCTCTGCAGACTCAAGTAAAATATTATAGCGCTAAACCTTACCACAATATTTACTTCTTCTCACAAATGGCTTGAAAAGTCATAGAATGTTGTTTCTTCTGCAAGGTTTGTAAACCTACTAAAAAGCACAAAAGAGAACTTTGGTACCTACAAAAATCTCGGCTTTCAAGTTTCTGTAACGATAGCATTTTTTTTTGCTTGGTTGACGAGTAATAAAATCTTGCAGTGTTATAAAAGACAAGATAAGATTATCAGTAAAGTACTTGCAAACCATCACACTCATTGATAGCAGACGGTTCACCTTTAATACTCAGCCACGTTTACGAATCATTGCATTCCTTACATGCCCGAGAATTCTTTGTCACGCATGCTCCACTGTTATACTTTTTCTGGTGTGCAAAGTTGTTACTAGTTTGTAGCAGCTAAAGAGACTACAGAAGCAAATTGAGTCCATTTGCCGTGTAATTTTACTGTCAACAACCACATAATTCACTCTCCCTTACGCAAAAGATGCCTTCTTTCTTGGAATGCATACTGCACGTTTTAATTGTGGGCATAGTTCTTAACTTCAAATAAAGCCCTTGGACGAAGGTACTGAGGCTCGAAATCTAAAATAAAAATATCAAAACAGACTTTCAAATTTAATCACTGAATCAATGGCGTGTGGTGAAGTGTTGCAAGGTAAGCTGGTGCTTGCTCACTACTGTACATTCTCTGTGCACGCAGCAGGAGCCAGTAACCACAGTGCAGCCTAGGGAAATTGAATGTATTCCGACAACTCACAAGCGAGCAGCAAGGGACCCTTTACACGCGTCATATGACGTCACCTGTCAAGCTACGTTTTTGTGGCGGAGGTGTAAACTAGCAAACAACATGGTTCAGCACGGAGCTAACGCCAGCTTACCTCGCAACAGTTCACCACACGCCACTGCTGTGAATAAATTAATTTGTCCAAAATGTACGTATGAAAAACAACGCTACATCTTTGTTAAATGAGCTCTCTAAGAATCTCAGTTACCTTTGGTTAAGTCGAACGGGGTTTAGGACATTTTCTGGTTTATGATGCCATATCGAGTGAGGGGACACAGTGATAATACGAAGAACATGCATTCAGATGTATCCAGTTTCGGTCCAGCCATCTTGTTCTGTTTTACATGGTTTTGCCAATTTATTCCAGGCAAATGCTGATACAGGTAATGCTCACATAATACGTCACATAAGTAACGGAGTCACTTAACCCGCGGGGCTGTGGTGGTGTAGTGGTTAGACTACTCGCCTCCCACCTAGATAAACAGAGTTAGATTCCCGGTGGGATCAACCCTGGATTTCACATGTGGGAATTGCGCCGGACGATGCTGCTGGTTGGCGGGTTTTCTCGGGAATCTCCCGTTTGCCCCACCCTTTCATTCCGGCACTGCTCCATACTCTTCACCCTATACCGCGATATCCAACCGCAGACAAGGCGCCACAGGCGAGCTACATGCCGGAAGGACGTTCGCCAATCAGCTCCTTGCTATTCAACCGGCCGGCCAACCAATGTCGACTCCTCCGTAACAGGCAGCAGCCAATCAGACACCTCACTAGTTCCCAGAGCCTCACACAGCTAATGGTTGAATGACCGTTTCCTGCTCTACTTCTGAATATCCAAGCTTATGGTTGTGGTTCCGTCTCTAATGAATGTTCTGTCGACAATACGTCAGCCCACACGTTAAAAAGAAAAAAATTATAAAACCATATCATACGCCCAGCCTTTGCGACATTTCATATTAAGGCGTCACTACAATGCACGACACAAGACACTTACTGTAAAGTGTATAAAATTCCTGTGCTTCCCCGTTATCCCTAGCTCCATAATGATATGTTCCCTCTACCGACCACAATACATAAGTAATGTTTCGTTTCAAAGTAAAGGCTTTATTAAGATCAACGTGTTTCCTATCAACCAGGTATGAAAATACTTAGTGAACTGGCATTTTTTTGACTCTCCTACTACCATTTTTTACCCAGCGCAAACACCCCCCACACACACACACACATGCATGCATAAAACACCTTCACTGCTTCAGTGTATTCAGTTATATTGCGGCATCGAACCACAGTCCTAAGTGAATATTGATGATGCTGGCTCTGGACTGGTGTGCAGAATAGAAAACACGATCACAAAAGCCAATACGAAAGACTAACCTCACTGACAACTCAGTAAATAACATACAGCACTGTGAAATTGTCCTGTATTTTGTACCCACCAAGTCATATCATAAGTATAATTTTCGAGAGGTCAGAGAGCTTTAATTAATTTTCAACACTTCGCATACCTTGAAATTTAGCTAACCACTGGGCGGAATTTCACCACTCGGTAAGAAATATCACTTACATGTGGTCCAAACAATTGGTAAAGTATTAGGGCACAAAAGTAATTCTCATGATACTTAGATATGATTTGCTTTAAAAATACAGCTATCCATATATATTTGAATTGATAAAATTTCAAATATTATGAAACGACATAAGGAAAATAAATATTATTTACAAGAATTGTAGTTCGTGTGTGTACTTAATATGAATTAGTGTAGTGAGACTGCCATCCAGAGCGGCTGAAATGCCTCACTCTTCACAACACCAAGTTACACTTACGTCCTCCTTTCCTCCCCTTTCCAAACTCGCGTATCGATCTATTAGAACATCTTTGAGCTGTACTGACATTTGATAATTTCAACATATAATAACAGACGCGTATTGACACATTTACTTTATGCAATATTCATATAAGAGTTGGAAAAATTGCGTTTACAACAAAATATAATTATGTTACCGACGCCTGAGGCGCATATTTGTGTTCGTGAGTGATGGACGTCTTAATAAAATAAAATGATAGAATTTTAATTTTAATTATTTGCACAGCTACTGTTTAAAGCCTTAAATTATCCATCTAAATTATCTTTCTCCGCTATTACTCTTTTTATTCCTCAGTGAGCGCAATATTTATTGTCTATTTCAACTCTAATCGACGTTTTTCTTAATGGCTCTTGTTGGTTACAGTCAATTTACTCATTCTTATCATTAAAACACGTTAAATCTATCTGTTGCCATCATTTAATATATTTCACTCACGCATCCAATCCAAAAGTCCAGACAGCCAGTCGTACTCTTAATAGACTAAAGATGAGGTAGATTGATCTCGCTGGCTGGGCACAACCAATCTCCGTGTCCCAACATTGAAGTGCTTTTCTGCCAACACGTCTAGCGAAAATGGCGTGGTTTGGATTTAAGGTTAGAAAACTGATTTGTAAACAAATGCTTTGTGATGAATGTATACTTTCTCTAACGAATTTGTAATGCAGTTTGATTAAATAGAAACTGGTGAAATTATTTTAATAATATAATAGTACTTGTCATTTGAAAATTAAGATATAAACAAACACGTTCATCACTGTTAACCACGTGACTTTGACAGTTGTGTAGAATTGAGGTAGGTCAATGTTGGGTACATGCGCAGAAGACGAGTAAGCGGTCTACCTCATCTTTAGTTTATAGTACTCTTCACTGCTCTGAAGCTCGCAGTCGCAGATCTTCCTCCCGCTGGTCACTTCCGGCGTTACTTGTTGCTCTTCTAGCTCGTCGCACAATCGTCCAGACTCCCGACATTCATAAACTCAACAACAACCACCTCTGAGGCCCGTCTTCCTTGTATATCAGTCTCTCTGACCATCTGGAAGGTTCAACTTACCCCGAGTAACGCTGAGAGAAACGACGTAAGTAATCCAGAGCATTCTTCAGATAAAGGCAGAAATTCAATACAACCAACAAGGTCAGGAGCGCGCGGCAGGATGCTTTGTGTAACAGATACACGCTACTTGCACTCTAAATTAGAATCAGTAGAAAACTACTGATTAGCAGTGAAGATGGCTCCACTTAGAATCAGTGAAAAACCTACAATGGATTGTTTCAGTGGGAAAAAATACACTGATTGAATTAGTGATGTGAAACAATCTCACTGATTCTAAGTGGAGCCATCTTCACTATGAATCAGTGGTTTTCCACTGATTCGAGTTTAGAGTGTGGTTCATTGCTCACCTGCCATTCAAAACATTCCATTGACTTTCTGCCCGTTATCATATAACTTGTAATCCTTTTCCGCTCGCTCGCGCGGGACGGGTCAACGTCAAAGCTGATCAGTGACGCGTTAGGTCCACCATACACGTACAGTTCTGCCTTCCGATTGGCCTAACAGGCAGAACTGTCGCGAGCACTTCCCACACATACGCAATTTGGCCTGCCGGTAGGCCGTGGGATGTCATTACATTGTTCAGTATCCTTCATTTCGCTATTGTGGTACGATTTACACTTTACTTTCCACAGGCACGGAAGGCCACGAAACGCGTCAATGAACTCAGATACAAAATCTTTGGACCATGTTGCCATTGTACAACCAGAACTTTGCCGAAACAAAATAAATTATATTAATCCTAGAGCTACCCACTACCTACCTATCTTCACACAGGTGTACAGCAATCTGAGCAATGGCACATAGCGGGATCGGCCTGCCGGCAAGACCACACACGTCAGTTCTGCCTGTGAGCTCGCTGGCCGGCCGGTGGAACTGAGGGAGTTCCCACAGGCCAACAGTCCAGACGATTTACCTACAGGCCTCCACATACACGCCAGTTTTGCCTTTCAGACCAGGACTGGTCAGGCCGATCGGAAGGCATGTGTGTATGGTGGGCCTTACAATGAAATTTTTTTTATCGGTTATTGGCATTTTTCACCTCCAAAAACTAGAGTTTTTCCCAATAAACTCGTGAGGCCCTTGCTACCCCTACGCTGCAGGAAGACACAATGACTCTTTTCAATAAAAGAACACGGCCCTATTACCAAAACACATTCCTTTTGAAGCAACAAGGTGAGGTTAGATATGCAAGACTACAAGTCACACACACGTTCGGAAAAATATGGCACTTATATTTTGAACAAACCTCTACAATTTTCAATTTCATGCAATACAAAAAATATACACATTCGGAACAGTTTTGTAAATTACTACGTGTAGATTACACACCAAACTATAATTGTACTGACTTCATCTGTTTTTCAATTATACTAAATCCTCTAAGGATTTCTGATATTTTAATATTGGCATTTTCATTAAAAGGCACTAAAATTGTAGATTTTACAATCCCTAGCATTTTACTCTTTAAATGGTTGATATTTAAAATGAAAAAGCCTTAAAAATGTGACCTTCACTCACAATCATTGTCACGACAAACTTTGTGAATAAAGTCTCAATTACATTTAATGAGACTTAGAGTTGTTAAAAAGTTGTTTCTCAGAACTATATTTTGGCAATTTGAGACTAGAAAACTTTTCACATAAAATTTTTTATGGCATCATTCTGGCAAAATATGTATTTTGGTAACACATCTTGAGGATTTAATTTACTACCAATTTTCCTTAGCATACTTAAACAAAGGCTGAACGTACAATAAAACGTTTCTTTACAGCTTTATTTAGCATCTTCTCATTATTTACTATTTTATAACTTGTAACAATTTCTTTATTAACTTTCATTTTAATGAAAAGTCTCAAACTGGGGCATATTCAAAATAATTACTTTACGTGACATTTGTAGAGACTCCCTTTCCTGTCCTATCCCAACTGCTGTTCCTGTCTGGTGGCTGCTAATAAGTTAACTCAATGTCTGTTAACACTGTAGGAATGGGAGACACTAAAGAGTGCGTAGTTATCAGTGGTTACTCTAATCAAGAGCAGCAATCTGTCTTGAAATTATATATCAAAATACCCACATTGAATACAATAAGTCAATTTGTAGGTGCCAAGAAGCACGTGCTGTATTTGAGTTATGAAAATTAATTCAACAATGAAGACCCATTGGTCTCTGAGTTATATTTATACATTTGATATAACCAATATTGTTTCTTATAGGAACCAGCTAAAAGTTCTCCCTTAAGGCCATGCATTTGTGCCCATTCGTTAATAATTCAAATTTATTGAAATGCGAAAATCATTATGTATCATAACTATCACAGTAGGGTAAACTTAGTATGTATTACATATATGCAGACACATCTGCAGATCATATTTTATACAAAGTACTGGCTTATGTTATTGTTTGTAGGCGTGCCAATATAACAGAGGACTTCAGGAGCTTGATATACATAGTGACTACAGTGAATTAAAGGAAGCTGGTTATAACCATAGATATGTTGTCGTAATGTACAGGAATTGTTTTCGGTGAACTTACCATAAGAGTAAACTGGATGAAGTACTGGGAGGACTGGCAACTAAGTGTGATTTATTTGCCAGTTTGTGTCGAGTACATAGCTTATGTTATAAAAATGGATCCCAGCTGTTAAAGTTAATTGTTGCAAGTAAAAAGATTGCTGCCTAATCCAGTGTACAGGTACCACAGTCTGCTGTAGAGGGACTGTGGGCGTACGAAGATAGCACAGCTGTGTGACATCAACATTAGGCAGCAGAAACTGCAGCGTATTATGTATGTGCCATGGTATTCTCTGAGTACACCGTTTTCGAGTACTTACATGTACTCAATTTTTTTTTTATTAGTTAGGGTTATTCGCATTCTAGTCATCACTGGCGACGTGTACGTATTCCTTATTTAAAACAGATGTGGTAGAGGAGCGTAATCGAGTGGCATGGGTCGTGTAAGTAGCAGTATAACAAATGTGTGCGTGCAGAACAAGGCACACTGCGGCCATGACCTTGATCACGCAGCGAGTTCAACTGGCTCTCCATTCCTTGGCAGCAACTCGTCTCGTGGTTAGCGTTGCCATGGCAATGCTGGCACGCATGCACGTGGCGCACCTCTCGCCCGCACACTGGCGCCAACAGAAACTGGCTGCAGAACTCGTGCGGATCTGCTACCTGTCGGACATGACACACAGGCAAGGATTGGCAGCCGTGGCTCCCCACTACTCTGCTCGAGCACGGCCATCGATCGGTGTCGCCATGGCGACGGTTGGCGCATGCACAGAGCGTAAATCGCTCTCACACACTGCTGCCAACTGTGCTCGGCGGTGGAGACCACACATTAGTACTGTCGGAAAGGTTCGGCGCAGTTTCTGTGGTTGGCGGCCTTTGAGTCCCTCTCCACGCCCCCGGCTGTGCTGCAGTGGTCGTTCGGCGTGGCGACAGTCAGGAAGGCTGGGCAGGCACCTTGCGCTGCCTGGTCCTGCTGCGTCACACACGTGCTGAGTTCTGGGCGTAGTCAGCTTACCCCAGTTGCTGTGGTGACAGGCTGCATTGATGGTATTTCAATCGGCTCACCCAATTGCTCACGTCCTTTGTTTTCCCAGAAAGACAATGATATGCATTTTAACACATGTTAAAAGAATACTTTAAACATTGATTACGTACAACATAAAAATAATTCGGACATAAGACACTAAATTAGTGTACAAATGCTAACTTTGTGTGGCGAGTACACATTGTGTTGTATTTCTGTGTACCACTCTTGTTTGTCTGAATATGTATGGTTGATTCACCTAATACATTGGTTACCTGGAAGGGGCCGCGAAAACGATGTGTGATTGCTTTCTGTCGGCCTCTATTACGTATCCAGACTTAATTATTAGGCCGTAACGTACTTTGCTTGTGTGACCAGTCAAATTGAATTTTCTGACTCTCTTGAGCGTGAATTAAGTTTATTTTAGCAGTTTCCTGTTCTTATAAAAATCGCTGTAACCAGTCATGCGCTCATTGGGAATGCTGACCTGCAACAACTTGTACTGGGAGGGCGGCTTCTATGCTGTGTAATAAATAGAATGGCGTAAACTTAGTTGCGGTATTGATAATTGTATTATAATTAAACACAATAAATTCGACGTATAGGACCCAGTTTGCCTGATCTGTATTCGCACAAGCAGTTAATTGCTCACCAATTATACGGTTCGTCACTTCGACCAAACCGTTGCACCTAGGATTATAGGCAGTAGTTGTCAATTTTTTTATGCCAAGCGATTTGAGAAGTTGATTCATTAATTCATTTTGAAAGCTGGTACCCCTATTTGTTAGGATTCTTTCGGGACAACCGAATTGTAACACTACCTGCTTAATGAATTCCGTGTCTGTGGTAGCATCAATTGAAGGTACGGCCTTCGCTACAACGTATCGAGTGCTGTACTCTATCATGACAAGTATGTACTTATTCCTACTGATGGTGGTAGGGAGGGGACCTTTCACGTCCTGAGCGCAAGTCTTTGAAAGCGATTGAGGGGCTATAGAAGTTAATTGGCCCACAGGTTTACTATTGGGTGATTTTGTCTTCTGACATACCTGGCAAACACGGACATAGCTTTTAACGTTGGTTGTCGTGGTGTCCCAATAATACGTTTGTCTGATTTTCTCAAGAGTCTAAAATGTTCCGAAGTGTTCTCCCTCGAAAATAGAGTCATGGTGGGCCTGAATCATCTCGTTATCGTATAATTGTGGAACCGGTGTTAACTTCTTCATGCCTTGTGGCATTTTTAATTTAAGATAAATTTCGCCATTTGCTGTCACACCATTATGGTGTCTAAGTCGACGGTATTTTGTGTCAGCCAGATCTGGATTTTCTAATGCTAATTTTAATTTTTTGGTATGGGGGTGACCCCATACCAAACCCCATACCAGTCATATTCGCCTGCGAAAGGTGAAGTGTTGATGGTGATGGGACATAAATATAGAATAGAGTCATCATCAGTTTTGACATATTCCTGTTCATTGGTATAGGCAGGGAAAAAATGTGGGATGTCATTCTTGTTCAAGATAATAATAGTACAATTTAGCACTGTATCAATGCAATGCATTTCAGTTTTATTAGGCGAATTTTCCATGATAACTTGGAGATTAACCTGATATAATGCTGTGAGAATTTTGCAAATAGTGTGAATTGGAAAGAGTTTCTCATCAGCTATGGCTTTTGCTACTCTTGTTTTGTCTTGTGACTGAAATTCCTGTTTTAACAAAGGTTTAAGATCTAGTCAGTTGTTTGCTGTGTATTTAAGAATGCCAGACTTAATCTCGTTGTCTTTATTGGGGTTTTGTAAAATACTTTCAGCCATAGCCTTGTATAGCGAAGTGCAGTTTATCATGTCTGTTTTGACTTTGTAGCTGGTGTTGATAACAGTAATTGCTTGTGTTGGGATGTTAGTATCTGTAATGATACGGCTTAAGGCATCGGAGAGTGTATTTAGCTTCCCTTCAATTATATGGGGCTCAAAATCGTATTCGCTCAACACTATTGCCATCTTTTGAATTCGGATGTTACGCTCAGTCATAGTGCGCAGGAATTTAAGACTTACATGGTCCATTTCAATGATGAAATGCCTGCCATAGAAATATGGTTGAAAGTGGTTACAAAGGTAATGTATCGTAGTAAGCTCTCTCTCTCTCTCTCTCTCTCTCTCTGCAGCATTCCATCTTTTTTCAGTTAGTGATAACTTTTGAGATGCAAAGGCAATTATACTTCGCTGTTTTGTGGTCGGGTCCTCTTGCAGATGTGCTCTGCCTACAGCGTTGTTAATGGCATCGCATGCTAATATAATGTTCTTTCCTATATCGAATTTTGTAAGACTGATGCTTCTAAGATAGCTTTCTTAAGATTAGGGAATGCTGTCTGATGGGGATCATCCCATTTGTAAGGTGTATTAAGCTTAGTTAAGTCTATGAGCGGTTGTGGGATAGTTGCATAATTTTTTATATATCTGTGCAAGTAAGATGTCATTCCTAAAAATGTTTGTAGTTGTTTGATATGTGTAGGGGGAGCCATGCTATCGATAGCACTAACTTTGTTAGAATTGTTTGTTGTGTCCATTGGCTTAATTATGTGTCCAAGAACCCTGACTGTTTGTTCGACGAACGTACATTTTGTAGTGTTGACCTTGACATTGAACATACGTAACCACTCAAAACATTTTCAATGTTAGACAAGTGTTCCTCGAATGAGTTTCCTAAAATGAATATGTCATCAATGTAAGCTATGGCAGCTGTCCACTGTAGGGGTCAAAGTATTTTTTAAATGAATATCTGAAAGTATTGAGGGGAGGTACTTAACACCTTCGGCATTCTTTTATACTGAAATACGCCAACTCCTTCAATTGAAAATGGTAATTTAGAGCACTCTTGCTTTCTGACAGGGATGCTATAAACACCTGAAAATAAATCCAGACTAGTTATGTAAAGTGAGATCTACAAGGCATTCAATATATATCCTGTCCTTGGTAATGGGTACTGTACCCTAGTAAGATACTGGTTTAATTTGCAATAATCAGTTAAAAACTGCAACCCCCATTTTTTGTGGAAACTACGAGACTTGACACAGGATATGGGGAGTCACCTTTTCGATAATACCAGCCTCTATCATGTCATTAATTTGAAGTAAACGGTCATCTCTAATTTTGGGGCTGATCCTGTAGGGCCTTGTCGCAATAGTCTTATCTTTCATCAGGTACAGTTTTATTTCAAAGTTTTTCGCCTCTGTTAACTCTAAGATAGAATTGGCAAATCGATCATTGTAATAAGCAATAATACGGGCGACAGCTGCTGTTTGCTTGTCTGTTAAATTCTTGTTGATATGGGGTGAATCTGTCTCGTCTGATCCAAAAGCATCAAAGGTGTTTAAGGAATGCTCGATAGATGTATTTGTATCATCCGCAGAAGTTCCTGAGTATAGTGGTATCTGTACCAATTTGTTGGAATCATGTCCATGAATAAGCATAATGTTGTATTTCAATATAGGAATAATGTCATATAGTTTGATGAAATCGACCCCTAGAATTATGTGCTGATATCGATCACCAATGTCTGTTGAAAATTCGAATTGTTGTCGTGGAAACAAGCAGCAGTTATTGCTTTTATGTCCCATGTAAAAGTCCAGGGTGCACATGTATTGTGCGAGACTGCGTGGTCCGGCGACATTCTGCTTGTCGGCGACACATTGTTTAGGTGTGGCAACATCGCAATGTGGGTTGTTCTGCGGGGGTGGTGTGGCAATGCTGGCCTGGTTCGCATGAGGGGGAGAAGACATGACACACTCACATTTCTTGCTCCTGGTCGGCTGTGCAAATGCTGTTTGCCATGTCGAAACTTCACCTAACGTACCTGCGGCAACTGGCTTTGCTGGCAGCATGTAGAGAATCCGCTGATGTGGAACTTCACCTTACCTTGTGATTGTAGTTTGTTTCACAGGTGACATGAAATGTATTCTCGATAATCAGTGTTTTACTCTATTTTGTTTAGGCGTGCACACATTTATTTGAACTGGGGGTGGTTAGTGTGACTCAGACAGGTTACTACGGGAATTGAATCTAGAAATGCCGGCATATGAATGCTGTGGCACAACTTTATTGAAAATAGCCCTACAGGCATCACGGACCCGGATGTTGTTTTCCTGGGTGGTGGAGAGATGTTTTTCCCTGCAATTCTCTCCACAAATATTCCCCTGTACATGTCTGTAATCTGTCGGTTCTGCCCTGAAGGGGCCTGCCTGGTGGTGTGTGCTGTGTTTATAGCATCCTGGATGTCTGTATTTCCCCTTCTCTGCATCCATTCAATTACCATGGGCCAGTTGTACCTGGGCTGAATGTGAGTGTCTCTGTGGGGGGGATGTATGTGTTTGAACATGTCTCACTCTGTGTGGGCATGGGGCCATGTGTTTGTAAGTGTTCTTGAGTGTGTCCAACTGTTCTTTCAAAATAGCAATCACCTCATGGAGTTTAACATGTTGTGGGTTTACTGAGGTCTGTTCAATGTTCTGTGTGTATCTGTATATGCCAAGCTCAATGTTTTTGATATTGTGAATTTGCTGGTTCAATGTATTGTTCTCGAAAGGCACAAGTTCATTAGCAAGAGCAGGTGACAGAGAGGTCCAAATGATTTTAACAAACCCCGGCTCAGGCAGTTGTGGGTCACACTTTTTCTTATAAAATGTCAAATTCTCTTTATGTGCTTGTGTACTCTGTCCTGGGTGTTGTTTTGTTGAGTGTAAACGCTGTCTGTAATGATCAGTGGTGTACAGTTTTCTGAATGTTTGCAATAATTTGTCTGTACTGTGTTGTCAAGAGATTTCCTGTGCACTGGCGTAATATAGGTTTTCGTAAGCCCTCTTTGCTGTTCCCTGCAGATAGAACTTTAGGCGACGTCGTTTGTCAAGTTCAGACCAACCATTATCTTCGCTTGCGGCATTGAAGGTGTCTAAAAAGTCCTCCACGTATTCATTACTTTCGCCTAAGAAAGTGGGGATGGTTTGTGGTTTTTGTAACATAACTTGAGTAGATTTTGTAATGTTGTTCGCATTTATGGTGTTGTCAGTGGTGTTTATAGACTGGTGTCCTGTTGTGTAATTCATGTTTGTGTATTCATGTTGTGGTATGTCAGAATTCATGCTGGGAATTGAAATTAAAAGTGGATTTGTTTTCTGTATTGTGTGGGGTGGACATGGTCTGAGATAACCGCTTGGACCAGGTTCATTAAATGTTGATAGGTGTTGAGAAGTGTGTTCAAGTGGTGTAATGTGTTCTGTGTTATCACTTTGAACTGGGTTCTTAACTGCTTGTGTAATTTAACTGCACATTTAGTATCACCTAAACCAATCAACAGAGTTTTAACTACTTTCCTTATGTTGTGTGCGGTATATTTGTGTTCAGTGTTAATGTCGACAGTAATGCTACAACAAGCAATTGTATTATTGGAGTGTAAGGTATTACAATATAATTTAATCCTATACAAAATATATTTCATCCTAACATACTGGGGTACAAAGACAATGAATGTATACTATAAAATTTGCTGTGTTACTACACGTGAGCGAGTTGTGTTTTGTGTAACGCACAGCCATGGTTTTTTCTAGCAGTGTACAGTCATCTAATGCGAAGCGCAACTTAAAATTCTATATAATCTGAGCCTACTCGCATAAGTGCGATGTAGGTCGATAGGCGGCCCCACCAGTGTAGTACCTTCCTTTCCTGTCCTATCCTAACTGTTTAACTGTTGTTCCTGTCTGGGGGCTGCTAATAACTTAACTCAATGTCTGTGAACACTGTAGAAATGGGAGACACTAAGGGGTGCTTAGTTGTCAGTGGTTATTTTAATCAGTTAATAATTCTTTATATAAAACACATTTATTGTAACATTAAATAATATTTGATATAAACAATACAATCAACATTACACTGAACAATATGCTTCAATGAATCTTAACCAAAGTGCTAATATTAGCAAGTACAAACGTCTAGCGGTGAGTAGAAGTTAAGGCCCTAGCCTTGCCATAAATTAATGATCATTTACTCAAATGGTTAACAGGGCATCGGGAGCTGGGATGATGCCTAACTACCAAGTCGAACTTATGCTCACCATATACTGAAGATTGATGCGTGGCCCTGAGCTCACCTAGGCCTAGAAATCGAGATGCCCTCATCTTCGCTGTCGCTCTGATAACTTCACGCCATTCTTATTCGGTCTCGCACGTCAGCCGGGGAGAGGGTGGGGGCACAGCATGCTCATCCATTATAGTGACTGGCAGTGGGTCAATCGATGTGTGTTATGGCAACAGGAGGCTCGCATAAAATGTATAGTTCATGCTACCTTAACCAGTCGTATGCAGCCTCCTAGCATCCGCCACACACTACAGCAAGGCTAAAAATGTATTTAACTGCCTTTACTTGAAAACTCTACAATTGAGCATTATTTTAATATTTTGACTTTTCTTTGTGGATTTACCATAAATATTCAAATTTCTACAGAAAATTACTCTACTAGAAAATAGGATGGTAATGTCCATTCCTACATTCTTAGAGAAAAGGGACTTGCATATTGGTAATAATCACTTATCTGGATATTCGCATTAGTCCCCAGTAGCCGAAGTCTATCACGACCAGGGCGGCTGGGGTGTATGTATACCGAAACTGACAAAGACGTTACATCACGTAGAGGGCAACATTTAAAATCTAGCCAATGAGAAGTTATGGCACCTTATAGATTTTGTTAATTTCCAGGAATAATGTACTCGAAACACACCCTTCTTTTTTATATTTCAAACACTGCACATTACCTTTGCGAGCTGTGTGACATAAGCGCTCCAAAGTGAGCCAGCCGGGAACTAATACCAGCTGCCATCCTTTAGTTTGGCACAAGCTGTCTTGCTGCCCCGTCACTTGCGTTCGGACTGACGACGAACTTCTACGTGGCATCGCGTAATCGTTAACATTCGTCGATAGCACACTTATAGTCTACATATAAGGAAATAATATTTATTCTTTACTAACCAGTAAGTCTTTCGTGTGTAAATTTTGCTGTATTTTGAGGTGAAAATATATTGTGTCGCACACTGTGAGCAGGCAGGCAGGTCACTGGCAGGGGCGGCGTTGGAGTGAGATTATGGCGGTCAAACTCGGGAAACGGCTGGTAATTTTCCATTGCACATGAGACGACCTCGTCTCACTATTTAAGATTAGTTGTTTCTGCCTTTTCCTCTGCGATGGACACACTGTCATTAGCTGCCTATACAACTTTGTCCTTTATCTTTTGATATTGTTTATAGAGTACTGGCAGGAACACCATATTCGTCTGCGAGATCTTTATTTTAACTCCTTTCTCACACTTCCACTTTTAATTTTGATGTCCCTCACGCCCCAATCGGAAAGTAGCTTACCATTACACATCAGTAGGGACACCCGATTTTCACGAAAATATTTCACGACCATTTGTATTTCAAAACACTTTAGCTCCGATCTATTTTCGTGATTGAATGGTTTGCGTGTTACGCGTCTTGGATATATATGCACGAATCATAGACGTATAATATTGAAGTTACCTAATTCTGGTTGGCCATAGTCAAGCAGGAAGCTTTCTTCCCACAAAAACATGCTGCCAATAAGCAAAAGAAAACTGTTGGTATGCCCGTAGGGTATTTAAATCTAACATGTGCTAAAATCTTTTCGCCAAATTCGGGTGTCCCTAAAAATCAGTGCAGCCTCCTGATCGAGCCAGCTGATTTAGGACCGACCACCACTGAAAAAGTGATATATAGCATGGCCGACTTAAAACTTTTACCCCTGATAGCGTGTTACGTCGAAGAGACATCTGATTCATGTTTTTTTTTTTTTTTTTTTTTTTTTTACAAGATATGAGAGTCAACATTCTTTTTGTAAATAGGGACCAACTATGATTTGTATTGCACATGTTGCGTTAGCTCAGTCTAATAAAACCTGGCTACTTTAGTGACTGTTTGGATGCCATCAGTAAAAGTATAAACATAAGCAGTGACTGAGCAAGGTTCAAACAGAGGGAGGAAATCTCTGCACAGAGTAGTGTGTTAATTACATGACAATAGAGAAATTATGTTACTGTACATTTTAATAATATTGACATGGTGCATATGGTGAAGTGGTGACATAAAAGTAGTGTACAATACACAATAAACATAATTATCTCAAAAACACATCAGAAAATACTGTATCTCTGGTGTGCAATTAGATTTTTCATATCAGAAATTTTACCATTCTTATTCTAAGAAATGACCATTTGCATGG